>CAXARO010000028.1:0-92880 GCA_963971305.1 Arcuatula senhousia | reverse complement strand
TTAGTATGCATCAAAAACAATTATCCTTTAAAGTACCGTTTTGGTTGATACTAGTACGTTTATCGTGAGCATTAAGACGTTTCAATACATAGTCGTTTTTTTTTTTCAAGCATTTTATAGCAAACAGAAACTGTACTTAAAAATGGGGTTGGAATTCGTTCGGTAACGTTCGTTATGTAATGAATATATCTGCAGAAGAATATAAACACATCTAAATGATGATATTTGGTCATATAAAAGAGATCACAGCAAAATGGCACACAGTACAACCCCAAAATAACTTATTCAATACGTACCAAAACGTTTCTAAACCATAAAACACCACCATAAACCCTAGTTATACGTTACGTCCTAGTACTATTAATATCAACAAAACGGCTCTCTGGTATTTTAAAAACCGGCTATTTGAACTTGAAACAAATAATATACATGTTACAAAAGGTGTCAAACGTTGCTGATTGACAATCAGCAACGTTTGACACCTTTACCTGCTTTCTTTGCTTCTGAATATAACATTTGATTTTCTTTGTTTGATTCTATTTTGACAAGGTGTCCACCAATCTTGATACATCTGTCCTTTGAAAAAATATCATCAAATATTACTAATAACTGAAACATACATGACATAGTAGTCTACTCGTTCTTGTGCCATCCCTATGCAAAGCAAATAGAGTAAATCCTAGGGTGACTTAGCTTAATTTGAACTAGCCATCATTTACTTAAAAAAAAATGAAATAATCGCGCTACAACTAAAAAAAAACAAGGGTTTTGGTTTACCTTTGTTAATCTTGTGTTTTAATTAATAAATACATTATAATATATTGAAGAATTAAGTTTAAAAGGCTAGCGCTTTTCTGTAACCAATTTTTAATGTTCATCAGGACAGTTTGAAATTTTTTGAAGAAATTCTTAGTTTATGTACAGCTCAATCGGCATAACTATTATGAGGTCAAATAAAGTATAGTAAGACCTACTTATTGACACGCCTTATTATATCGAAACATTAAATAATTTTGTTGAAGATAGCACAGTTTTGTCGGTACAGTTTTTTTGCGTTCAAATTGTAATTTGAATAAGAACAAAATGTCGCTTTTGTACCTCTCAACTGACATGTTGGTGAACACTTTTGGTTAAATGATAATTAAATGTCCCATAATTTTAAGGCCAGTGCAAAGGTGTTAGTGATATAAACCTCAGAAACGGGAAAAAGCAAATCTTATAAATAATGGACTTTTTCATAAAATATTAATAATATAGAGAAGACATTAATATATCTAGGTCCTGCTATGGTTTATATTTGAAGTTAATATGCAGTCTTTGATGTACATATACTAAAAATCGATCTAAATTTAAGCCTATTTGAGGTAAACGTACACATGAATTCATATCAAAACATTTCATCAGGGGCGATGTTCTCGAAGCTATCTTAGGACTTAGACGTGTCTATACACCATCTGAAGACTCGTCTTAGTCTTATGTCGTGTTCTCGAAGCAGTCCTATTTTAAGCTAAAGGATAAAAACTAAGACACCAAATTTGATGTCTTTTGACCATCAAATCTTAAATTTTACTTATTTCATACACTATAACTCACTATATTTTGTCCAGGTGTACACCTAATGACATTTAATCATCGATTAACTTGTAATTAAGGCATCATGCATGATTTCAAACTTTGAACTTATTTTCACATACTTCGATGACCCTGTATGTTGTTTTAATTAATTTATGACAACGTGGTTATGAATTTAAAATAAAAACTATAGCTAATAACATGTTGACTTTTAGCTTTAGCATTCAAATCGTAGCCCTTTTGGTGTACATACAGAGGAATATATTCTTTTAAAAAGTAAATTATTAAATTTTGTTTGAATAGAAATTGTATTAAATCTATATTGAGACGTCCTAACAAAAGACGCGTCTAAGATAGTTTCGAGAAACAGATTAGGATGGTCTAAAGATGGTCCAAACTAGGTCTCAAAATTTGACTTTAGACGCGTCTTTGGACAAATTTTAGGATACTTTCGAGAACACCGCTCCTGGATCCTAATTTAAGCAAATGTGTTAATGGTCTAATACATCCTCGATTTCGTTGGCCTGTTTAACAAAACTATCTAAAGATATATCTAAAGACATGCCCTCGCTGAGGGCACTCAAAAGATCAAAATCTGTTTGTCATGCAGATGATTTTCAGGGTTAAAATTACAGTAACATTTTTTGATTATATACTGGACATTCATTTAAAGACATGCATAAGAGGTAGAATTGATATGGTCTTTTGATCATCTTATTACATGTCTAAAACCTCAAAGCTGTCTTAGAGGTATCTTAGTTTAGATGGTCTTTTGGTGGTCACAATTGAATGTTAGTATTGGTAATTATATTATTATTCATTGACAAGAAGAAACACTTTGAATTATTTTCGCTGTGTTGTGTATTTAAGATGAGTTTAAACAGTTTCTCTATTACATTCCTAGCATTAAATTTTGATATGATGGTTAATAAACAGAAATGTTCAAACAATATAATTTCAAACACTTTTTGATGTTCAATGAACGCTGTTCAATAAAAAAAAACTTTCGGGTAAACAAAAAAGATCAACAACGATCGAGTTTGTCAGTACATTAGCATGTTTTAGATACTTACGAATCACGTTACACTTATGGATTTCACGTGCAAAAACAAGGTACGCGCACTTGGGTTCTTATATACTCCATCATTTAGTATATTAACTTATACTAAATGAATAATGCGCCAAAAACGAAATACAGAAAATATATTAAGTTTATGTTTACTTTATACAGATATTAAAACCATTTTGTTTCTAAAGACCAATTTGTAAAATGAATGTTAGGATTAAAAGTTTCCGATGTTTAAGAATAAGACGCCTTCGATGACCAGATTTAGGACTAAGATTTGTCTATAGACCATCTTTAGACATGTCTTAATCATAGAAACTTTTGTTAAACAGGCCCCTGGGCTTTTTTTCCTGTTTCAGAAATAAGTCATCGATTACATGATTTTTTTATAAGCTTTTAAGGAATTATGTATATTTCAGGGTATTAAGACATAATGCACTTTTTCAAATATTATTATATCTGCTTATTGTGAGTCATTCTATGATTTCGATTTTTAATATATAGTCTTCTGGATATGTACTAAGTAAAAAAAAACGAGAAATGAAACTGAAGAGCTATTCGAATATCGCCAACCCCAAAAAGACAAAACAATATCAACTGACACACAAAACAAGTAAAACGAAATGCACAACGCAAAAAAAAATAAAATAACTAACTTAATTGATGTACTGAGATGATCACCCTAGCATCCCTGATATGTCATCACAAACTGGTTGTGTTTTTGTGAAACTACCGGACCCAAAGACCGTAATGGAAGAGGGAGGTTTGGCGCGCCTTAAAACCTGGTTTAACCCACATTTCTTTTGAAATGGCTGTACCAAGTCTGGACCATTGCGGTCTTCAATTTTTCCGATATATCTTCCTTGTTTTGTCTAGTCTTATTGACATTTGAGATTGATTCTCCAAGTTCGGTAATTTTGTTATTACCTTAATTTACAACCAGGTACATAAAACCAAATAAGGGTGAACTCATGTGATAAGAATGGTAAGCAGTTCCTTCGTATAATGGAAGACACCGACCATTATGCCAAAGATAGATTAAGTGTAAGTCAAATCAAGTAAAGAATGACCATACACACAGATATCTGTTTGAATTATTACTAACCTTCGCAGCATTCCAGTCTATTTGGTCTTTTCCAAAGTAGTAACAACTCTCACCCAGCTTTTCCCAACCCTTTTGGCATTTTCGTTCATCTAAAATAACATCACAAAAAACTGTATAATGTTAACATGGTTAAGCCTACAGTAATGTCTAGTTCTGTGACTTTAAATTGGTTGTCGTTGAGATTTGTGCTTCAGTACCATACTTCTTGTCATAGAATTCAAATTATTAATTTTTATTAATGTTCTATCAAAATTAAACAGTTTATTGGCTGCACCAAACAGATTCTTTCTAAATGGTAAATACAAATTATTTTTTTCATGAAGTTTAGTAGGTTTATTGTGGTTTCTCCTCATGTGTCGTTTATCGACCACAACTATCGATCTTTTCCACATATACATAACAAAAACGATACTTACTTTAACTTTCAGTTGTTGCTCCATATCTAACACTTTATCTTTTAAATCGATCAGGTTTTTGTTGATACTAACAAGTTCAGAGGCAGTAAGGTGCGTTTTAGAGGCAGTTCAAGTTTAGCTTTAGCTTTCCTTATAGATTCAACTTCGTCTGAGCTGTTGAGGCTGTTAATTTTGGAGTACAACTGTGAAATCTGACTTTCTATTGAAAAAGTTATTGAAATTGTTTCATTTTCTTGCTTCAGTATTCTCCTTTCCAATGCTTTGAAACGTGACTCAGAGGAGGCTTCGAAAGCATCTAGAGATTTTTGTACCGTGTTCACTTTTGTTGGATTGGAAACGCTTTTTGTCTTAAAGGAAAGCTGTAAAACTGGTTCTATGGCTAGCGTCTTTGAACTCGCTTCTTTTTCTTTTTCGAGAAACTTTTTGTCAACAGCGACGATATTTTTCTGTAGTATTTTTTCTCTGTCCTCTTGAAGTTTTTCTAGAGCAGAATCGATTATGTTAATTTGTTTCAGTAGCAGCTGTGCTAATGGACCCCCTTTTTCTGACTTCACTGACTCCTTCATACCTTTGCAAACAACGTTGTTAATCAGTAACAAAGCAAATATAATTGCTAACTCCATGTTGAAATCCACAACAACAACTTCTTTGATTAACAATGAAAGTGTAATTTTCTATTACATAAAGTTGTTTTGATTTTGTCCGATATTAGATTTTAATAGTCACTTTGCGTGTTTAGTTTATCTATATTCAAAGGATGAAATTTCATATCAGGTTTGGATTAACAGCGTAAACTAACAAAACTCCCTATCAAACTTGTTTATTGTTTATGTTACAGGACAAATTGGAATTAAGGGGGGTCCAGAATTCTCCTTTGGCAAATTGGAATTCTGATAAGCATTGGATTTTATTCAGTGTCAATAGAATTCCAATTTCCCCAAACAAATTGAGAATTGAGATACCAAGATTTGCTCTAGGGCTATTCTGGATCTTTTGATTTTTCAGTGGGGTCCACTAGGATGCACTAGGATTTGTGCTAGTGGGATTCTGGATCCTATTATCGTTCTGATTGCATTCAATGATATGTTTATTACAACAAAAATTAAAACAATAACAATACATGTATTACGGATTAATAATATATATTTATTTCGATTTTGATAATTTATACTATTTATTTAAAATTATGCTGAGAAATTCAACGTAGATATTTCCGTTTGAAGATAATGAACCATGTAATTTTTAAACAACCATTTTAAGAAGCTGATTTTTTTAAATCAAATTAAATACGACATTTTTTAAAACCACTTGTTAAATTACATCAAAGGGGGACCTTTAATCTAAAACCGGAGGACATTTCTTAGCATGTTTTAAGCTTTTTCTGTAGAATTGTATCTATAGCCCCATTCACATGCACAGTTTTAAATACGTATGCATTTTTACATACCTGTGTAATTCTACACACTTGTGCAAATACTGCATGTGAATGCAAGTGCATACGCATGTAAACTTATTCATGCTGTAAATTTTCATCACCTCATGACCAGATGTAAATATTTATGTGTAAATTGCTTGATCAAATTTTGTGTATGTAAATGAAATTCACAAAAAACTGTTCTCCTTTCGGTGTTTGAAAGTAAAAACCTTGAACTTTAGGTAAACAAATATAATAAGTTCTATGGTATAAAAGTGTTATTTATCCAGGAACTGGAATTTGAAAATATTCAATATTTACTGCAAAATGAACTTGACATTAGGTAAATATTTCAACTCAATGAATGTATTACGATTTTCTGAAAAGAAATGTAATTCAATAGATTACGAAAGGTATGCACAGTTTCTTTTTTCTATGAGTATATATATGGGTCGCTGAGGCTTTTATAATCTTATAGACTTGAACCAATAAACAAGAATGTTTACCTTAATAATTTGCTAGCAGTGCATGGCTTGTCAATTTCCATTTTCAGCAGAAAGGAGAGATTTCAAATATAAAATGGCTTCCCATCTTTATTCTGTGCCTAAAAATATATTTTAAAGTTATTTTCTGTTTCCAATATATAAAAGAATTTGCATTGTATTGTAAAGGTTTTGTACATCTTCCTGTTAATTTAATATATACATGTAGTCAATAGTCATAGATTTGCACTTTACGTGTTGATATGTACATTGGAATTTAAAAGTTTTAGACGTTGAAAAACTTCCAAGACTTTTTTTTGCATAATTAAAGTAATTATAAGTGTTACATATGTTACTCAATACAACTTCAGTGTGAACACAGCTTAGTTTGACTGACTTGGGAGTTTAACGTCGTGACTATACCTATATATAGGTCTGCAGCGAACACAGCTTAGTTTAAGCTAGGGGCCTGGTTTAAATTCCATACTATCATCTCTAGTCAGCTTGTTGGATAGAGTCCTGGTTTATGCCGGTTTGAAATTTATAAAATCTTTTCTTTCCATCTGTATGGAATTACGTTTGTAAGTTGCCAGTTGAAGGTTGGGAGTTTCCTCTGGGTATTCTGGTTTCCACCACCATTAAAACTCACCGCCCTATATGGCCCAGGTGCATCAAAAAGGGCATTAACACCCAACACACAAACAGTCTAATTTTATAAATATACCCTTTTAATCATATTTTCAACACGCAAGTCTCCACGCGAATTAACCTTTTAATACTAAAATTGTTTGCTACTGACACCTTCTTTTTATGACAAAACCTGAGCAAATAGACCTTAAAACACAATGGTATAAAATTTCTTGTAATTCTTGATACAACTTCATGTTTTTAAAGGCCAAATCATGCATCATTGTACATGTCATTACAATGTTAAAATTATGTAAAATCTAGATGAGTCTGGTTTCCCGCTAAATTTTGTGAAAAATGTGGGTTATAAATTGGCAAATGTTGGGCGGGCGGGCAGGCAGGGAAGAATTTTTTGTAACAGTTTTCTCATCAGCTACTGATCTCAGCCACTTGGGATTTGGTACAGATGCAGCATCAGAGTGGGGTCCCATAATGTGCTGTGTGGTTGGATATCAGGTCAGTTTAAAAGTATCTGGCCATTTTTTTACTTTGACAGTTTTTTTGACATCATACATCTCAAAAATGAGTACACAGCCTTTTTTTCTAAATCAATTATTATCTCCATCAAAATTAAATGATTAAATCTTTAAACAATTCAGAAATAACCATCCTTAAATATAATGTTGAACTGAACAAAACAAAAATTTCCAGCTACATTAACTGATAAATTGATTGATTGTTGTTTGTTTAATTTATTAAAAGAATAAAAGAGTGAACTTAGTTGCTTCCAAAAGGAAGAACTCTTCATGCTTGCAACAAGTGTTGACAAGACACCAGTCAGTTAAGGTTAGTAAAACTAAACAATTGTCCGATATTTTTTATTAAAAATTGCTGGTGTCTTTTTATTGGGCATTCACTTGACAAGAATAAGTGTATATTTTTTTTGTTTTCTGTAATATACAGTTTTGATCTAATTATTAAAGCTTTTCAACTCTGAAAAAGGAACGTCTAAGATGCTGATTTCATCTCTCCGGGAATATTTATTCAGCAGTTTTAAATGATCAGGGTTGAAAGGAGAGGCTCTTCAGGAGAACCGAAATTTGTTTTGCATTGGTAAGTGTATAGATAACTATTTAAATTATATATTCTAATTAAGGAGTTTAAAACAAAAGCAAAATTTGTTAATCTATCAGGCAATAACTATCAATTTTATTATTTTAAATGCACATGACACACGTTTCATATAGATTTATTAGAGATAATCTACCAAAACGTTGTAATACTAAACTAGCACGTGCCAATGAAAATTTACATGGAAGGGGGATGCAATAGTGAATACTTTAGTGGAAAATGAATAAGTTGAAAAGTATTACACCTAGGCATCTGGTATTTGGTAAACAGACAGTTGAAGTTATGGTTTATTCAACTGTCATCATGATGTGGGACCTTGACCCCATTTTCACACTTAAGTGCCTTTGTGAACGTAGGTCTTTTTCAGGCTGTGAGACTTTTGAATTTTCTTTAAAAGTTTAAGAGCTAGCCATCTGATATTCAGGATATCAATGAATTAGATTGGGGTTTATGGGCCTGTCATCTGCCCTTGAACTCGTTTCTACACTTATTGACTGTTCGTATTGTTATTTTATGTGTTTGTTAAGTCTGTTTCTCAACGATTGCATGCTATCTAGAACTCATTGACTACCTATTCCAATGGTACCAGCAGACAAGACATTATTTTGTGTGAACTTGTTTTACTGCATAACTCGATTAAACACTACATTAATATCCCAGTTTTTTCTTTCTTTTTCAGACGGCCTATGCTGATAAGACAAACAGCTTTGCTACCTACCAGTAGTGTTGGTCAGGACTTTGGAAGATATTCCAGAGGTCCTTTGATCCAACACTGTCAAGGTCAGACTGGATGACCTTAGAGACAAAACTAAATAAGAATTAAGGAAAATAAAAATTAGAAAAAATATTATTTTTTATATAAATTATGACAACAATGGCACTATATCAGATATTCAAAGTGTTCATTGATTGGTTTAATAAACTGGAATACATGAAACAATTCAATTAAAATTAAAACCATTTATGGTACTGACTTGAAAACATGTACGCATATATCATATCAGTCGATTTGGAATTTGTTCAATTGAATAGTATAAAAGCTTTGCTACTTTTAACCTTTTTTGACAAAAGCAATTCTCATGATGAAACATGTGTCAGGTTATGGAATAGTTGTGAATATTCATTTTTGTCCCTTAATAATGGCTGAATATTGATTAATCCATCATTACATTATAATATTGTGCTATATCAGTCTCTTTACAGGAAAAATGTTACTTGTTTCATTGGCTGTGATACAGAATAGATGGAAGAAACATGTACACAATAATCACACAGAAAATTGCAATAGTATTTTAAAGGACAACAAACATTTACACACAGAAAATTGCAAAAGTATTTTAACGGAGAACAACAAATGAATTTAGAGGTCATATATTATGCAATGCATGATTTTCATACAATTTTGACACAAAATTTGCTTCAATTAATCACAAAGAATATTTTCGCACGAAATTTGTTTCAATTGAGCATCACACGAAATTGATATAAAATTTTCGTCCGAAATTCGTGAACATATTTTTTTCGTAGGAATTGTGTGCGAAAATCATGCCAAATTGATGCGAAATTTTTCGCACGTATTTCGGGCGTTGCTCGATTTGTTGATAAATGGTGCGAAAATTTCGCCCGAATTTCGTGGGAATTTTGCATAAATTTCGTGCGAGCATTTTTGCCTGTGTTATATCCCTATTGTTTCTCACAACTATGTTGTGTTCTATGGTCATTACCGGATCCTAAGATCGCAATGGAAGAGGGAGGTTTGGCGCCATAAAACCTCGTTTAACCCACCATTTCGTTTGAAATGCCCGTACCAAGTCAGGACCATTGCGATCCACCAATTCTTCGGTATGACTGATTTGTTTTTGTCATTTTCTCTGAAATATGAGATTAATCATTCAAGTTCTGTAGTTTTGTTATTACCTTTATATTGTACAAATCTGGTGTAATGTTAGTGACATCGTTTTATTAGATATTTTGTAGACCTTTTAGATAGAAAACGTGAAAAAAACTTAAATAAAGTCAAAGACCTAAATTAAGATCCAGGTCTAGAATAAAGTAAAAAAAATCTGTTACAAAAACGTTCAGATACTTCAATAAAAAACGTATATAATTGTATTTGTGAGTATTAAATAACAAAACCATGTGTTTTTAATTCAACATATTTTGTATTGAACCAACTGACTCTAATGGTATAATATTTTTATTGACTGTGTACTGTTTCCAAAGTATAGATTTTTAAGTTTGCTTGCTGTGTCTAAACAACAATGTTTAAGTTTTAAACAATATTGTTTAAAATTTAATACAATGTATGTTTACTTATCAGGCCCTTTGTAGTGAAGAATTGAGATTAAAAGCACATATATATTCCTATGGAGACATTCAATACATAATGTATACGTTGTATCTACGCTGAACCTCTTTATCTAAATACATCAATGTTACAGAAAACGATTTGACAGTATTTGAAAATGTGACAAGACTTTGTGAAAACATTAGAATAAAACGTTTCATATATGACGGTGACTTCGAAAATATTAGATGATATACTTAAAAACGACAGGCTGATAAAATCATCATAATATCCACGAAAAGTTTTAAACATATGTATTTTATTTGTGAAATGAGAACTTCGAAGTAATCAAACGATCGACCTGCTGAAATAATGGCTGCAATAGGACACTTGGAGGACACTTATGCATCTATTGTCTACTATATTGTGGATATGAAACTGTGGATAATGTTCTTTGTGTTTTCATATATCATGATAAATAAAAAAATCAAATAATCGTTCCTTTTTTATTTCTTAAGTCAGGGTTTATCCATTATATGTGAAAATATTCGGAGCATCCAAAGAAAATTATTCATATACATATCCATGGAAATTATTTCATTTTTTCATTTTTTGTTCTTTTTAACATGCCTAAAACCGACTCAAATATGTGCGTCTGAATGAAAAATTCCTTTTTATCACACATGTTTTAAAGTAAAACAATAAACATGTTGGAGTGTTTATAGTGTTCATTATCTGTTGCATTGCTATATTTATTATATAAACACCATAACATGTTAATAAGTTAAACATGTATGTTTATTGGATAAACATGAATGTTAAAATGATAAACAGGCGTGATTTAACAGTGTTAATTTTCAAAACAAGTCAAGTATTTAAAATCAAAACAGTGGTGTTTAATAGAGTTTAATTTCTAAACATAGCTGAGTGTTTTTTATCTGTTGCAAAAAGGTGTCTATAAATTAAACACTTAATTTGAGTGGTTTGAATCAAACTTTATAATCATAATCATAAAGACATTAAAACATTGATTTAAGTTTCTTAGTTGCAATTGTTCGGAAAAGAAAATTTTAATTCGACTTGTGTATTTTTAGCTCATTATTCTTCGATGCAAGAGTTATATGAGCCATCAGTTGGCGTTCGTCGTCTGTCCATGCATCCTTGTCCGTACTTTCTTAAAATGTAAACTCTACTGACACACCGCTTTTCCAAATGTAGCGGTAGTTCAATTCACCAATAGCATGGAAGTCAATGCAAAAAATTGAAGATATAAGTGAATTGCAGATTTTTTTGCGATTAACTCAAAAAACGGTCATATGCAGATTAATGGAGGTAAAAGTTTCGTCACCTAAGATTTACCTTTCCTTACCCATAATCAAATGATCAAAATGAAATTACAATTGGACAGTCTCATATCGAAAATCCGACAAGGCAAATGCAAAATCGGTAGACAATTTACAATCATTATAAAAAAATACAACACAAAAGAACAAATTACAACCAAAACGTAATTATCCAGCGTGAACTCTATTCTAGTAAACTCGGCTGCTCCCGATGACTAAGACGATAATGTTACAAAGCTATTATTCTTCATGCTAACAAGGTCTGATTTAGAGCAGGCCAAAGGCACGGCCGGGTCTACATAAAATCATAGGTAGTAGCTCATTTCCCGTGAACAGACTAGTCTACATTACCATGAAAAGCGCCATTTTCATATTTCATATTCTTGTGCATTTTTTCATGTATGTATAAAAGTGTGAAAGAAGTTAAGAATACCTAAAGCAGGCCATTTGTAGACGAAACACTCGCCCGGCGGAGCAAAACCTTGTTGTATTTCTTTATCTCTTACGTCTGTGTTGTTTTTCGCGGCTGGTGAGGTTTTAATATCCCGCGGTTAGCCCGTTCTGGCGTCAACAATTTTTTTTTATGTTGACAAATACATAAAACCTTATGATCTATACGTTTCAAACCTCTGAGCTTCTAAAAATGTTTATTTGTTGTTCCTTTAAAAAGGCATAATATAGTCTTACAATATTCGATACAGAATCAAACTTAAAAGACTGTTTTTATATGAGTTAGTCCCCAGGAAATTCAGATTGGAACTGTTCTCGACTACACGGAGTAGCCCTCTTAATTCACTTATGGTCTTTTTAATTAAAACATAGTTTTGCCATATTGACTAAACATTCAGATAATGAAGTCAGGTGAGCGATACCTGAGGGCTTTTCTGTGTTTTTCTGTTTTAACAATTTCATGTTTTTTTCTTGATAATATGTGGTTCTTGTTTGAGTATTAAGTACTTCTAAACTAGTTGACCCAACTCGGCTAATTTCCTAAGCGGAAACGAAATTCATAAGGTTTCTCTTTTAATGTTCTCAACGCTTAAAATGGCGCTTTTCGTGGTAAAGAAGGCTAGTCTGTCACGGAGAATGAGCTACTACCTATGATTTAGTGTAGACCTATGCCTTTGGCCTGCTTGTTAGCATGAAGAATATTATGAAAGACATACCCTGTCATCAACGATATGATGAACAATTTAGACTCAGAGTTGCTCAAAACCCACTTTAAAGTCTTTGGTTTAAATAGACACAGAAATGTGGCTAATTTATATGAACAATTATTCACAAAATTCCAATCACACAACAGAACATATTGTACTTGAATGTTATGCATTTAACTACAATGGTTAATGCTATAAAGATAATTGCCCATACAGACATTGTTGTATCAAATATAATGGTACTCATCCTTTCATTACATGTTTTAGACATGAAAGTAGAATTGTCTCCTTTCCAACGCCCAGATTTGTAAGACCTGTAAGACCATTACAACAACATGTTCAGACATGGGGATTGTATCAGGTTCAAAGACCAAGATTTGGGATTCACCAATCCTTTTTTCCTCGACATAGGTACGTAGATTTTTGAGTTCTATGACTTGTGATTAAATATATTTGTATTTAATTATATAGAATGTACATAATTTTTGTTCTTGAAATTTTTTATTATTTGTAGGTTTATGGGACCTAGGAAATACCCCTATAAATGTTGAAGTTCTTTATAAAAGACTATGATAAGCCAGATGATAAATCACTTTTAATATCTGGTTTTAAAGAGGGATTTCGTCTTAATTATACTTGTCAAAGGTCTTCAGTCAATTGCAATGATTTAGTATCCGCTGAAATTAATAGGTCTGATACACTGGAAAAGTTGAACAAAGAATTTATCTTAGGTCGTATGGTAGGCCCATATACAACAAGACCTATTTCCAATCTAAGAATATCTCCGATAGGGTTAGTAGAGAAATCCGACAAATCTTGGAGGCTAATCACTCATTTATCTACCCAACAGAAAATGGGGTAAATAGTTTTATTAGTGAGGAAATGTATTCTGTTAGGTATTCAGACTTCGATAATGTTATAGATTTAGTTTTTTCTTTAGGTAATGGGGGTACTTATATGAAAAATTGATATAAAGAGTCCATTTAAACTCCTTATTGTTGACCCGGCAGACTTTGACCTACTTGGGATTATGTTTGACGGCAAATTTTACGTGGATAAGTCTTTTCCAATGGGATGTTCTATTTCATGTTCACTATTTGAGAAATTTGTAACTTTCCTTCACTGGGTAGTGGAACGCAAGTCAGGTTTTTCTTCTTTGGATCATTATCTAAATGAATTATTTTTCGCGGGTCCGCCTTCTTCAAATCAATGCAAATGTTTAATGGACTGTTTTGAAACGACTTGTGGATCAATTGGTGTTCCAATAGCTGAGCATAAAACTGAAGGCCCTTGCACGAAATTAATCGTACTCGGTTTGTTAATTGATTCCAAAGAAATGATGGTAGCAGAAGTAAAATTGCAAACATTACGTATTGAGCTATCATTTATTTTGTCCCATAGAAGGATTAAGTTACGGAAATTGGAATCTGTATTAGGTTTAACGGCCTTTTGTACACGCGTTATCCCAGCCGGAAGAGCATTTTCAAGGAGGTCTTATGATCTTGTTTCTGGAATAAAGAATAGAAAGCCTTATCATTCTGTAAAAATTACAAAAGAGACAAAGGCTGATGCTCAAGTGTTGTTAGATTTTTTGACAAATTTTATTGGGGAATGTTATTTACCGGAGAGATTTTGGTCACCTAATGAGATGATTAAGTTTTTCACCGACAGTACGGGCAACCCCGATTTGGAATGTGGTGCATTTTTTAATGATCGTTGGGTACAGTTAAGTCTTTTCTTGAATTGGTCCTATTTCTATTGGCTTGTCTTGCTTGGAAAGATAATTTGAAAGATAAGCAAATAATTTTAAACAAAGATAGTTAATAAAAGGACTTCTAAGTAAAAAATTGTTATGACATTAATGAAACCCTTCGTTTTGTACTTTAAGATATAATGTGCAATTCAAAGCTAGTTTTGTTGAAGGTATTGCAGATGCACTGTCTCGTTTTCAGGTGAATAGTTTTCGACATTTGGCGCCAGAGGCAAGTCGACATGCAGATTCGATTCCAGAGAAGTTCATGAAAATAATTTCCAATCTGAAATAGACTTTTTGCTATCGCATTCAGTTGCGCCTAATACTTGGAGAGTGTATGAGCGGGGCTTAAGCTCTTTTGATATGTTTCGTAAAACTTTTAAGAGGGAGGAATTATGGCCCATTCCTTTGTCGGACATTGTAGATTTTATTGGTTACATGTATAGACAGAATTTAGCACACCACTGGACAATGCAGTGTTATATAGCGGGGTTGAGCTACCATAGCAAATTAAAGAATTTGCAAGATAATATATAATCCTTTATCGTCAGTAAATTGTTAGATGGGGCGAAGAAAGTGTCGGCAAGGGGAAAAGATGCTAGGCTACCAATTAATAAGAGTCTTTTGGAAGAGTTTTACTCGTACTTGTTGTGGTTACGAAATCATATTTGAAAATTTAATATTTGAGGCAGAATTTTCGTTGCGTTTTTATGGAATGTTTAGAGTAAGCGAAATAACAGATACAGATAAGGTTTTGGTCACGCTCTACCTCCTAGGGCCCTTAAGATATTAAATGATGAGATAGAAGCATTTCTCAAAACTTCTAAAACAGACCAATTTGGCTGTGGTGTCACAATTTCGATTTCGGCTCAAGCTGATAAACAAATAGCCCCGTGAACGCCTTGTCTGAGTATTTACAATTCCGACCCAAAAATGGTGTTATTTTATTTTGTCATATTGTAGCCCGTTGACTTAATATCAAATTTCAGGTATGTTAAAGAAATCTCTGTCGGCAATAGGTTTGGCGGCTTTAAAATTTACTACACACTCCTTCCGCATGGGTAGGGTAACACAATGTTCTTTGGATGGTTTTTTAGATGAGACGATTAAAAAGTTAGTTAGATGGAAATCTGGTGTCTTTTCACGTTATATAGGAGTTCCAAAATAAACTAAACTTGTATTTAGTTTTTTAATGTGATTTTTTATTTTTTTTATTTTTTGCTCATGTTATTCAATCTAAATCTGTAGGTCCCCAATCAGTGTAGTTTGTAGGGTCATCTATTGTGAAGCACGCATTTGTAGAGGCTCGTTCAAGACCAGATGGGGTGTAAACCTGAACTTGGGTTAATTGAATACGTCAATTTGGTGGCGAGGAAAGGGAGGCTTGTCTATTAGACAGATGAAAGGTTTTATAAGAACCCTAATGCGTTTTAAAGATAGTCCAAATTACATGAATTATATTATCATTCACGTTGGGGGAAATGACTTGGGTAAAGTAAGGTGAATTAACCCATTACTAAAAATCTTTATGCAGTGGCTCTCCCAAATGCCCAGTACTTCATTAGTTTTTTTTCAAATAGTGCCCCGGAGAAATTGGTCTTTTGCAAATAATATTCAATCGAGGCATTTAAAGACCGTTTGTATAGTACAATGGGAAGCACATGGTTGAAGGAGGTAACTGCTACATAAAATATCCCGACATAACACACACACAGCCATAATTTCTAGTGATGGCGTACACCTCAATACACTTGGGAATAATTCATTTTTGAGTATTGTGCAAGGAGCCCTTGAACACTTTATTAGTTCTTACAGTGGCGGTCACACATTTCCAACCATGTTTTAAAGGGAATGAATGTAAAGTATTCGAGTTTAGGTTACACTCGAATACACGTCATTTATGTTTTCATATTATGTTAAAATGTTTTGAAAAGTCATTTGTAGAAATCGTTTGAATAGTTAATTTTAGAAATTGATTGAATAGTTATTTTTAGAAATCGTTTGAAAGCTATTTGTAGAAATTGGTAAACTGTTCATTAAGTATAATATTTCACTTGTCACAGCTTACTGCAGCTCCTACCGGTTTTTGGCGGTTGTTGGGTTAATCGATTACTTTGTTCTCGATCAGTCCAACATTTGGCCATTTTTAAGCATTTAGCCGCTGATTTTCAAGGGGTAATTTGCAATTTCACATATTATTTATATATATTAGCCCATGGTATGCCATATTACGCATTTGGCTACCATATGTTTATTTCTTATATATTAATATGGCATTTTATAGTTACTGTATATATATATATTCAATTAATTTTAACACTTAAAATAGCTCTATTTCATACTAATACATGCAAATAATGAAACTGCATGCAAAGTTTCAAAAGACTGGTGCATGGAAAAGTGCGACGGAAATTAGTATGCAAGTTTTCTTTACGTTACACCTTCTTCGTTAGCCAAGGATAACGAACCGCTATTGCTTATTATCAGCAGATAAAAGATGATGGATCGTTACCCTTGGTTAGCGAAGATGACGTTTCACATGCTATGTATGTATTAGTGTTTTTCAAACAGAAATAGCGATTTTGTGGGCTTAAAGACATAGAACCTATCATTTTAGCAATTTAAAAAAATAATAATGAAATTCATACTCTTTGAAGAATATATTGTAAAACCTTTGAAGAAACTGTTATATTTTCAAAAAAACTACCAGAAAAACTGAAGAAAAAACGCAGTGTCAAAAAAGAGGACAAACTAATTATAGAACGTAAACACTTGCGGGTACCGGTAAACTGACAAACAAAAAGTAACCAAACGAAACGGAGGGCAACAAAAACGATATCGGTAAAGAAGGAAACGTAAACAGTAAAATAAGCAACCGAAATCTGTAAAGAAAGGAATACAAACGACAACAAAGTTCCAGACAATAAATTTTGCTACGCCTGACGCGCGTTTCGTCTATTCAAGACTCATCAGAGGCGCTCTACCAAAAATATTGAAAATGCCAAACACTGTATGAATATGAAGAGCATAGAACAGTATAACCAAAAATACCAAACTGGGGAACCAAATTATTACTAAGATATTCAACCTATGTCTGGGGTAGGAAGAACCTTAGGGTTTAGACAATTTTGAAATTTAGACGGATAATTTAAAGCTTTGATGTATTCTCCAACTCAAAAAAGTTGGTGCCGGAGCGGGCTAACCTCCGGGAATTTAAACTCCACCAGCAGTGCTAACCTTCACGTGTGTTCGAAATACAATTGACAACAAAGTTCCAGAAAATAAATTTTGCTACGCCTGACGCGCGTTTCGTCTATTCAAGACTCATCAGAGGCGCTCTACCAAAAATATTGAAAATGCCAAACACTGTATGAATATGAAGAGCATAGAACAGTATAACCAAAAATACCAAACTGGGGAACCAAATTATTACTAAGATATTCAACCTATGTCTGGGGTAGGAAGAACCTTAGGGTTTAGACAATTTTGAAAGTTAGACGGATAATTTTAAGCTTTGATGTATTCTCCAAAACAAAATCTAGCAAAACTGGTAAAAAAAGAAAACTGAATCGATTTTAGCCGACACCAGTCGTTTTTCTTAATTTACCGATTTCGTTTTCTCTTCGCCTCGTTTGGTTACATTTCGTTTCTCAGTTTAACAGTACCCAGTTTACCAAATGTAAATATTTATGCTGGATAATACTTAATCAACGCGATAATTAAAATAAGATTTTTTTTTAGAAAACTGCAAAACATTGGGGACTACTGTTTTTCAACAGTAAGTGGCGTTTTTTGGGAATTGACCCACCTTTGATGTCTATAAGTATGTTCAAGCATGTTGTATATGTTTGTATAATTTTGAGTTTTTCTTAGAAAATTAAGTACAATGTCATTTCAGTATTAAATGACCTTTTCAATTTCAAACTGTTTGTTATTCTATTATTAGAAAACAGTGACATCAAACAAAGCTAGCCTTTTGTGTGAGATGTGGAATATATGTTTGTTACAAAAGCAAAAAGATGGGCATAAATCCAGATTTATGTATATAAATAATTTTATGACCATTTTTACTTTAGAGTTATCTTTCCTTGTTCAATGTATGATATGCAAGTGCAATTGATCAGTCCATATTGAATGGTATCGTCCAATATTGTTTATTGTAGTAGGTTTAATTAATTGAACAGCCATTATCAAATTTCATGAAGTTATTATCATACCATAACTCTTTGCACACACAAACACACACGGCATAAACATAAGCACGAGAACTTCTTAGGGCTAGATGTTTTGCTTGTCCCAATACAAACATTGCATTCGAGTTCAAGCAATTAATTTCCATAAGGCTATGTTTATACATTTGGTTTTACGATAAGTGCCTCAAACGCGCATTTATGTATGGATTCTTTGTGGTATTGATAAAATAATAGCGCGATGAATATCGTTTCAAACCAATTCATCTTTAAAAAAAAGAAAGTTTTTTTTGCAGTTTGAGCAACATTAAATGTATTCTAAAAATTTGAGAGCCATACAACACACACGAACTGTCTATGTAATGTATGAAAAATCCTGGACTTCTCTTGAAAAAAAAAACCTGGACGCCTCTCGAAAAAGCCTGGACGGCTACACTTTTTTAAATTAAAAAATGTCAGATGTGACACGTTAGCATCGCAATGCAGGATGCTTTTATATTATATCGGTGTTCATTAATATTTATCAACTATTTAATACATTATATCTGTCTTTTATTGGGATGAAAAATACAGAAAGGTAAACATTCCTTAACGAACTAATATTTCAATTTATTTATCATATTTTCAATACGAATAAGTGAGGTTTAACAATATCATAATAGTAAAGTGTAATCGCCTCGTTGGTAGCTTTAGTTTTTCGCTTTCATTAAAAAATCATGAAATATCATTATTTTTTACCTTTTTATTGATTATTCTCTTTAAAAAAACGGGACAGTTGACTGTCGAAAAAATACGTCTCTTGCCGGACATAGGACCTACATTTGTACCGTGGTTATTGATAATCCTTCGTTTCTTATGCGTTTTGTGTTGTCGGTTTCTTTGTGCTGTTCTCGTTTGTGTAACCTGGTTTTGCCTTTGCACTTTCGGACTTTTGACATTTGAGTGCTTAATTTTACCCCCTACTTATTATGTAATTATCAAAACAACTTTCAAGCAATAGTCATTTTTAATATAATGTCTCCGTAAAGATGATGATCAATTACATTCTGGTTAAGAAGTCATTTAACCTAAAATAAAAATTAAGAAATCATCAAATCATATTTATTATTGAATATCAAGATATGGTAAGCTGTCAAACGGACGAGAGACATAAAGTTATTTCAATAGCTCTCTGGTCGACAGAGAATTGTTAGTTGAGTCATTAGAGCACTTGTATCAAAAATAAAAACGACATTAGAATGCATTGAAGAAGATTTAAATACAATGCATATGATAAAAATTAAAATAGAAAAAAATCATTCTAAAAAATTGTGAATTAAACTATTTTATAATTTGTAATCTGGCAACATAATATTACATACATGCTACTTCCCTTTCCTTGTCATTCTATATTGTAAAAACATTTGCCAAATCATTTCTCTTTTTCGCATATATACTGGTCTTTTTGACTACAAGGATAATCGTCCCATCTAAAGCCATTACTTATGGAAATTTTTCCGCAATTCTCATGCCTTCCAGTGTTTGGTTGTCCTGGATACCAGTTGGAGTATTGTACTAGACCTTTGTCAGCCCATTGCCATGTTCCTTCTTTGGAGATGTCATTTGCACCAATCCAAAACTGTGCCGCTCTTTGTTCTTATAAAAAGGATAAATTTATTAACTTACTATGCGATTTGAAAAAAAAAGACATTAAACAATTATTCTTTAATTAAGGACCAACCATAAAACTTGAGGTATTTTGGTTTTTCCTAAAACGATAATCTGAACTGATTTGTGATGAAACAAATATTCTTACAGCAGAGGTTAAGAAAAAAAAATTCTGTAAATGTATTTCTGCATTAAAAATAATGTTAATATTGACAAAAATATCCCCCCCTGTACGTTATGAAATGTTTTGCTCATATAAAAAAACAAGGTTCCGTTTCAAGTTAAATGATCCATCTCTTAGTGAGCGACCATTTAATTTTTATGTGGGGGCTATGGTAAAATTTGAAATAAAAAGGCAGGATGGCAAAAATCCAGAAATAAAAAGACAGGACAGTGCTTTGAGTAAAAAAAAAGGCAGGATGGTATTTTTGGCTAAAAAAATTATAGTTGCTAAAAAAAATTGTGCGCGCAAGCGCGCAAAAAAAAATCACGGAAACAAAAAGGCAGGACGAAGAAAATGTCCATAGTCCCCCCATAAAAATCAAATGGTTGCTCCCTTATTCAAATGATCGTGTGTTTTCGTACACACGCTAGTACACTACAAATTATTATAAATGCCTAATTAACAATAATATCGATTAACATTAACGTCATATTCATGTAACATCATATTTTTTAACATAAATTTAGTGTTAAAATGTTTACTTTGATTTCAACATAAGTTTTAAAGCTGAATTGTTTAAATCTTCATTGAGTTAAATTACCAATTAAAGTTCGATTTAGATTTATTTAAAGTAGTATTAACATCAAGTAAACAAAACTTGATATTGGCCACAAATCAACATAAAATATAGTTTCCTTTCTCAGACTTTGAAATGGAATGTCTTCAACACAAAGACACGGATGTAACAGGGCATATAACAATAGATCTGTTTATAAAGGTTCATCAGGACAGTTTAAAATTTTTCAAAGAAAATCTTTGTATATGCACAAGTCAAACGGCATATTATCACGTCAAATAAAGTATAATAGGACCTAGATATGGACACACCTAATAATATCCACACATTATTTTTGTTGAAGATAGCAGTGTTTTGTCGGTACAGTTTTTTGCGTTCAAATCGTATTTTGAATACGTACAAAATATCCCTTTTGTACCTCTCAACTGACATGTTAGTAAACTCCTTCGGTAAAATTATACTTAAATGTCCAATAATTTGTGAGGCCGCGTGCAAGGGTGTAAGCAAAATAATCCTAAAATCAGCTTTCCTCAAATTGGAAAAAAAAGGCTCACAGGAGCCTGAATCGCTCATCTGGTCTTGATGTCAACCCTATGAAGAATTTTGTAGAGCTGAATAAGCTGAACATTTAAGCAAGCAACAGCTTTTCTCTTTCAGCATTAGTTTTCATTCTATAGGCCAAAAACGGGCAAAATGTTATTTTAAGGGCTGTCTGCACACTTTGACTCTATAGAACCTTTGTTAAGAGCTTAATGAAATCGATCCTATGACGACTTTTGTAGAGTCAAATGAGTTGAACCTTTAAGCAAGCAACAGCCTTTCTCTATCTGCAACAGTGTTCATTTTAAAGGCCAAAAACACTATATTTCGCCTTTAAGGGGCTGTAACCCCTATAAGGGGTCATCTGACAACTTCGACCCTTTGACGACTTTTGTAGAGCTAAATGAGGTAAACATTTAAGCAAGCAACAGCTTTTCTCTATCCGCAATAGTTTTCATTCTATAGGTCAAAAAACATTATTTTTTGTCTTTAAGTGGCTATAAGGGGTCATCTGACACTCCGATCCTACGGAGACTTTTGTAGAGCTAAATGACCTGAACATTTAAGCAAGCAACAGCTTTTCTCTATCTGCAATAGTTTTCATTCTGTAGGCAAAAACACTATTTTCGCCTTTAAGGGGCTGTAACCTCCATAAGGGGTCATCTGACAGCTTCGACGATATGACAACTTTGTAGAGCTAAATTAAAGAGTTGATCATTTTAGCAAGCAACAACTTTTCTCCATCTGCAATAGTTTTCATTCTATAGGCCCAAAACACTATTTTCTTTTCTTTTAAGGGGCTGTAACCCCTATAACGGGTCATTTGACAACTTCGACCCTATGACGACTTTTGTAGAGCTAAATGAGCTGAACATTTAAGCAAGCAACAGCTTTTCTCTATCTGCAATAGTGTTCATTCTATAGGCCAAAAACACTATTTTTCGCCTTTAAGGGGCTGTAACCCCTATAAGGGGTCATCTGACAACTTCGACCCTATGACGACTTTTGTAGAGCTAAATGAGCTAAACCTTTAAGCAAGCAACAGCTTTTCTCTATCCGCAATAGTTTTCATTCTATAGGCCAGAAACATTATTTTTCGTCTTTAAGTGGCTATAAGGGGTCATCTGACAGCTTCGATCCTACGGAGACTTTTGTAGAGCTAAATGACCTGAAGATTTTAGCAAGCAACAGCTTTTCTCTATCTGCAATAGTTTTCATTCTGTAGGCGAAAAACACTATTTTTCGCCTTTCAGGGGATGTAACCTCCATAAGGGGTCATCTGACAACTTCGACGATATGACAACTTTGTAGAGCTAATAGAGTTGATCATTTTAGCAAGCAACAACTTTTCTCCATCTGCAATAGTTTTTATTCTTTAGGCCAAAAACACGATTTTTTTTTCTTTTAAGGGGCTGTAACCCCTATAACAGGTCATCTGACAACTTCGACCCTATGACGACTTTTGTAGAGCTAAATGAGGTAAACATTTAATCAAGCAACAGCTTTTCTCTATCCGCAATAGTTTTCATTCTATAGGCCAAAAACATTATTTTCCGCCTTTAAGGGGCTATAAGGGGTCATCTGACAGCTTCGACCCTACAGAGGCTTTTGTAGAGCTAAATGAGCTGAACATTTAAGCAAGCAATAGCTTTTCTCTATCTGCAATAGTTTTCATTCTGTATGCAAAAACACTATTTTTCGCCTTTAAGGGACTGTAACTCCTATAAGGGGTCATCTGACAACTTCGACCATATGACAACTTTGTAGAGCTAAATGAGTTGATCATTTTAGCAAGCAACAACTTTTTCTCTATCCGCAATAGTTTTCATTCTATAGGCCAAAACATTATTTTTCGCCTTGAAGGGGCTATAAGGTGTCATCTGACAGTTTCGAACCTACGGAAACTTTTAAAGAGCGAAATGAGCTGAACATTTAAGCAAGCAACAGCTTTTCTCTATCTGCAATATTTTTCATTCTGTATGCAAAAACACTTTTTTTCGCCTTAAAGGGGCTGTAACCTCCATAAGGGGTCATCTGACAACTTCGACCCTATGAGGAATTATGTAGAGCAAAATGAGCTAAACATTTAAGCAAGCAACAGCTTTTCCCTATCCGCAATAGTTTTCATTCTATAGGCAAAAAACATTATTTTTCGCCTTTAAGGGACTGTAACTCCTATAAGGGGTCATCTGACAACTTCGACCCTTGACGACTTTTGTAGAGCTAAATGAGCTGATCATTTAAGCAAGCAACAGTTTTTCTCTATCTGCAATAGTTTTCATTCTATAAGCCAAAAACATGAAAAATGCCATTTTTCACCTTTAAGGGGCCGTAACCCCTATAAGGAGTCATCTGACAACTTCGACCAAATTGAGACTTTTGTATAACTTTTTATCCTGAAGCACTACGGTGGCAACATATTTCATCTTTCTCTTATACTTTTTGAATTAGGAGGCAAAAACAGTAGTCTGACCCCCTGGTCATTTTTTTGACGAATCAAAATCGAAACACAACTTTAGTGCAAGATACCATAAGGATCAATCATACCAAGTTTCATTGAATTCTTTTCAGTAGTTTCAGAGGAGAAGAGTTTTGAAAAATTGTTAACAGACGACGACAACGACGACAGACGCCCAGTGATGACAATAGCTCACCTTCGGTCCAGGTGAGCTAAAAAGAATAATATAAAAATTTGATTTTAAGGGGCCGACTATTTGATTTATATGGAGGGACTATGGTGAAATTTGAACTGAAAAGGCTGGATGGCTACAATCCAGAAATAAAAGGGAAGGACAGTGCTTTGAATTAAAAAAAGGCAGGATGATAGTTTTGGCTGAAATTTTTATAATAGCTTTAAATATAATAATAATTGACACGTGCAAAAGCGCCAAAAAAAACAGGCTCAGTTTTTTTTCCAAAATAAAAAGGCAGGGCGAGGAAAATATGAAAAGACGATTTGAATTTAAACCATTTTGAGGTAAATGTATACATGAACCTAACTGTAATTTGATTAGTGTAATACTGTTTGTGTGTATAAGGCATTGTTTGGTTTTTAGCTTCTAATTGTTCAACATTATTGTGTTTTATTGAAATCAAATTAAAAAAATTAGATAACTAATTTCAAAACCTGCGTTTAGTTTTGCATTTAGTATTTATCAGAATATATCTACCTGTTTTCTTTGCCTCTGTGAACAACATTTGATTTTCTTGACTTGATTCTATTTTTAACAGATGCCCACCAAATTTGCTACACTTCTCCTGTAATAAAACATTTATAACTATTATCAATTGTATTAAAAAAAACTTACATGTAACACTAATGTTCATGCATCTGTACTTATTCTACGCAGTAAATCTACATAGCGCTATGAAGGCAGAATATGACAATATTTAGCCATAAACCCTTTTTTTATCAACCAAATGTGAAACAAAACTCATAAAAATCTATTCAATAATTAATATGAAAGTTATAGCAACTTGGGTTACATTTGCACGGAGCCAAATGATTTTAGGGATGAAACGAAACCCTGGGATGAAAAAAGTTCAAATTGGGGTTAGTGTTTCAATTTTTGATCTAGAAATGATTGCCGTATTTTATTCTAGCGAATAATTGCCCCGTCGATCTGTTGCACTGACACTTTTTTAAATTTTGATTATTTGTTTTTCAAGTCAAAGGACCCGAGCCTATCAGGTGACTGTAAAGGCAAATAATAAATTATTTGTAGATCAAATACGCTGAAAGCACGGCATAATTTGATAAATCCAGATCAGGTCACAACGAATTATTTTTTTTAAATTCGACCTAGGTATGCATATAAATTAAATCGTCATTTTTAAGCCCATAGAATGTCGTCTCTGTCTCTTCGTCTCAAACAAAATCGTTTTGAGATTGTCAATAATAATCGACCTTACAACTCGCCTTCAGAGTGTGATGAACATTAAAAAATATAATACAGGTTCCAAGAGAAGCGTCATATCTCTTAAACTTAAATTTTCTTACTGCAGTGTGTAACAAAGTGGTACTTAACTTAAGTTTTCCATCCCTTGATTCTTATACAAACCTACACATGGCAAGTACTTTTTGGTAAATGGACTGAAGGAGCTACATGCTAAGAGCGACGAAATAGAAGGACAACGGACACTATATTTTTACTTCAAATATTAAATTTCTTTATACTTTGTCGTTCAATGCGAAAATTCTTATAACTCATCCTCTGATAAGATTTTTATTCCATCAGCGTATGATAATATCATCGTCTGTAGAATGTATAAAGAACCTATGTAAATTTAAATAATATGAGAAATATGTTCTTTTGTGATAACATAATATGATGTTTTTAGTCGAATCATTAAAAGTCTTCACAACTATTTAACATTACGTACTGTACATGCTTTACTAAATAAACTCGATTTGAGATTGAGAATATAACTAACCTTTGCATCATTCCAGTTTACTCTGTCTTTACCAAAGTAGTAACAGCTATTGCCTAACTTTTTCCAACTAGCTGGACATTCTGCTTCATCTAAAATAACGAAAAAATAACGAAAATGTAACCAATGTTACTAAATAAACTGGTAAAATCAAAATTACCGATTTTGGAAGATCAATCTGAATATCAAAAAGAGAAGACAAAACACGGAAGGCACATCGGAATAGTTACAGATCGCAATGGTCCTGACTTGAAACATGCATTTCAATTGAAATGGTTGATTTAACCAGGTGCTATGACGCTCCAAAACCCTCTTCCATTGCGATCTTAGGGTCCAGTAGTATAACACAAAACGCAACACGGTTGTGAAGAAACAATAGGGAATATAAGATGATCATCTCAGTACAACATACATACAAAGATGAAAATTTTGAAAAATGATAACGATAAGATATATATATATATATTTTTTTTACAAAATGCTAGTATATGATAATGCTGATTGAACAGTACAAGTAAATGCTTTCTTTGCAGATTTTGATACAGAAATGTTAAAATAGTAACACATAAAAAACAAAAATTGAAATCTATAAAGAAAAAATGAAACATCATTTGTTTTTATGCACAAATGCAAAAAAAATCAGTTAAAGAGTCAAGATGGTCAGTACTATAAATTTTCTTTCTGTATTAAAGCCATGCATATAAGGCGTCTAAACGATAAAACATCCAAATATATTTTAAACTTACTCAAACCTCGAGTTTTAAAGTCTGAGACTTTAACTTTCAGTTCGGCGTTAACGAGGTCAGAGGCTATCAGATACGTCCTAGCGGCACCCTCGAGAGCATCGAGTCTTTTCTCAATTGCTTTTATTTCGTCCGAATAAAGGGACTTCGTTTTGCCGGTGCAACTTATAAGGAGCAAAAGAAGAATTATTGTTGCCTTCATATTTTTATCAACCACGACTAATTCTCAAAACCACAATGAGAGTAAAAGTTTTTCAGAATTGTTATATTGCGTTTCCTTATGGTATATTCTAATAGTCCCATTGCGTGCATTACGTTTTGAAATATATTGCAGTAATCGAATTTCATATTAGGTTTCGATTTTCACTGTAATCTAAAATATATAGAAATATTTAGAAAAATTAAAATAGAGCAAGACAACGGTATCACTTTAAAAGCGCAGATATCAATAAAATATTTAGTTAATTCGGCCATGCAATTAATTTGATTTTTTTTCTTATTTTTCGGAAGATTTACAAGCCTCTCATCAGCAGCATTTAAATAAGAACTCTAAAGGGTCGAAAACAAAAAAGTATAAACCAACTCAAGTATTTCTACCAAACAAGTTTGAAAAGCCAGAACCAATGATATCGGCAATGCGTGTGCAGTACAGATACTGAACACATCCTGTGAGGTCAATTCGCCAGGCAGTTTAGTCATGATTACGGATGTGTGCAAGGATTAAACTACTTTTTAAAAGATTCCTTAAAGAGTACGTTTGTCCAAATCATCAGCATTTATTGCTCTTTTTAATGAACCAAACTCGTTTTTTTATAAAGATTTTTTTCGTACTTGAACAAAATAAAATAAAAATAAACTAGCCAAATGAATGTTGAGTGAAATGAGCACAATACAAGTGACCTTGAAAGTTTCATCAGGCCATACTTTGTCGGAAAAATCCTTTTAAAGACATTTGATGAAAACTTTCATCTTGGCTCATATTTGAAGTATAGACATACATATTTTACAATTATGAAAAATCGTGTTTTTAATTTTTACCATTGAAACCAATTTCTAACATCGTTTTCACATCAAAGCTTTGAATTATCCGTTTTTATTTCAAAATTATCTTAACCCAAAGGTCATCCAGCCCCTTACATAGGTTGATCATGTCAGTTATAATTTGGTTCCACAATTCGGTGTTTTTAATTTCATTGTTCTATCCTCTTCCAAATCATACAGTTTTGGCTTTTTAATATTTCTCTCTGATGAGACGCGCGTCGGGCGTAGCAAAATTTATTGTCTGGAACTTTGTAGTCATTTTAATTTCTATAGACACTTTTTGTTAACCTTTCAGTTTTTTGTAAGTTATGGTTATCAATCAACAATTTATATGAATATATTGATGGTAATTTGTAATTGGTGTAATTTCTATAAATTGAGTCAGAGAGGTGGCAAATACAGTAATATTTGTAATAAAATACAAAAAATAATGTACTATTTCTTGACATATTCATTAGCCTCGCTTTGACTACACAGTCATGTATTAAACGTGTTGGAATTGTTTTGGATATTGTCAATGAGGTATTGAATTAAGGATGGTCACTCTTCATGTTTCAGAAATTTAGTCTGATATTTGTCTGGAACTTTGTTGTCATTTGTATTTGTAATCCAAATTTTAATTTCTAGCAAATAGGCCTTGTGTTCTTTGTGATCTTACTTCACATGCATCAGTATCTCCCCTGTATGTCAATATAGGCATTTTCATCATAGTTGCCCTGATTTGGACCCCCCCCCCAAAAAAAAACAACTGGCCATAGAAGTTATACACACCTATCCTGGCTTCCATGTACTGACTATCACATTTTTTTAAGACAACAGATGAGTATAAAATTTGTATACATAGCACAACATCCTCAAAGAGTAACAGAAAATGTTTACTTCTTTACAAAAGTAGTTTGTTCTGTTTTTATTTCGGGGGGGGGTGATCATTTTAGACCTAGACGTTTGCAGGAATAAGAATGCAAGGCTTAGCATATTCATAAGAATCAACCGAAAATATCGTTTTAATCGTTTCTATACGCTGTATTTGGATCACATATGGTTATATATGTACAGTATTTGCGCACATTATCATGGTAATCTGGTTTTAAGAAAATATACAGTATAATCATTCGAGATTATTAAGGCATTTAACAAATCGAAACGCTCTTAAACGATACCGGGGATCCATAATACTACTCTGGGTATCTATTTAATATATATTATTTCAAAAACTCTCGAAATTAATGAAGCAACTTAAAATCCAAATATTAAATAAGTTCAATAAATACACCTAAGAAAAGCCTTTAAAGAAAATTTAAAAACACTTCCAACGAAAAACAAATATTCGCCTACTGAAAAGAAAAACGCCTAGTAGAGTAGACGATACCTTGATTTGAAGAAAAATAATGTCCCCACCGAACATACTCACATATTATTTATCGTTGGAAAGAGCAGGACCTAAGCTATCGAAATATGTTTGTCGTAAGAATCAGAGTTGTTCGAGTTTAAAGAAATTCAAGGTCAGAGGTCAAAAGGCAAAAAACGTTAAAAAATACTCAATAATGTTTTTCTTTTATTTCTTACATTTATTTATGCTCAATATTAAAAAAAAACTTACCGAAATTATAGGATATAATATCTGAACAAAATTATAAACACAAAAAAAAATTCGAAAGAATTATCGATATATCATAAATAATTTATAAAATTTATATCTAGGTCGAATTTCCCCCCTTTTCTTGAAGGCATTTTCAGTTCGATTTTGCATTAAATTAGAACCTTATTTACTGCATTTTTTCAGTTTGCCTCATGGCAGAAGCAAAGGTGTACCAAAGGGGTAATCAGTATCATAAAACCGTAAAGACAAAGACAAAACCGGCAGACAAAAAATCATCACAACATAACAAACCACATAACGACATAAAACACACACACACATAACAACAAAACCGCATTCAGCAACGCGAACTCAAGTCGAAACGAGAGTGAACTCAGGTGCTCCGGAA
This sequence comes from Arcuatula senhousia, assembly GCA_963971305.1. Taxonomy (NCBI): domain Eukaryota; kingdom Metazoa; phylum Mollusca; class Bivalvia; order Mytilida; family Mytilidae; genus Arcuatula; species Arcuatula senhousia. The sequence continues at coordinate 63,207 of CAXARO010000028.1, read as the reverse complement.
GAGTAAGCAGTTCCTGCTTGCTATAGCACACCCGTCAAGTTGCCAAAGATCGATTAAGTGTTGGTCAAATCCGGAAAGGATGATATTACAAAACTCTATGTCAAACCAACATCTGTGCTCATCTGAGAGATAGAAATCCCGTATTTGTATACAAGCACATGATGTCGTCCGTAAAATTTCTTGAGTGATGACAGCAAACAGGTCAAATGTGTTGTTCTGAAATATTTTCTGGCCATATGATAATTAATAGATACGTTTTTAAAGTTATCTAAAATGGGGATATTATGAACAAGAGATTAAAACCTAGGTTGGAAACTTATTTTACATATTGTCAAAGGTACAAAAAGGTTTTAAAGCGTTAAACTCAAAATATTGAGAACATATATGAATTGCAGACCTACTTTTTGACTTTTTCAATGACATAAGCCATGTAATGTGATCGTCAACACTCCTCCCAAATGACGTTGGATGCCAATATATAATGACATTTTTTTCTAAAAAATGTTATAGAATTTCATAAAACTTACAAAAAATATTTTGCAGATCAATCAATGATTTTTTTTTAATATAAAAAATTCAAACAATAGTTAAATTAGGGGTTTCCACATAGCAAGACAAACACATTCCACGGATTGACGTTGGGGTACCTTTCTTTTAACCGCTATTACTCCTACACTATTACACGAATCCTGCTAAAAATTTCACACACATTAGGTCACGTGTTGTTATAAAATCTCTGCTTGTTTGATATTTTAGAAATTTAAATATTTTCTTTTCCATATAGTGATATTGTAATTCTTATATTTCAGATTGCATTCAGAAAATATTTGGGGTTTCCTATTGGTAGAAATTTAACGCCATCTAAGGGATACACATGTATTGTCTAGCACTATTTCACAACCAGTGACTTAAATTTCATAGAACTGAGGCAAAATAATTGTTAGATAAATATGTTCTTGAACATAAAAAACATTTATGCTTTTATGAAACGAAAAATCTTGGGTTTACCATATAAAAACAGGGGCTTATTTATGCTTAAGTCAATGGGGCATCTTTTTCTTAGCTAGAATAATAAATAATAAAATAATAAAACCTCTGTTTTGTTTGCATTAAAACTCATGAGCCACTTTTTATTACCAAAGGTCTAATTCATTTAGATCGTGCTCGATAACGGACTGCATTTGCTCGTTGTCACTTCCCGAAAATCCGAATGATGTATCATCTGCAAACAAACTTGTGAGCGAAGTCAGTTTGTCGGAAATATCATTATGTATATTATAAATAGTAAGGGACCCAAAACAGAACCCTGAGGTACTCCAGCTTTAATACCATGCAAAAAGTGGTGATATCGAGTTTTTTATCATAACGTTTTGTTTTCGATTCGAGAGATAGTTAGAGAACCATAGTAACAAATCACCATTTATTCCATATCCCTTCATTTTATGCAACAGACCTTTGTGCCAGACCCTATTAAAGGCTTTAGAAAAGTCACAAAATACAAATCATACGACAAAATTGACTATGACAAATTTAACACCCTTACGGTAGGAAGGCTTGAACTTGCATAGTTAAATTTCTAACACCAAATATAAGATAGCACATCTTATTCGGCTTTTATCAATTAGAAATAGCTTCATATTCCAAGAAGAAAAATCGACTTTAATGTACATTAGAAACGGTCCGGTTGACTCAGTGAGATCTCTTAACACATTATAATCAACATAATCATATTCAAATTTCAACATCTAAACTTGACTAAAGAATGAAAATGATTCTGTACTTATATTAGACATAAACAAGCAACGGGTTCAAGATGAGAAATGTAGCCACCAAGTAAACCGGAAATACAATTATACCGTTTGTATGTTAGTATCTAAAACAGGCATTTAATAACTAATATACATTGTATAAGACAAATACATTCTAGTCAACGGTCCAGTGAAACCAATTCACAATCAACCCCCCCCCCCCGAAAAAGAAAAAAAAATGGTTATTTTTTCATGTATTATTTTAACTTGTCAAAGAAAGATTATTGTTGGACGGTTTTTTTTTCACGCTTGGTTAATCAATTTTACACATATCTATAATGGGTGGGCGACGAGTTGACAAAGTAGAACGTTTTATGTTTTAACATTCAAGAAGATGAGACAAAAAAGGGGGGTTCAACCAAAGGTTTTTTTTTAGAATGGGATAATAAAACCCTAGATGTTTTTAATGTTTTACACATAAAACTAAAAACAAAGAAAAAAAATGACTTTTTGAAATAAGTCTTTTACTTTATTTTTTGGAATCTTGTAAACTTTTTATATAAATGTATGATAATAAGTATTAAAAGTATAACACAAGATAAAAACTTTTCTTAACATATTGACTTGCTACATAAGTAACTTTTGACAGGAATTTCTAGGGTATTTTTAGAGGGTAAAGTTTGACACCTATACAACTGAAAAGATATAAAACAAAAATAAAGACAACAGTTCAATTTAGTATTTGAAAGGAGGTATAAATAACGCATTTATTACATTTAATTATTTACAGTTGAACAGTTGGATACGGATCAATTATGTTAAGGTGTTACATTAGGAAGCTATATCATTTATATCAATTAAATCAGTTTCAGATGTTGAAATTCTAAACATTGTCTCTGCTTGGCGTCGTTTGGCTAGTATTCCACGCTCTATAATGTCAGTGTCGTGATGGCCAGTAACTAGCATGCGAGATGAGGTAGCTGTCAACAAAAATTCTTCCATCAAGGGTCCAGTATGCCTCAATGTCCTTGTCTCTTTTAAACTTAGCTAGCCTCTTGGTTAGGCTGGATCTGAACTCTGTCGGGTTTTCTGTGATGAATATACCCTCTGGATCATCTTTTAGTTTCTTTTTGTTTGAGTAGACCATCTGTCTTTTCTTGTAGGAGATAAACCTGACTGTTATTTGAGATTTTCCATGATGGGTTTTACCTATCAGATGTGACCTGCTTATATCTTCAGCATTGAATTCCAGGCCAAGCTTAGTGTTAAAGATGATTAAAGCCATTTGATCTGTATCAAGAGGATAAATAGCACGACCAAAGGTATCTACTGGAACAGGGACATTATGGATTCTGAGGCTTGTCCTCCCGGGGTGCTGCTCAAGGTTCTCTGTTCTTACTTCTAGGTGTTCATTTCTAGAGTGAAGTGATTCTAGATCTTTGTCCCTTTCTCTGAATTGTAGCTGTAAACCATGGACATTGTGTTCTAGTCTTTCTGTTGTTATGAGGCTTTTACATAATCCCTGACTTAAATTGTTCACACTTGTATTTCTGCTTTAAGGGGGTTATTCTCATTTTCCACAACCACTTGTATCTGGGTTTCTATAATCTCCCCTATTTTGTCAGTTATTGCGGGTATAATAGCACTTAAGACCTCTTCGCTAGTTAGGGCTTCAATTAGTTGATCTAATAAATTAGGTAATGGAGCTGTGCTTACCATCTATTGATAAGCGTCTTGGTGATCGATTTACAGATTATCTTGAATTTATTTATTTTCTGTTGAGCAGCTAAATACTTTTGTCGTCGTGTGGATATCTTCATAGGATAAAAACATTTACGGCCATATGTATATACAAGCAACTTCATTCAACAAAAAAAGAGTGTTGCATGCTTTGTGTTGAATTACGTAGTTACGACTTGATTTCGGGTTGTTGATTTCCTTTTGGTTGATTTTGTGTTTTGTGTTTCCTCGTGTTGATTTTTTACTACACCTAGAGAAACTCTATTTGATACAATAATTGAAATTAATTAACAGTTTAATAATTTGTCTTCTTTCAATACACTATTCTGGACCTTTAACTGTGAAAATGAAACAATTTTAAATAACCTATATAAATTCCTCCTGGAGTCTGGAGTTATTTAAAAAAATAAAGTGTATCTGCACTGATCTGTCTTAAATACAAATGACAACAAAGTTCCAGACAATAAATTTTGCTACGCCTGACGCGCGTTTCGTCTATTCAAGGCTCATCAGAGGCGCTCTACCAAAAATATTGAAAATGCCTAACACTATGAATATGAAGAGCTTAGAACAGTAAAAACCAAAAATACCAAACCGGGGAACCAAATTATTACTAAGATAATCAACCTATGTCTGGGGTAGGAAGAACCTTAGGGTTTAGACAATTTTGAAATTTAGACGGATAATTTAAAACTTTGATGTTTTCTCCAACTCAAAAGCGTTGGTTCCGGAGCGGGCTAACCTCGGGGAATTAAAACTCCACCAGCAGTGCTAACCTTCACGTGTGTTCGAAATACAAATGACAACAAAATTATAACGATTGCTTTGTATGTTTTATTTTGTATTGCCACATATATGTCTTCATGTATATTCTGTCATAAATAAATATTTGTACTGTTATTTCCCCTTGAGGACCCATGATTGGTCAAATAAACTTGCATTCTTGTATTCTTATATTTTTGTTTGTGTTGACCGGTTCCGTCGTTGCCCTTTTGGACTTTTGACACTTGAATGCCTAATTGGTATCTCTATGCTTTTTTCTATTAAAGCTCAAATATAAAGTTTTTTTCCGATGGATGTTAAACCTCTTTGTCATGTTTTGAGAGTTTGATAACAGTAGGTTTAATAGTGGCTGCCAACAAGGTGACACTCGTAAACTGCAAACTAGAAAGGGATTCAGAGAAGCAGTTAGCTTTTTCAATATATTGATATACAGTATAACCACATTAACCGTTTTATACCCGTTTTTGGTATTGTATTTTGACACTACTGGGTCGATAACCGCTGCTGGTGGACCAAAGGTCCCCAAGGGTAATCACAAGCCTTGTCGTCAGACTTGTCTGACACGATTTAACCAATCAAGTTCTAATACTTTTTGTCATTGAAATTTCCGATTGTTAAATTCAAAATTGATTAAAACATAAGGTTTCTTTCCCTGTAATGCACATGGTCGATACCCTCGGTTTCCTGTTCGAATTTTTTGGCTTTGAGAACTTTACATTCAATATTTTTGGTTTTTCATCTTCCCATGTTTGATTCAAATGTTACTAATGAGAGTTTACTCCTTGGAATATCGATAAACGGCATTACCAAACTAACTGATTTATATCCGTTTTGGTATTGCATTTCAATCCAGGATTAATAAAAAGTTATAATTGAACCTAACTAACTTGAATTTTGTACAGTTTCACAAAAAATAACAAAGCAAAGAGGAGGTTCCAATAGGGAATATGAGGGTCAAAAGTCCAGAATGGAAACGACAAAACTGGAAAACACCAACAAAAAACAGCCCATGGAAACATAAAACACAAAACGCAATTTCTCTGGAAGAGTTAGAGGTTCCTGACTGCTACAGCACGCCCTTTTGTCCTGCTAATTTCCAATTCAGTGTATCAAATACGGTAGAGTTAGATAAAAATAAAACTCTATCACAAACCAACATCTGCATTTACCTAAGATAAAGAGATCCAAAATCTGCGTAAGAGTGCATGGTGTCTACAGTAAATTTCATGAACGAAGATAGCAACCAAGAAGGAACACAACCCTGTGTAATTTAAAGATTTATAGGGCACACCAAATCCATTTTCATCGCTCGTATGTTTAAAAATAGAAAAAAAACAATAGGCTATAATTTTCCCACTCTATATGGGGGTAACTGAAAGTAATTCCGGTTACAAGTTAACGACAAGAATTCGTACTAGGGTAAACCTCAGTGACATTTGACCCCCTACTAAAGAAGCAGAGTTGCACTAGTCGAATAAATGACAGCATGAATATAGCTCACTTTTGACAATGATGCTAGATTTTAAATATAACACATATATTATGTTTAGCCTTCATACAGTAAAGTTATTTTAGAAAATAAAGTTTTGTATTTTATTTTTAAAGTCATGATTTTTATTGCAAAAATATTTTCGTATAAGTCAGCTCTATACAACCCATTCTTTGAAAAAGTACACGAGAAAACCTGAAAAAGAATAATATGTGTTGTTGTCAAATCAAGTGCAAATAACTCTATCTAGTTAATGATAGAAAAGTCTTAGGTTAATTTGAGTAGGTCAAGTAAAAACGGCCATACCCTTTTGCCAATTTTTGTTTGAACGTTGTACGTTTTTTTTTTCATAGACATTATGCCTTTGAAACATTAAAGTTGTATCATGATCTTCAGGAAATTCTATGCAATTATTTTTACATTAGTTCTTGATAATCAGAAAATGTTATACAAAGTGGGGGCGAATGTGAGGAGTTTTAAAATCAAACTGAAATTCTAAAGAATGAAGAATGGCAATATTAAAGGCTGGTTGCTTGTCAACTTTTGAGTTTTGAAATCCTCTGGATTTTACCAGTAAAAAAGGTTATTTGTTTGTCCAGTTCTCTTTATAAAATGGTTTATGGGTTCAATAAGAGGATTTTTACAAAGTATTATAAAGGATGAGGGTCATTAAGACCAATAATTGGCCCAAGAAAATGTAGTTGGTTGAAATAGTATGATATTTATAGGAAATATCAACTTATCTGTGGCTGCAAAAAAAATGCCCCAAATAAGACAAATTTTGTTCATTGTTCGTTCATCTCAATAATAAAAAAACACTGCAATTTGAATGGTTTAAGTGCATATTTTCCTTTAGAAAACATTGGGCACACGACAACAACTTCAAACTTTCAGAAATGATAGATTTCATCATTTGACACATTTTGTCCAAGGTTGATGATCCTTTTTCAAAACCAAAAAATGTTTGAAAATCAGAAAAAAAACTATAAAATTATGATATTTTTTTAAGTTAAAGCTTTTAAAAGAAAAAAATGGAATAACAACTAAACTGATATGGTAAAAGGTTATCATTTTATTTAAGCTTAATATTTGATTCATATTACAGCACCTAAAGACATCTGTATACTCAATTTAAGTTTCATTGTCAATTGTGGGCCAAAATTGGCTGTTTTCCTGCTTCACCCATGAAAAAGCTAGTGAAAACTTTTTCCCGTCATATTTTGAACTCTTATTGTCTCGAAAACGAGTCCAGCAAACTATTATTTTTATAACTTACTTTGTACATTTACCCATGGTCAATTCATCAAATAAAAAAAAAATAGTACTTGTTAATTTGAAACTTACCAGCGAACATCCTTTAGAGGACAATGTCCATTCTCTTTTTATGTGAAACATGTTTTGGCATTATGAATTTTTGTTCCCTATATAATCGGAAAAGTATTTTTTTCCAAATCGTCATACTATCTTTAGTTCAATTACATTTATTTAACCTGGGTGGTTAAGTAAGCTTAATGCTTCTATAAGCATCTCCAGTTTGCAATTTGATAGTACGGGATACTCTTATTAAACTCTACATAGGGGTCTTTAACGTGTACAGATTATATTAGCAAAATATATCATTTTTGACATAAGATAGGCGACATATGCTTTTTATTACTAGTACTTTATTTTATTTCTTCAATACTGTAGATATTACGTTGTACAGGTTTTCAAGAATTTCTTCACGTCAAATTTGTACTTTCAACTCGCAATAAAAGTGTAAATTTAGATGACATGTAGCTGTATTGACTTTTTATCATCAAATCGTAATATGATAATCTTATTGCGTGTTTGTCAGTTAACATAAAGATTAAATTACAAATCTTGTATTGACTCCAAGTGTACGCTTACATATATTGAAAATAAATTAAAAAATCAATGTCCTTCGCCTGGTAAACTGGTGAAACTGATTCTTAATCCTTCGAAGTCGATCGGCTTCTCCCTTAATTCATAAGCTTTTATATATTTTTCATGTCAATCCGCCTAGGTACGAAAAATTATCCTCCTGAACCACTACAAACCGAATAACTGTGGTTAGATTATTATTCGTTTAGTATCAATTTTCTTAGTTATCGTAGGTGGCATTGACCCACGAAATTTGAAATCAAACAAAATGGAAATTATACTTTGATCTATATGCTGAAGACTTCAGAACAACAATTTTGATAATGCACGATCTGACCCTTTTTCATCAAACCAGGAAAATTGAAAAGTTCTCATAAAAAACTAAACGGCAAATGCATGAAAAAAAACGCGTTTTACCTGTAAAAGCGCATTTCCCCGTTGCAAGGTCATCTGATATACTTAGTATTCGATTTAATGGATAATGTGTCAAGCTTAATGAGCTGAAGGTTTAAGTAAACAACTTTTTATCTGTCATTAAAAAATTCATGCTATAGGGCAAAAACGTTAGAATACAAATACCAACACGGGTAATTTGTTTATGCTGTATATGCATATTTCTAGAAGTAGCATCTCATCAGCAGCAGTTGAATCAAATCATTGAAAGTTAAAAAAACAAAAATATTAAAAGGCAAAGTTTCTCAGTGCCTTGGTTCGAAAGACACAAAGACGTTTCAGATTTTTGTATCTGTTATTGTTGCTGAGTTAAAAGACATTTTAAGTTACTTTACATTATGTTCACTTTAAGTAAGTGTTGACATTCTTTAATCGAATCATTTAAAAATGGAGATGGTTTGTTGCCACCATTTCATATATCATTCCTACAAAGTTTCACTTAAATTTGACCAGTGGTTTAAAAGAAGATCTTTTTGTATTTCGGTCGACGGACAACGACAGACGACGCCTAGCGACCACGGACGCAAAGTAATGCCATAAGTTCACATGCCTTTTGCAAGGTGAGTTTAATATGAATAAGCATTTGTCATACATCAAGTCCCAAAGGGTGAACCATTGAATATGGTCATAACTTATGTTCTGGTCAGAAAAATATTGCTATGCTTTATTTATAACTCATTTTTATTTATAGTTGTAAAGACAATTGTTTTTCTACTCCAAAATATTTATTTTGTCTTTTCCTCTGCTGCTAAAATATGTTTTTTTTCATCAAATATATCATTCTTATTGGTAGGAAAAATCAAGGTCATGGAACGATGTATAATAACTTTATTGATTAAAATCATAAGCATCTGCAACCAACCACCTCCCATCAAAAACAAAATATTGTGATTCTACCAGAGAATGACTCTGGTAGAGACTCTCACAACCGACGTAAGAAATTAAGTAACGAAATGTTGTGTCTATACTTCCCTTCAACCTTTAATACCGAATACGTTCGTTGGACATTTGATCTTTTCCGAAAATGTCAAAGGTCATAAAATATGAGAGCAATGGAAGTCAGATTTGTTTTGTCTATTTTATTTAAAAAAATGAAATACTGAACAGTTAGTTTTGTTGGTCAATATTTATAGTTCAAAAAATGTAATAACAAATTTCCAACAGATTAAAGACAAGAATCAAATTTCACTTATTTCATTCAACAACAAATTTAAACCAGTTTTGTACCAGAAGCGTTAATTTTTTCATAAAGATCAAACTTTTGGATAATTGTCTAATGACTATGCTATCAACCGGATCAAATTAAAGATATAAACTTCACCACCGTTAACTTTGTGTTGCAAAGATTGTGTAATGGAATAATGAAACATTTTTGAAGGGATGAAGGTTTGAATTAACGATTGGCAACGGACGGATGTACAAACGGAAGGACATTCTAATCATACTGATAAAGTTAAATGCCACAATCCTTATTGATTAAGATAATGTATAATGTTCGAACAGTAACGAACAATCTAAAAGTGTCAAAAGGGACAGCAGAAGTTAGTTTCCGAAATTTAAAAATTTTGAACGATCAAGACTTGAGACAGTCTTTGACGTATCATTATTATGACTCCATCCATGTAATAATCTTAAAATAGATTTTTAAGGATAAAAATAATTGTTCATCTGGGTTTCAAATTTCTTTAAGTTGAAATGAAAATGAGAAAAAAAAATACATAAATAAATTTCTTCATTGAAATTTTAGCCTGTTTAAGCATTCCAAAATTTGAGATTTGTGAAGTGGACATTTTTCTTGAGAACTGAAAAACAAATTTTATCCACGTTTTAAAAATAAATTTTAATAGTTATATAGAGGGTTTTGGAGAAGATACCGGTATATGTATAAAATAGCTAAAACAGACGACGGTCGAATATTTAGTTTCACTTCTCAAATGGGACAAAGAGACACCAATGGGGCATTCGAGTGTCAAAAGTCAGAAAGGGCAACGACGAAACCGGTAAACACGAACAAGAACAGCACAAAGAAACACAAATCACAAAATCAACCGAACAGAAATCAACAACGCGGACTCAAGTCGTAACATGATTAAACTCAGGTGCTTTGGAAGAGTAAGTGGTTCCTGCTTGCTATATCACATTCGCCGTGTTGCTTAGTTCCAATTCAGTGTGTCAAATCCGGAAGAGAAAGACAAAACAAATTCTATGACAAACCGAAATATGTTCTCATTTGAGATATAGAAATCTACGAGTGCACGGTGTACACCTTAAAATTTCTTGAGTGAAGAGACAGCAACTGTGGAGCAACATAACCATGTGTCAGCAATTTCTGTGTCATACGTGACGCTCTGCCAAAAAATCGATGTAATTCCTGCATGCTCTGGAGTAACGGATCAACTGGAAAAAAGGAAAGTTGATGATTGGAAAGTTGAAGTCACCACGTTGGTCATAGAGCTTTGTTGAAAGTCTTCCTTGAGAGTCAATTTCTAGATGTCGATCTAAATATGAAGCAGACTTCCTGGAATCCGCTGTGGTCTTATCTCAAGTTCATGTGGATATATGAGATGGAGAAAGTCACCAAATCGGGAATTCTATGACAAACCGAAATCTGTTCTCATTTGAGAGATAGAAATCTACGCGTGCACGGTCTCTACCATAAAATTTCTTGAGTGAAGAGACAGCAACTGTGGAGAAATATAGCCCTGTGTCAGCAATTTCTGTGTTCTGGGTTAGTCAATAAAGGTATATTTGCGTAAAGTTATCCATATTGGCTGAGTTATTGGTCCAAGGCTAGACAGATTGGACTGAGGCTTCGCCTAAGTCCAATATGGCTAGCCTTGGACCAATAACTCAGCCAATATGGATAACTTTACGCAATAATACTATAGAATGTGTGGATATCAAGTCAAAACGAAGGCTCTCCAAGTATACCCCTACTCGATCAGTAAGAGTAGGTGAGACATTTGAATCTAAAGTTAATATGTAGAGACTATTAAGATAAAACACAAAAAGATGAATATGTTTGTTCGTGCCTTGTGTAAGTTAACCGAAGCACGCATAATAGTATATGTTGTATATCTTGTAACTATGTAGAAACACTACACCAAAGCATACATTGATATTGATATTGATATTGCAAATTGCGTTAGATATGACAACTCGTTTTGCAATAAAGTGTGAAATGTAAAGTGTGAAATGTAATGATGCGTTTTGCAAGAAAATAATAGTTCAGTCTACAATTTGTTCGCTGCTCTCATTGTTTGTATATATGGATGAAACGGACTGGCGGAGTGCAAACCTAAAGTCCCCATCGTATTTTTTGGTAGGGGATTGATAAAAGCTAAAATGTTTAAACCACAAAAGTTTAATTCTGATATTGAAATTAAAGTATTAAAAGCCTGGACGGGAACGTATAAGAGGAAAGCGCCTGGTTTGAAATAACGGGGAAGGAAAGCGTCAGAAGATTCTAAATCCAGGCTGTCTTTGCCATGTTTGGTCTTTTCTTCTTGTACTTTGAGACTGGCCTTTGTACTTCCGATTTTTTTTATTTCCTTTATAAGATTTTGGAAACAAGAAAATTATGAATACAGAATTAATGAGGGTACTTGTATCATAATCTGATGTCTTGTACGTCTTCCTCCAGCTGCATGTTCATGAAAAGAAAAAAAAGCTGAGCTACATGTACTTTTTTTATTCTTTACGGTTCACTGTTACACGTCATACCTGAACTTAAGCCCAACTAAAATCGATAAATAAATTTCACAATAAGGCACTTTTGACATGTTTGATATTTTTTACTTCAGAAATAGTACTGATTTGACCAGTGCCGTGTTTCCGTCTCCGTGCATTTACTCTCTGCCATTACACTAGTTGCGACGGATATACGAATACAAAGCGAGGTCTTCGCGACGCCGTATTTCCTTTGCCCCACCTTTGAAGAGCTTCTCGTTTCATTCGTGCAGTCATCGTAAGATGAATGATACTGGCGACGCTTAGAAGGCAACACGCGAAATCAGAAGATGCTTTCACGACCAGGGTGAATTAATGAACACAACTCGGAAAGGACCTTTGCACAAACCTTCGGCAGTTTTTTAACATGTTAAACAATTTCGGAGGCGCTACGAAGTTTACCCCGAAGTCAGAAATTTTCAACAGAAGGTGCTTCGACGGAAAAAGAAAGCAACACGAATAGCGCGATCTGGTTACGATCAATTCCGATGTTGAAAGTTTCAATCGGGGTCTAAATCGGGATAGTGTGACGCTGGCATAACATTCAACTCTTTAAAAGAGTTACCCATTCTTTGAAAAAACACACGAGAAAGACCTGATACAAGGATAATTTATTTAGTTGTCAAATCAAGTGCAAATAACCCTACTTAGTTGATGATAAAAAAATTCTAAAGTTAATTTGAGAAGGTCAATTAAAAACGGCTATACCCTATTGCCAATAGTTGTTTGAACGTTATTTTTCATAGACATTATCCCTTTAAAACAATGAAGTTGTATCAAGATCTTTAGGAAATTCTATGCAATGGGTTTTAGATCAGTTTCTAATGATCAAAAAATGTTATACAAAAGTGGGGGCGAATGTGAGAAGTTTCAAAATCAAACTGACATTTTAAGAGATGAAGAATGACAATCCTTAAGGATGATTGCTGGTCAACTTTTGAGATTTCTGTTCGCTTTTTGGAATCATCTTGATTTAACTAGTAAAATAAGGTTATTTTCTTGCCCAGTAACGACCTATTTTCTGTTTACAAAAGGATTTATGGCTTGAAAAAGAGGAAATTTAGAAAGTATTATAAAGGATGAGGGTCATTAAGACCCATAATTGGCCCAAGAAAATGTAGTTTGTTCAAATATTATGATATTTATAGGAAGTAACAACTTATATGTGGCTGCTAGAAAAACGCCCCAAATAAGACAAATTTCGTTCAGTGTTCGTTCATCTCAATAATTAAAAAACACTGCAATTTGAATGATTTAAGTGCATATTTTACTTTAGAAAACATTGGGCGCACAAAAACAACAACTTCAAATTTTCGGAATACAAATGACAACAAAGTTCCAGACTAAATGATAGATTTCATCATTTGACACATTTTGTTCTAGAATGAAGTTGTTGTTTTGATGCTCTCATATTTTTTAAAAGCAAAACGTGTTTGAAAATCAGAAAAAAAAACCAATGAAATTATGATATTTGCTTTAAGTTGAAGCTTTTAAAATTAAAACAAAATGGAATAACAAGTAAACTGATATGGCAAACGGGTATCATTTTATTTAAGCGTGATATTTGATACATATTTCAACAACTGTATACTCAGTCGAAATTTCATTATGAATTTTGGGCCAAAAATGGGTGTTATTGCCATTCATCCTTTCTTACTGGTTAACCCATGAAAAAGCTAGAGAAAATTTCCCCGCCATACTTTGAACTCTTATTGTCTAGAAAGCGAGTTCAGCAACCTATTATTTTTCAAATTACTTTGTACATTTACCCATGGCCAATTCATCAAATATAAAAAAATAGATACCTTGTTAATTTGAAACTGACCAGCGAACATCCTTGATTCTCTTTTTATGTGAAAACATAATTTGGCATTAAGATTTTTTCCCTATATGATCGAAAAAGTATTTTTCCCCCAAATCGTCATATTATCTTAAGTTCAATTTCATTTATTTATCCTGGATGAGAAAGTAATCTCCAGTTTGCAATTTGATAGTACGGGCTTCTCTTATTAAACTCTACATAGTAGTCTTTAACGTGCACAGATTATATTAGCAAAATATATCATTTTTGACATAAGATAGGCGACATATGCATTTTATTACTAGTACTTTATTTTATTTCTTCAATACTGTAGATACTACGTTGTACAGGTTTTCAAGAATTTCTTCACGTCAAATTTGTACTTTCAACTCGCAATAAAAGTGTAAATTTAGATGACATGTAGATGTATTGACTTTTTATCATCAAATCGTAATATGATAATCTTATTGCGTGTTTGTCAGTTAAGGTAAAGATTAAATTACAAATCCTGTGTTGACTCCAAGTGTACGCTTACATATATTGAAAATAAATTAAAAATCAATGTCCTTCGCCTGGTAAACTGGTGAAACTGACCTTATATCATTCCAAAGCAATTGGTTTCTCCCTTAATTTATAATCTTTTTATATATAATTTTCATGTCTTTCCGTCAAGGTATCGAAAAATTATCTTCCTGAACCACTACAAACCGAATAACTGTGGTTTGATGATTATTATTCGTTGGGTATCAGTTTTCTTAGCTGTCGTTGATGGCATTAACCCACGAAATTTGATATCAAACAAAAAGAAAATTAAACTTTGATCTATATGCTGAAGACTTCAGAACAAAAATTTTGATAATGCACGATCTGACCCTTTTTAATGAAACCAGGAAATTTGAAAAGTTCTCATTAAACACTAAACGGCAAATGCATGAACAAACCCGCTTTTTAACCTGTAAAAGCGCATTTCCCCGTTGTAAGGCCATCTAATATACTTAGTATTTGATTTCATGGATAATGTGTCAAGCTTAATGAGCTGAAGGTTTAAGTAAACAACTGTTTTTATCTGTCATAAAAAAAATCATGCTATAGGGCAAAAACCTTAGAATACAAATACCAACACGGCTAATTTGTTTATGCTGTATATGCATATTTCTAGAAGTAACATCTCATCAGCAGCAGTTGAATCAAATCATTGAAAGTTAAAAAAAACAAAAATGTTACAAGGCAAAGTTTTTCAGTGCCTTGGTTCTAAAGACACAAAGACGTTTCAGATTTTTGTATCTGTTATTGTTGCTGAATTAAAAGACATTTTAAGTTACTTTACATTATGTTCAATTTAAGCAAGTGTTGGCATTCTTTTATCGAATCATTTAAAAATGGAGATGGTTTATTGCCACCATTTCATATATCATTCCTACAAAGTTTCAGTTAAATTTGACCAGTGGTTTAAAAGAAGATCTTTTTAAACAACGACAGACGATGCCTGGCGACAACGGACGCACAGTAATGCCATAAGTTCACATGCTTTTTGGCAAGGTGAGTTTAACATGGATCAAAATTTGTCACAAAACAAGACTAAAGGGTAAACCATTATATATGGTCTTAATTCATGTTCTGGTCAGAAAAATATTGCTATGTTTTATTTATAACTCATTTTTTTTATAATTGTAAAGACAATTGTTTTTCTACTCGTAAATATTTTTTTTCTGTTCCTCTGCTGCTAAAATAAGTTTTTTTTCATCAAATATATCATTCTTATTGGTAGGAAAAATCAAGGTCATGGAACGATGTGTGATAACTTTATTGATTAAAATCATAAGCATCTGCAACCAACCACCTCCCACCAAAAAGAAAATATTTTGATTCTAACAGAGAATGACTCTGGTAGAGACACTCACAACCGACGTAAGAAAAATAATAAACGAAATGTTGTGTCTATATTTCCCTTCAACCGTCAATACTGAATATGTGCGTTGCACATTTTATCTTTTCCGAACATGTCAAAGTTCATCAAATATAAGAGCAATGGAAGTCAGATATGTTTTGTCTATTTTATTTAAAAAATGAAAGACTGAACAGTTAATCTTGTTGGTCAAAATTTATGGTTAAAAAGAATGTAAAAACAAATTTTCAACAAATTTAAACCAGTTTTGTACCAGATGCGGTAAATATTTCATAAAGATCCAATTTTTGGATAATTGATTGGTACCCTGATGTCGTCCAATGGCTAAGCTATTTCATTCTAAAATACTCTTAAATTTAACCGGATCAAATAAAAAATATAAACTTCATCACCGTTTGTGTTGCAAAGATTGTGTCATGGATTTATGAAATTTTTTTTTGAAGGGATGAAGGTTTGAATTAACGATTGGTAACGGACGGATGTACAAACGGTAGGATATTCTAATCATTACTGATAAATATAAATGCCACAATCCTTATTGATCAATATAATGTAAAATGTTCGAATAGTAACGAACAACCTAAAAGTGTAAAAAGGGACAGCAGAAGTTAGTTTCCGAAATTTAAAAAATTTGAACGATCAAGACTTGAGACAGTCTTTGACGTATCATTATTATGACTCCATCCATGTAATAATCTTAAAATAGATTTTTAAGGATACAAATTATTGTTCATCTTGGTTTCAATATTTTTTAAGTTGAAATTGAAAAAAAATACATAAATAAATTTCTTCATTGAAATCTTAGCCTCTTTAAGCATTCCAAAATTTGAGATTTCTGAAGTGGACATTTTTCTTGAGAATAGAAAAAAAATGTCTATCCACGTTTTAGAAATAAATTTTAATAGTTATATCGAAGGTTTTGGAATACATACCGGTATATGTATAAAATAGCTAAAAACAGACGACGGTCGAATGTTTAGTTTCACTTCTTAAATGGGGCAAAGAGACACCAATGGGGCATTCGAGCGTCAAAAGTCAGAAAGGGCAACGACGAAACCGGTAAACACGAACAAGAACAGCACAAAGAAACACAAATCACAAAATCAACCGAACTGAAATCAACAACGCGGACTGAAGTCGTAACATGAGTAAACTCAGGTGCTCCGGAAGAGTAAGTGGTTCATGCCTGCTATATCACATTGGCCATGTTGCTAATTTCCAATTCAGTGTGTCAAATCCGGAAGAGAAAGACAAAACAAATTCTATGACAAACCGAAATATGTTCTCATTTGAGAGATAGAAATCTACGAGTGCACGATGTACACCTTAAAATTTCTTGAGTGAAGGAGCAACATAACCCTGTGTCAGCAATTTCTGTGTCATACGTGACGCTCTGCCAAGGAATGTAATTCCTGCATGCTCTGGAGTAACGAATCAGCTGAAAAAAAAGAAAGTTGAAGATTGGAAAGTTGAAGTCATCACGTTGGTCATAGAGCTTTGTTGAAAGTTTTCCTTGTGAGTCAATTTCTAGATGTAGATCTAAATATGAAGCAGACTTCCTAGAATCCGCTGTGTTTTTTATGTCAAGTTCCTGTAGATATATGAGATGGAGAAAGTCACAAAATCGGGAATTATATGACAAACCGAAATCTGTACTCATTTGAGAGATAAAAATCTACGAGTGCACGGTGTCTACCATAAAATTTCTTGAGTGAAGAGACGGCAACTGTGGAGCAACACAACCCTGTGTCAGCAATTTCTGCGTTATACGTGGAAAAGTTCAACATTGAGTTAAAAGATATGGTGGTTAATTGTTTTAATTAGTGTTTGACTGGTCTGCTGTACTGAGATGATCACCTCAATATCCCTTTTGTGTCTCACAACTATGTTGAGTTCTATTGTCATTACCGGATCCTAAGATCGCAATGGAAGAGGGAGGTTTGGCGCCATATAACCTGGTTTAACCCACCATTTCGTTTGAAATGCCTGTACCAAGTCAGGACCATTGCGATCCGCCAATTTTCCGGTATGACTGATTCGTTTTTGTCATTTTCTCTGGACCATGAGATTGATCCTTCAAGTTCGGTAGTTTTGTCATTACCTTTATTTAGTGAAATGACATCATCATGAAGAGATTGTAAGAAGTCTGCTTCATGTATGTAAAATGAATGTAAAAACAAATAAGCAAGCAAAGTTGCACAATTTGTACCCGTTGGAATCCCTATCGTTTGCTGAAAAAAACACGCCCACCAAACTGAACAAGAAAATTGATCTTTTTTTATCTTCTGTTAATTTGTTCTTTTTCTTAGACTCATTGCTTACAGAGTAAGTCTTGCTGTAATGGACTACCAAATATCTGTACCTGCGTTTTCAATTCTTTTTGAAAATGAACGTGACTAGGTTGGCAAAAAGTTTGTCAGAGGGACATTTTAATCATTAAAACCCAATAGCGCATATATTTAAGGCATCCCATAACCTTTTAGTGAAGCAAGTATTTATTATGTTACAATTTGTATTTCCTTGGTACTTTTTCACTTTCTTGTTACCAAGGATAAGCAAAGATAACTTAACTTATTTTTTATTACAAACAGAAGAAAATCTTTGTTCTATGTTTCTTACTTATTTTCAATCGCATTGAAGAGACTTGAATCAGGTTTACATGTTTTTGAACATGAGACAATACCAAACCTGTAAATTCCAACTGCACTTAACTTTTATGAGCTGTATGACCATTTCAGAAATTAATTCCGCGTAAGCAGCAGTAAAACCCAAACAGTGGTAGCCCACTATTCCAAAAAGTCTTGAAAATGGATAAAACCAAATGAAATTTGAATAATCAGCAATGTCAGATATATCAAAGGACAAACTGTGTTGGAGGTATTTAAACCTTAGTGTTTAGAATCTAATAAATAATGATAATAGTAATAAGCAAAGTGTTCATATGAGAGTAGCTAAGAGGAACCAATAAAAAAATATTTGAATGTCAAAAGTCCGAAAGGGCAACAAAAAAAAACAAGAACAGCACGAAAAAACACAAAGACGTCGCGCACGATATTGGTACCACTTTCCGAAACGTCGTCAAATATTGACGTTGTACAAACAAATGAGATTGTGCTTATATGTAAAATCCGTTTTGCTTCTTCCGATGTTATATATTTTTAAGTATGACTTCTTTCCATTCAAAACGTTTTAGAATATTTATCAGAATTCAGTTTTATTTTATATTTTGCTTTTCGTGTCATGTTTGTCATTTTCTTGTTTTATCATATAATACTTGTAATACGTATTTATTTAAAAGTTTTCTTTCTTTATTGCATATATTTAACTTTTTAATTTTTTTTATATAAACACACACCAGTATGTTCACATCAATAGGGAATCAGCCTTCCCTTAAATAAAGATAAAAGGATGAAAAAGAAATAAGCCAAACGCAGATAGTTTGTTAAACGCGATTACGTCGTTTTAAATATAGAAAAAACGTCAAAAACTAGCAAGCGTGACATTAAAGTGCGAAATCGTAAAAATCCGATGGTTTTGATAATTTTTATCATAAAATTCCGAAACTAGAGTTCTACAACAAGTTGACAAAATGCACATTTTAAAAATGGTTTCAAAGATTTAATCCAGAACTGTAAAAGAAAGATACATTGTCTCAAATATTGAAGCAAACGTAAAAATAGTAGTATTTTGTCTTGCTTTTCGGACATGTGACATTTGTCTGAGAAATCGAAAAAATGTAAGTCCGTTTAAGTAGCCGTCTCTGTAAGAATCATGCAAAATGCAAAAATAGTGGCAGATCCATATTTTTGAAAACTGGTTCTTTTTATCAGAATTTGATCTTTATGATGAGAAATGAATGTAAATGAAATTTTAGCCAAATCGGTTCATAAGTTCTCGTTTAATACACAATACAAATTTGGTTACATTGTGTATGAAAATAAGTACGGGAAAAAGTCCCGCCAATTTTTTTTCTTAACAAACCAACCAAAAATATCACTTTAAGTATCCGACTGATATTTTTGTTGAAATTCAACTAGAATGGCCTACTTTTTCAGAAAATATCAACAATTTTTACAGACCCTTCCGAACTTTTGAGTAAAGAGGCCAAGAAAATTGGTTGGGTTGTGTATGAAAAAAGTTCAGGAAATTTTCCCGCCAGAATTTTTAATGTTAATTTGCAGATAGTCTAATGGACCAATTTCACTTAAGTTTTTTTTTTTGCTAAAGTGGTCCAAGATGAATAACTAGCCAAAAAATTGTTAAAATCTAAGACAATAAGTAAATCACCTTTTGCATGATTTTTACTGAGACAGGCTCTTAAATATGAAGTAGAATATTTTCAAATTTTAAGATACATTTACTAGAATAAATGCACATTCGAAAAATATAAGCAAAAATTTGTTTTATTTGTTCGTCTTTTTATTGGAGTTAAAAGAATTTTGAGAAAAAAAAAATCCGACGCCAAAAACTGCAATTTTTACGTCGTGTGACATTTGACTTGCTTGTACTAAAACTGAGATCTTTACAAGAAGGAGCTCTTTAGATAATTTTAAATTTCTTATATGAAAAGGAATACTCTTCCAGAAAAACATATCTTAAGGCGAAAATAATAACATTCGACTTCACCTGATAAAGTTACATAGTTCAAAGACTAAAAAACTTGAAAACGTCGTTTTTCGTTTTTGTGACATTTTCGTATTACTTTGTTTCCGCGCCTGTTCAACTTAATTCACACATAAAAAGTCCTAAAATGGTCTAAGTATCAAGAAAAATGTCTAAATGTTCTGTACGTTTGAGATCAGAACTATTGTCGTCGGTTTAATATGTTTTTTAAGTAAAATCGCTTGTCGGAAAATATTTTTTTGGGTCAATTTTCGCAGCGTCTACATACTTTTTTCAAGTGGAAAAACGGCGATCATAACAAAATTGCGTTTTATTTCGATTTTTGTCAGCCAAAAATATTTTTAGTTGGTCGAAAAGTCTCTGTTTATGAAATATGACATATAACTCAATTTTTAAAAAAGTTACACCAAAAAATACAAAAATGTTTGGTTGATTATGTTACGCGTCTACAGCACGAAAATGACGTATTTTCAATTTTCTCAGAACGCCCCTGTTTTTCTGTGAAAAATGATATTGAAAACACTAATAAAAACATATTCTACAGAATATACACTTTAATTTGATATAAGCTTCTTATTTGTTATGTTTCCGGCAATTTAAAAAAAGTAATTTTCTTTAAACTTGGTTGACGCTTTGAACGATGGTATGAACATTGTGCGCGACGTCAAAACACAAAATCAACCGATCGGAAATCAACAACGCGAACTCAAGTCGTGACAAGAGTGAATTAAGGTGCTCCGGATGAGTAACCGGTTCCTGCTTGCTAAAGCACACCCGTCGTGTGCAAATAAATTTCCAGTTCAGTGTGTAAAATTCGGTTAAGTATGACAAAGGAAATTTCTACGACAAACACCATACGATTCATTGGAGAGATAAAAATTCCATATTTGTCTACGAGTGCACGGTGTTTACCGTAAAATTTCTTGATTAAAGACAGCAACCATGAAGCAACATAATCCTATGTTAGCAATTTCTGTGTAAAACGTGACGCTCTGCCAAGGAAATCGATGTAGTTGCTTGGAAAAACGAATCAACTGTGATACGACGACTCTATTATTAGAAGGAGCGGATGGAATGTTGCTACACAAAAAGCGAAAGTTGACAATAGGAAAGTTGAAGTCATCACGTCATAGAGCTTTGTTGAAAGTCTTCCTTGAAAGCCAATTTTGAGATGTAGATTTAAATATGAAGCGGACTTCTAAAGAAATAATCTCTTGTACAAGTACACTACATTAAAAGATTACTGTACACGTACTTATTTTTGCGGGTACTTCTTTTCATGATTTTACGATTTCACCCAAGTTCGCGGGTACCTAATTTTATGAATTCTGCTCATCATTCTATTCATTTCACACAATTCGTTTAATTTTGCGGGTATTTAATTTTACGATAAATGCTTGACATCAATCCGTGAAAATAAATTCTTCGCGAAAATGAATTCGTTTACAGTAATATAATGCATAAATCTGAAAAACGAGGATATTGTTCTACTTACTCCCTACGGCATTAAAGACAAACTCCTGTAATAAATATTTTATAAAAGGATATGGAGTAAATGAACATGAGACCATAACACATATGTTAACTCCAACTGCAAATTATTCTTATTTACTGGATGGCCATTTTGGAAATTGATTCCTCGTCAGCAGCACTAGAAATCGACAATTTAAACAAAAGCGTGTTTCAACGTGGAAATAAATAATAATTCTGAAAAAATAAAGAAAAAAACTTATACAACAATCTGATTGGCTGGTTTATAAATAAAAAAAAACGGTCACATGATCGTGTCTTTTGTGAGCCGTCTGCCAAAGATGCTTACAAAATCGCAGTTCTTTTTCACAGATATAACATCCATTGGGATAACTACATCTGCCATCATTTCATCTAAAGTCATGATTGATCATAAGAATTCCACAGTCTTCGTCTCCATGGCCATTTGGTTCACCTGGATACTAGTTTGTAAAGTACACTCTGCTGTTGTCAGATACCCATCGCCAGGTCCCTTCATCAGATATATCATTTGCGGCAATCCATATATCCCCTCTCGTCAGGCCTGGAAAATCATTATTTCTAGAAATAATGGTTTGGGATTCATATTACTTTGGTTTTGTCCTTTTAACTTCTTGAAAAGATCTCACATCTTTATAGGCGAGCGGCGGATATTGAAAAAGTCGTCTAATTAAAATGTTTGAATTACCCAAAAAACCTCACGAGATTTTTTGAACCCAAATAAAAGGTTGATTATTCTATTTATGGATATATATGTTTGACAAGTCGAATATGGTCAGAAGATATAAAAAAAAATTGTTTTTCACATGTACACTATGAAAGTCTCTAACGGCTTGATTTTTAAAATTATTTTTTTTTACCTAAAAAACACACATGAAAAAAAAAAAATTGTAAATCACATCATGAAATATTTTGCCCAATTCTTTGTATGCAATTGAAATTTTTAAAAACAATAATAGTTTTCTACACTTTTATAGAATTTAAAATCACGAATAAAAGTAGCAAAAATACACGTTAATTTTAACTTGTGCAACATTAATTGTCATTAAAATCAAACAAATTGTATATTACGTAGATCAAGAAAATGTTGTTAGGCTACTTTTTAGTTAAAACTGCATACTACTGACGAACGATAATAAAGTTATACTTAATTGAATATGTAAGATTTTGAGAAAATTGACTGCAGATGACTCGGAAAACTGTCGGAGTGTCCCGTATTTACATTTGAATTATAATCTGATTGATTAGTAGTTTTATTTGGTGTAATTATGTAGTCTCGATCACCCAGACGCTTATCAATAGATGATAAGAGTCTTGGACATTCCCATTACTTATATTTTGTAATGTGTACATTCGGAGTACTTTCAGGCTTTATCATAATGTTCGACGAAAATCACTCAACCGTATGTTCAGAATTATGTACATATGGTTCAGTGATTTCTTGCAAATACTAAAGAGAGATAACTTTTCCAATTGATGTGAGTTGTTCTCTTATAACATAATATTTCTTATTTTACAATAAAACATCCTATTTTACATTTTTGAACACAGGTTGGTTTTGTAAACAATAAATAAAATCGTTTTATATTTAAATTGTACTCACGGGCGTCTACCTGGTTTTGGAAATTGTTTATGTTTATTGGAGTTATAAATTGGGACATTCTTGATTACAGAACCATACACGTTTGACCAATCCGATTCTCGATTTTGCAGAACCAGTTGTCAAAAAACCAAGGAAGACCAATGAAACGTTGAGTTTTAAAAGTTGGTTCATTTCAGATTGAAATTAAATCTTGTATGCTAAACACGTCATATACACACGTGGTAAAGGTTAAAAGGTATAACGATCGCCACCTAGTGGTTACGAGAAATCAATAGGTGTTTTCCCAGACTCACTACCTTGGTAGTACGAGTTTGGGTTCGAGACTAGTAATTATGAAGAATATGTGCTAGTTTTGGGTTTGTGTGAACACAAGAAATTTATTATTTGGTCTTTGCTTTTATTTTAACTTGCGATATTTGATAAAAGCAAAGTTTAGAAAATTTGTGAAAGGTGTACTTGACTTTTGAGGTGCGTTTGTTATGTTGAACTGAATGAAAATTCGATTGCAGAAAAACAATAAATCAATACCGTATATTTTGGCGAAAATATTTTAAATTATGTAACTAGACTATATATTTGAAACTTAAAGTACAAACTGTGCCATAAGCATCCAGAAGCAAATCAAGAATTTTTCGAAAAAGGGGGAGGGCTCTTCATAAAGCCTTGTTGTTGAAGATGTTCCTGACAGTTTTGCCTGAATTCTATCAGATTTTTTTTACACATGGTCACCAAGCGAGATTAAGGGGCTCCCGGAACACCCCACCTGCTGGAACCGTCATTGTACAATGACTTGGTCGTCTTTTGAACTTATGACTGACGCTTAAAAGGTTCTAATCTTTGAGCTCAAATTGCACAATGTTCTAGCCATTTTAGAAAAAACTGAGAGGCGTCAAACTAATATGTTCTGAAAGCCAAAACTCTCATCTCTCTATTAAGTCCAAAATATCGCCCAAGGTTTGTTATTAAGTTATTAAACTTAAAAGTTTTTAAAACCTCTATTCGCCACTTAATTCTTGTGTGATTTTTAGGGAATTTTTTGATGATTTTCTTTCTTTTTTCTGTGCAAAGTTATTGTTCTCAGCTTAACAAGTTTGATTAAGGATATTTTTGTTGGTTTTTGATTCCTATTCCGTTTTAGATATGTTAATGGAAACTCAGTACACTTTTTATTAAAAACCTAATATTCTGGTATAATCCACAAATGTGGTGTTTTTGAGTCAATGAACACATTTGAACCATTTATTTTTGTTCCACACGAAAGATAAGATAATGTTTTACAAATAGAGGAAAAAAGTAGGTGAAAATGTGAATTCTTTTTTTTTTCGCAATTCAAATTTTTATACACAAAAATCAAAATAATTTGACTCTTTTTTAAAAATAGAAAAAAATGACGTAATAAATTTCTTCAAAGTGATTAAAAGTAAATGATTTATATTCACTTATATATGTAAGTAATATTAAGTCTTAATTTTCTTACTTTTAACCACATTTTGTAACATTTTAGTTGCCTTAATGTTTGCAGACTCAGACTTTTAGATTTTGCGTAGTGATCTTTGACCTTTAATTTTTTCATGTTCTGACCAGATTTCAAATGGCAAACATCGATATTATTAAAGCAGAAATAATATGATAATGGCTCTGCCCTAAAAGCTCGCGAAGATACAAAATCAATATAATAGGTGCAACCAAAACTAGTTTTAAACTTAATTGGATCTGGAAAAAATGTCAAAATACCCTCGGCTGGATCAATAGCTAAGAGGGTCCACTTTTGGATAAAAATTTTAAAAAATATTTGAAAAAAATGTATTATCCGTAAAAACGCAAAAATATGGTTTGCGGCCGGGACAACATCATCCATAACTTGATCGATCCTTCAGTCACATCATATCATTCGACAAGCAGACGACATCAAAATGTCACCGCTATTCTGCCAGGTTTTGTTATATTTTTTGTATACCAGTATCTATAATTGCCAAGTACTGTCTGCAAAAAAATTGATTTAGAAACCTGGTGGAAAATGACGACGTATCCAAATGATCATTTAACTTTGTCAGTTTGAGGGACCACATAGGATAAGGATGGATTAGGATTTTATTTTCAGATCAGGTAGGACCAAATTATCATACATATGTAGAAAAACAGTTGCTGATCACTTTATTTTAATGAATCTGTGTTATGAAAAATTCCGAAAATAATTTGATTGACAGAACTCCCACCATTTTTCTGCGCATGACTATATTTGCACTATGGGTAAAAGGTCACGAATTCTCGCGATAGAAAGCCATATTGCTATAAAAACAACACAACTAGTGTTCGTTCGTAAGATAGTTATTATTTATTGAGAAAGTTATTGTCATTAACAACAAGAAAAGGTTTTGTTTTGTTACCGTTTGTAAATAAATAAGCGAAAATAAAGAATCTCGCTAACGCGAGACCCGGTATTTTCGTAAATTCCTAATGCATTCCGAGTAGCGAGACAGAATTTATTTTCAACCATCGTATTTTGAGTCTCGTATGATTTGGCAGACTCTGTACAATAGTGAGCTTCGCTTCGCTCGCATATTAAACTATCAATATAGTTAAAAATATCCCATGAGGTTTTTGGGTAATTTAAATTTTTTTCAAGACCTTTGCCGCCGGTCGCCTATTAGATATAAGGTGTAACTGGAGTAAAGAGCAAAAGTTTATAAGTTAAAATCATAGAAGTATATAGCTATGTGCTTATAAAGTTGTCCCTTTTTATATCATATTCAGGTTATTGTGTTTCCTTTGCCAAATACTATACATTGTACCATATCGAAATGTGGATTACGTAATTGCCCGTGAAAGGGAAAACTACAAGGAAGAAAAATACAGAATTTCCAACGCGAGATTGTACTTGAAAACATTTTTTTCAAAGTTTAAAGTCCACATGTGAAACGTGAATAATGCATGCTTATATTAGTATTAAAATGTTTTCAAGAAATTATGCCGAATAAAAAATAGAGACTTTTCATGTACAATTGAAATATTATTTTTTGTGTGCCTGAAAGAAGCAGAGGTATCAATGGGGTATCCGAATGTCAAAGGTCCGAAAGGGCAGAGACAAAACCAGTAAACACGAACAAGAACGGGACAAAACAGACAACATGTAAAACATGGAAACACAAAATAACTGAATATCAATCAACAACGCGAACTCCAGTCGAAACAAGACTGAACTCAGGTGCTCCGGACCAAGTCCGACCAAGTTTCTAATAATTCTCATGTACAGTTCCTGAGAAAAGCTAGATGGAAAATCGTACGGACGAAGGGACGTTCTTACGTACGGACGGACTTAAGTAAAACTTATTGCCCCCATACATGTCGTCACGGGGGCATAAAAACACTATTTTTCACCTTTAAAGAGCTGTAACCCCTTTAATGGAACCTATGACAAACTAACATCTGCACTCATTTGAGAGATCGAAATCCCATATTTGTCTATAAGTGCATGATGTCTTCCGTAAAAATTATTGAGTGAAGACAGCAATCGAGGAGCAACATAACCCTGTGTGCGCAATTTTTGCGTTTTTGGAGATCCCCTCCATAAAAAGATCAAAGAAACGGCAAAATGGCTGAAAGATGATAAAGATTAAGAGTATGAAGAGTCTTAGAAATACGGTGCTGAGAAACAAAAGTACTTGCTGGATGAGAAAATAAAATAGTTCAGACCTGAAGTGGAGAGCGAAGAAGACGATGATGAAGACTGACACATTTAATTGCTTTCAAAATAAGCATCGGAACTTTAAATCGATTTGTTATCCCTAACGCCATGACGTGTACCACTTATATAAAAAGGATCAAAACAGTATTTAAATCCCTAGCCCACAAAGCTCAGCAAATTACTTCTAAAATGCTATCAAACACAAGACTTAAAACACAGTGGCAACAATGAGTTACCGCCCTTAGATTATCACAAAAGAAAGAATTGAAAACTAAATCTTACAAGATTACAATGACATATTACACGCTAAGTATACCATAAAAGGAAAAAAGGGACCACCTTATGGTCAAGCCGTTACTGACCACTGGCCACTACCGACTTTAACATCTCACAAATGGCATTTACACCTTGCGACCTTTCAAACGATATACAACAAACCTACCTTTGATAAGAAAAAAGAAATGGTCACCTATGCAGGTTGGTTAATGCACTTTTCCGGAAAAGCGTCCGTTTCCGACCCTTTCAAACATAAAAAATTATAAAGTTATTTTAGATCGAAATGAACAGGAATTTGATATGTATTTAGACAATACGTACATTTGTACATGCGTTAAAATACTGCTGATATAGTACCATAAATAAGTATCAATGGCAACCATATAATCTGCAACATGGCTTTTCTCGGATTTGGAAATTGAAGTTTAGCACTCCGGTAAGCATCATCGAATTGATAAAAAATCTTTTTTTTTTTGGTTCGTTTTTATCTGGATTAAGATGCTCATTGTTGATACTATAAGAAATTATGTTAATTTTTGGACAAAAACACGGTGACAAAAAAGGTAATTCAAAATGAGAAAAACCTGCGTTTTTCATCTCGATGTCAATTTTTTGTTATAATTTTCAAAAATACAAAAGATGAGCAGCAATTCTCAAATTCCATATGTTATGATCTAATATGATACAGGTTAAACCTGATAAGCTCCCGCAGATAAAGTACTTTTCTTATATTTATATGGTGCCTCATACCCATAATTTTGAAAAAAGAAAGAACCTGCAAACAGAACAAGGAAGTGAATTGCTTCGAACGCGGACCTCGCAGAACGCATCCTTTTTCAAGAATATTTCTACTTTCATTTTCGATTAGAGAAAATAACGAAAACAAATTTGTTTATTTGAGGACAAAGTTAATATAATGGCTTTTTGGAATGAAATTTGTCCGCTGCAGTATTCAAGTTATTTGTTTAGTTGACAATGCACCGCTTTTATTGGGGGGGGGGGGTCTTGTTTCGCGAAAATTAGAATGACAGGTTCCCGCGCTTCTGTCATTTTGTTTTGATAGACGCGCCCTCTTGTGATAGAATAGACGCCAATAATTAAAATATGCCTGAAGTCCTAATTTTTTTATTTAAATTCTTTACATTTACAGCATTTCATAGCTGGAAATACGTGAAATAATTTATATTAATACAATTACTATGTTTATTATTTTTTAAATTGAAAATTCCAAAAAAGGAATTTAATTTTGCATTCCGTGTTATTGGGTGCGGAATTCTGACTAGCTTATACGTCTTCCGGTTTAAGGCATCATACATGTCATACTCAGTCAATTTAGCTCCCGCTTAGTGGGGGTTATTATGGAAAGAATTGTGCAAAATGTGATACAAGCATGAAACTTTGCACAATGCTTCTTTTATATGTGTATATTAAAATTCAGGCCCTGGCAAAAAGAAAAAATCATTTTTTCAAGATGGCCACCAAATTTTTCAAAATGGGAAAAAAGCTGTGCGGGAGCTTATTAGGTGGTGAAATTCTAAAACAATCGATGACGATCTGCGTGGTGCTAAAACTGATTTAAGAAATGATGTATCAAATTTCGCCTGATTTGCCAAATAAGATGAAAGGGGCGGGACTAAATTTTCAATAGAAAATTCTTCTATTCGGGTTTTTATAACTATGGAGTAATATTTATAAAATATAATGGTTCGGATAACTGTAAATTATTATGTCAGACTACATAAGATATCAAAATTACAAATATTTTATCGAATCTATATGGTACAGGCATATTATTTTTCCGAGTATTCGTCGCAATAAGGGAGACAACTCTTAGATACTTTTTTAACTTTTGGCGGGACTAACGTCATTAACATCGCTGCGTAATGTTCAAGCCCCTAATGACCACTGACGACAATAAAGAAAATCAACAAAGAGACATTGTCTTAGTAAAGACAATGCACAAAACCCGAAAGGGGTCGGTTAAGGAATAACTTAATTACAAGCCTTTTCCATTGCGGAATTACCTCACCTTGGCCGCCGAGATTCCAAGAAGGCCTACCGGAAAAGGATACGGTGTCAAAGACATGCGCAGAACATCCAAGATGTGGTTCGGAAGCTGATATGACGCCACAGGCATGCGCAAATGCCCCTATGCCTCATGTTACATGATAAATGAAGGTTGCATATATACTACTGAGATTTCTAACTATCAAACATAGACTTTAGATATTTGGCATGCTGTTTCGGGTTAGAGTCCCATATTGTGAAATGCATTTTCCGGTCTGTTGCTCATCCTCTGGCTGATCACCGAACCAAATTATATTTTTCCACGACCAAGAACCTGTTCTTGTTAAGTTCGATTTTTTAAAAGTTTTTGTTTTGTGTTTGTGTTGGTGTTGGTTAAAAACTAGTTTAACCCCGCCACATTTTATATGTGCCTGTCCTAAGCCAGAAAACTTTACCAAAGCCTTTGTTTGTCCTTGTCATTCTATGTTAACTGTTTTATGTCAAGAATTGGGTCTTTCGTTGATGATTTAGGGATTGGTTTTGATACTTTTGTATTGTATTATAAGTCTTGGGCCAATGCAAGACGGTAAGCAGTGACTTATGGTCATGTTGAAGACTGCTTACTGTTTTCCGTTGTGATTTTTTGAATTGCTGTTTGTTTATGTTTGTTGTGTCGCGTACACTTATTCCACATCTCAATATCGTCTATTTGTTTTTGTTTTGTTTTGTGTATTTCATGATTTTTATTGTTTTAAATGATCTGGAGGTGTCAATGTAAAATCAGAATACTTGCACATGTATAGCTTGTCTGTATTTGGGTATTTGGGTGTTTTGTAACATAAATGTGTTAATGCCGATGTGGGCATACCTCGAAGAAATAAAACTCCACCAGTAGCGCTTACCTTCACGGGTGTTAGAAATTAAAATTACAACAAAGTTCCAGACAATAATGTTGCTACAACTGGGGATGATAAAATGAACATGAAAAGATGTACTAGATGGAGCCTTCCCCGGAAGGCATATGTCGCCTGCTTATCTATGTTTGTTGGCCAAACAGGAAGTAATAAATTTTCGGGCATAAAATCGCCTTACACCTTATAGTACTATGCCATGAAGCTACATACCAAATATCAAGAGGCTGTGGCATGTAGTTGCCTGAATTACTGCGACGAAAATTTGGCATCTATGTCCATTAAATATAAAACGTCAAGTATTCGTCAAACAGGAAGTAGTTATTTTTAGGGCATGAAATCCCTTTACAACTTAAAGTACTATGTGATGAAGCTACATACCAAATATCAAGAGGCTTTGGCATGTAGTTGCCTGGAAAACTGCGACGAAAATTTGGCATCTATGTCCATTAAATATAAAACGTTAAGTATTCGTCAAACAGGAAGTAGTTATTTTTCCGGCATAAAATTGCTTTACACCTTATAGTACTATGCCATGAAGCTACATACCAAATATCAAGAGGCTGTGGCATGTAGTTGCCTGGAAAACTGCGAGGAAATTTGGCATCTGTCCATTAAATATAAAACATTAAGTATTTGTCAAACAGGAAGTAGTTATTTTTCCGGCATAAAATCGCTTTACACCTTATAGGTCTATGCCATGAAGCTACATACCAAATATCAAGAGGATGTGGCATGTAGTTGCCTGGAAAACTGCGACGAAAATTTGGCATCTATGTCCATTAAATATAAAACGTTAAGTATTCGTTAAACAGGAAGTAGTTATTTTTTCCGGCATAAAATCGCTTTACACCTTATAGTACTATGTGATGAAGCTACATACCAAATATCAAGATGCTGTGACATGTAGAACATTACTTAATAGTTGATAAATTCATGTTTTAGAAAATGAGAAATTCTAAATAAAGATATATTGAAATCACCTATAAACTATTTAGCTTGTTTCTGCAATATACATTTACTAAGTATTTGCTTTAGTTGTAGACATAGCTGTTTACATAAGATTATTCCCTATATCTTTTATAGCACTAGTACACAAAAGATCATTTCTTTTCAAATGACTGTACCAAGGCAAAACCAAGTGGCAGATCCAGAAATTTAGAAAAATAGGGTACCATTGACTCAAAAAAGAGGCTATTTTTGGTTCTGCGTCAATGATTTCCTATATAAACAACCAAATTTGGGGAAGCCCCTCTATTTCTGACCCTGGGGCTATTGCAATCTTCAACTACTCTGATGTAGGGTCCGATGTATTCTTTTCTTAAGATTGCCCCTTAAGCTTGATAGTTTGATATTAACATTTAATCAACCATTCATAATAATTGGTATTTATTATGGTGAATAAACAATGGGCTTGGTCGTACACCAATACCAACTGTTCAACTTTTCAAAGTTGGAAATTTTAGAATTTGCTACCAGCCAGTTGTTTGAACAGATGATACCAGTAGACAAGGTGAAAGTAGTGCAGAAGATTTCTAGATCAGTTGAGACTACCTGTAAAAAAAAACGCATAAACCACAAGATCGAAGAGTGAAGCAAACTCTGAAAATGACATTGTTTTCGAAATTCTTAGATTTACTTCAGGCAAAAACAATACACTGTTCTTGGAAGATTTTCTAATATGTATGTAATTTTGCTTTTCATTTTTCTCAGTTACCTGCCCAAAATTGGTGGTTTGCTTTGGGCATTCCAGCTGTCTCTAATATTAAAAACTGATTGTCCTGCAAGGAAGCTGCGTGGCCTAAGTGTTAAATGAATATGAAAAAAACTTTAATTGAACATATTTATTTAGTCAGTTATCTTCAGGCGAATATTTCTGGACATCAAAAGCAAGTTTACAGACGATGAAATACATTCTGTTTCAAGGAAAATGTTTTACCTGAAATGCAAAAAAAAAACGTTTCATTATATTTATTATTTGATATTTATAAACAAAATATTTATTATACTTATACTATCCCCATCCCTTTGATACTTTGTATCTTTCAGCCACGTCACTGTTATCTTGAGAATCCAATTAATGGGTCAGTTCAAGGAGTTTAATTCATTACAAGAGTAATTTTAAATGAAAACGAGAAAACCACTGTTTAAAGATGTATTTTTTTAATTAATAACGTGATTTTTTTCAGTTTATCAGACTTCCCCCATGAACCCCATCCATATTTTAAAAATAAAACTTACTCATTCAAAGGACTTTTTTCACAGATGTATTGATTGTTGGTACGACACCACATATCATCCCATTTAAAATTAAATGGTTTGTACAACTGTCCACAGTCCTGGTTACTCATATTGTCAGGTTGCTGTGTATACCAGTTGGTGTACTGTACTGGGGTGTTATCAGAAACCCATACCCATTTCCCTTCTCTAGAAATGTCATTTGCGCCCATCCATAAACTGGTTAATCCTGTGACAGTTATTTTAACGTCAAAACAGATTTGTTATATAACTTAAAGGTTTTAATATAAATCTAGTAATATAAAAAAATATATAATACTATACGTAAAATTAGTATTATGATCACTTTCTTTAATATAAAATGACGATGCAAAAAAGGCTAGAACGAATTGAAAGAATAGGCCAAATATTTGAATGCCATTAAGGAGGCTGTGAGTTTTATAACGGAGCATCTTTTTAAGACATCTTGCAAACTTTTAGCCTATATTTAAGTTTTAAAGACTTGTTACAGCATACATGATGTAGAATTTATTTCTTTATTATATTTAATTAACAAATAAAAAAACAAAATAAACACTTCAAAAGATTTTCAGCGTCAGGTTTTAAATATTTATATGTTGAGTACAAGTTGCAACTTTGTACATGCAGCAACATGTACAGATAAATTGTACAAGTTAAGAAAAATATTGGCTGCCCTCTACATTATTAGACACAACTTATGTTCGGCAATCATAAATGAGAGTGGAATATTAAAGTAAAAGTGTATTATGAAGTTCATAGCTAAGTCTATAAAATACAACAAGTTTTAAGAACCTCCAGTGCATAATGATGACACTATAAGTTCCCAGACTTTGAAGTCTTGATTTCAGCTACAACATTTTATAATGCTCTTTTTGGCACTTCAATAATACTATAAATTTAATATTTAGGTAAATATTTCTTAAAATTGGCATGCAGAATTTTACCAAAAAGTGTAAAATCCCATATGTCTGTTTTGGGATTACGTGTAACTGATAAAACACAACCATGTCATATTTTGTCTTAACTTGTACAATTTATCTGTACATGTTGCAACGTGTACAGTATTTCAACATGTACACAACATATACATTTTGAGAATTTTTAATGTACAATATATACAAATTCCTTAAAGATTGAATCCCTTTTTTTTAAATAAGCACCGTGATCTATTTTTATTATTGTATATGTTCAATGTTCTTGAATTCTAATGTCAATTTACTATAAAATTTTGAAAAAAAGATCTAATGTCAAATTCTTAGACCCCTCAACCTCCTTAAGGGGATACAATAAAGTTTAGATCTCATGTTGAAAAAGTCATCAAAATTGAAGTTATTAAATTTAAGTGTGACATTTTAAAGAATCCGATTTTATATTTAATATTAAGATGATTTTTCAATAAAAATGGAAAATGTAAATTAATTTGAAAATTGTTTAAAATGACACAACATTTTAAGCATTGGTCATTTTAACCCATTCCGTCTTTTGTTATAAAATTAAGTGAATATGGATCTGATTGTTATGTAAGAAACTTTCGCAACAGTTTTCCCAGTAACTACTGATCACCGCTACTTGATATTTGGTATATAGCATCAGTTTTATGTCCCATAACGAGGGTTTTTATTTCAAATCTATCGCTTAATACTTCCTGTTTAACAAAATCTTGTCATTTTTCACTTTGACAGATTTTCTTCTTATTTCGGCTTCTCCGAGCTTCTCTACACAAAAAAATCAATTGATATTATTGTCAAACGTTATAATTGTGTTTATTTTAACAATGTTACAAGGTCTTATATACTTACTTACTATTTAAAACGAATATCATAATATTCATTTACTTGTTTGTGTTAGGTCTTTCCGAAATTTATTTACCTGCTTTCGTCGCTTCTGTGTGTAACATCTGATGTTCCTTGGCTGATTCTATTTTAACCAGGTGCCCACCTAGTTTTATGCACTTGCCCTGTGAAAGACAATATATTGTCTACTACATTTGTATTTCCAAACTAAAATTATGTTCCTTTTTCCGAAAGGAACGTCATAAACACTTTATTTATCCTGTAAAAAAATCTATTTGTAGAGCGACTTTCCCTTGGTGTAGATTTATCTTAACTGACCTTTTAACGTACATTGTATATTAGTAAAGTCTTGCCTTGAACACAATTTTTCTCATATTTATTCTTTAAATTTAACAAACATTTGGCTGAAACTGTCTTACCTTTGCAGCATTCCAGTTCATTCTGTCTTTCCCAAAGTAGTAACAACTCTCATGCAACTGTTTCCAACCATCAGAACATTCTGTATCATCAAACATAATATCTATTAATGTTGATCCTTTAGTTAATTCATATTAAGATCCTTTAGTTAATTCATATTAAGATCCTTTAGTTAATTCATATTAAGATTTAATATTTAAATAAATAGAAGATAATTGGGTGTGGAATAAGTGTATGCAACACAACCTTAAGTTTTAAACGACAAAACATTCAATCTGACCAGCAGTCACTGCTCGTTGTTTTGCAAATGGTCCTAGATTGAAAATAAACGACCCATCTGATTAAAGCTCAATCCTTAAGTGCCAATGAAAGACCATCTTTTTGACAAAAACAAATAACATGAATTCGACGAAACCAAAACATAAGCTTTGATCACAAGACTTATGGCTTAGGACAGGCACATTTCTTATGTGGTGGGGTTCAACTATTTTTTTTACCCAACCTTCCCCTATTGATGATAAAGAAACACAAACTAAGAAACTATTCATCTTCTCATTAATTAAAAAAAAGAAAATCAAAATATGAAAAATATAAATATTAAGTATTGATGGACAATAAAAAGAATCCTTTTTAAATTGTCTGTTTATCAGTACTTTCAAAGATTCAAAGAAAGCCAGCTTACTTTGATATAATTTGAATCTTGGACAAAAAACAAATGTCATAACCCTGTAAAAACAGCCATTACAGCATATACAAAGACCAAAAACTATGCACTTACTAAAAACTGTCAGTTGTCGTTCCAAATCCAACACTTTTGCCTTCAATTCATTCAGCCCTTTATTGGTTTTTAAAAGGTCGTCGGCACTTAGATGTGTCTTAGAGGCAGCGTCAAGAACAGCAATTGCTTTCTTAATAGCTTCCACTTCGTCTGTATTGTTGATACTCGTGATTTGAGAGGATAGCTGTGATATCTTGCGATTTATCAAATCAGTTTTTGAGATTATATCATTCTCCTGTTGCTGTATTTTCTTCTCAAGTGCTTTGAAGTGTGACTCGGAAGAGGCTTTAAATGCACCGAGCGATTTGTGTACGGTTTGTATGTCATCTGATTTAGAAACACTGCTAGTCTTATATGAGAGCTGTAAAATTGGCTCGATAGCTACAGTTTTCGAACTTACTTCTTTTTCAAGAAACTTTTTTTCAACAGCAACGATATTTTTCTGTAGTTCTTTTTCTCCGTCTTGAAGTTTTTCAAGAGTTGAATCGATTCTTGAAATTTGGTTCAGTAACAGTCGTGCTAATGGGGTCCCTTTTTCCGAACTTACGGACTGCTTACCATCATTGCAATCAACGGTATTGATGAGGAGCAAAGCAAAAATTACTGCTACATCCATTCTGTTAGCCAGGGCAACAACTTCTCAAAATCGCAATGAAAGTGTAAATTTCGTTAACATATAGCTGTATTGATTTTTTTCTGTCATTAAATTTAAATGGTCGCGTTGCGTGTTCAGTTTATCAATATTCAAGGAATAAAATTTCAAATCAGGTTTTACATAACAGCGAAAACTGACATATACGTAAAAATAATCAGAGTAAAAAACAGCCGGCTTTCATTAAACAGAAAGGTGATCGACATACCTGAAATCGACTCCATGTTATAGGACCTTATCCTGATGCTGTGATACAAAAAATCAAGTGGCTTGGATTAGTAGTTGCTGAGAAAACCTTTCTGGAAATTTCTTTTCCACCCGCCCGGTCGCCGCCCAACAGCCCGACATACACCATTTTGCCGTTTCTTTATGCTGGTTGTGACGCGTACACTTATTCCAAATTACTTTATCGTCTATTCTTTTTACATTTTAAAAAGTTCATTATTTAAAAAAGGATCGTAAACTAGTTTATATTTTCAACTCACTTTCAGTTATTTCGATTTTGTTACCTTCTCCATTTCGCATTACCAAAGGTACTTAAGATTTAAGGAAATCTGCTTCAAATTAGAATCTCAATATTGACAATGAGGGAAGACTCAAAAGAAAGCTGCATGACAAACGCGATGACTTCAATTTTTCCAATCGTCTACTTCCGTTATTGTGTAGCAACATTCCGTCCGCTACAGCTTATGGGGTTTTCGTATCACAACTGATTCGTTATATAAGAGCTTGTATGACTTAATTGATTTCTTCAGTAGATCGTCACGTCTGAAATATTACTGCTTATACAAAGTTTTGCTGCTCTTCGGCTGTTGTCTTCACTTAATAAATTTAATGAAATACGTCATGCGCTCTAAGAAATATATAAGAGATTTTATTTCGCAGATGAGGGCAGATATTGGATTGACACAGGGTTTTGTTTCGTCTTCCTTTACCAAGTTCGACACACTGAATTGATTATAAGCAACAGGTGTACAATATCAAGCAGGAATTGTTTACAGTAACCCTTCTGGATCATCTGAGTTTACTCTCGTTAATACTTAAGTTTTTACTAGTTTTGTAAAAATTGCTCAATTGGTACCACTTTGCTTTTTACAAAATTGATAAAAATACCAGGTTTCTTATCTTGTTTTGAATATGGTCGATATCCTTGATGCTGAATATGGTTTCCCTGTTGAATGGTTTGAGTTTGAGTTCTTTTCCTTAAACACCCTTGGATTTTGACCTTCCGGTGTTTCGATTCAAATGCTGCTTATTAAGGTTAAAATATGCACATACAGCATAACTAAATTCCACTTATAAATACCTATCTGGTATTATGTTATGTGTATCTTTTAGTTGCAACTACCAAATACAAACCTCTGCATGTATTTAAAAAATCAGTTCAACTTTTAAGATATTAAATGTTCATCACATTATTTTACACTAATTTGGCAAATGTCTCATGAAAATCCATTTCTGTAGTTTTTGAAATTTTGAAAAATGGGGACCTATTAACTGGTTCAGAGGAAAGGCACTCTGATCATGCTTAAATGGTTTCCTATATATCC
Organism: Arcuatula senhousia; assembly: GCA_963971305.1. Lineage (NCBI taxonomy): Eukaryota > Metazoa > Mollusca > Bivalvia > Mytilida > Mytilidae > Arcuatula > Arcuatula senhousia. Next base: position 25,611 of record CAXARO010000028.1, on the reverse strand, counting down.
TACCAATTTTAGTTCGACAAGTGGTTTATTCTTTGCATTAAAGGGTTTTGTTTTAAGGTTTTTTTTTAATCAGCGATAGATTTCCAGTTTAACTGTCTTCTAATAGGATGCAATAATATCACATCTAATTTGGAAACGTACAGCTTCATTCAAAACAATTGTGAAAATCAATAAGGTGCTTAAAGAAGAGCCACAGAAAAGACATTCATGCACCGAAGTGTGACAGACAGACCCTCACAGCAGAACTGCAATGAAAATTAATTTGATACCCAATTGCTAAAAAAGTAGGTGATATAGGGATAGGGGCGTCTCCTTGCTGCCTGGATGTGTCTTTTCGGTGGACTCGGGAAAATCAATTGCTTTCTTTATAGATTCTACTTCGTCTCAATTGTTGATACTCCTGATTTGAGAGAACAGCTGTGATAACTGGCGTGCCATCAATTTGGTTGTTGAATTTGTACCATTCTCTACTGTATTTTCACCTCTTTTGAAATGTGACGCACAAGAGGCTTTGAATGCAAGAAGGGATTTTTGAATTCTACTAGTTTACAATGGCACTTCATCAAAGTTAGAAATGTACAGATTCATTATGGTACAACCACTGTGCTGAACATTTGTGAAAATCAATAAATTGGTTTAAGAATGAGCAACAGAAAAGACATCTGTAGACCGAGGAGTAACAGACAGATAACCCCTCACTATAGATCTAACTAACAGCAAAATATCTCAACCTTTAAATATCATACAGAAAGAAGCAGAGGCACCAATGGGGCATTCAAGTGTCGAAAGTCCGAAAGGGCAACGACGAAACCGGTAAACACGAAAGAAGATTACATCGTTTGTAACGCCTATTGATTCCACTACGTTATCTCTCTACGTTTCAGAGAGGATGAAAGTAATCGTTAGGGGGTTTCCGATGATAAGAAGAGAAATACATACTGGCAATCACGCAACGGTAACAATTTGGTAGAGTCTTTAACCATGTTAACTGTGTGAAGTTTTCATGAAAATCCAATGAGCAGATATACTCGTAAAATGGGTAAGTTTGAATCTTACTAAGACAAGCCAAAACAATTAATCGTTTTTATAGGTACACATCTACACTATTTTATAAATGTTGTGTAAGATTCATAAAAGTCCATTGAGTGGTTAGTAGGAGTTGCGGAATAAGTATAAGTACCCGGACACTCACAATGATGAACACTCCTTTCACGATAGAAATTAAGGAAAACAGCAATATAATTGGAGAATACATCAAAGCTTTACATTATCCGTCTAAATTTCAAAATTGTCTAAACCCAAAGGTTCTTCCTACCCCAGACAAGGTTGAATATCTAAGTAATAATTTGGTTCCCCAGTTTGGTATTTTTTGTTATACTGTTCTATGCTCTTCATATTCATACAGTGTTTGGCATTTTTAATATTTTTGGTAGAGCGCCTCTGATGAGTCTTGAATAGACGAAACGCGCGTCAGGCGTAGCAAAATTCAATGTCTGGAACTTTGTTGTCATTTGTATATTGAACAATACAATTCAACTTCAACATTTCAAACGGAAAAGCGTACATAACAGGTACTTACATAAAGACATTTTAAAACACCAATTACCAAGACTTAGTAAAGGCTTTCACTGCCATACTTATTGTTGATAAGACTCAAAACATCAAGTAAAAAGGTTTTGCAAGAAAAATGAAAGAACCTGAACTAGCACGATCGCAGACACCACCCTTTACGCTATCGTACTATACAAATTAACCGTGAGGTCGAAAATTTTTGTGAATTAAACATTTCTGTAATAGTTATACCACGAGGTAAAGGTGTTTCTGGATAAGAAACCCCGAGGACCGGAGGTCCGAGTGGGTTTCTTATCCAGAAACACCGTATACCGAATAGTATAACTAACTTACACCCCAGTAAACTTAGAACAAAACTAGATTAAAAATTTTTGATAGAAAGCAATAAAAAAGTGGCTTTAATTATTAAACTGAGTTAGTAAACATATTTCTGAATTTTTTCTTCCCCAAACAGGGGCCTCTTTAATTCAAGATATTAAGCAACTGAGATGATTTTAGGATTAAAACAGATTAATTAACTTGTTAAACAGATTAATTACTTTACAAATAACTGATGATTTTGTATCATGCTAATTAAAACAGTGAACACTTCTAAACTGAATATCTTTAAGATTCATTCAGTTTTTATATGACCACCAGGGAAGACGGATGTGCTTTGGCTGCTGTCCCTTTGAATATCATTAATTTCTGAGAGCAGGTAATTTAAGTTAAGGAAATTGCGTATTTGAAGAAAATTCATTTAATTTTATTTTGTATTTTGATACATGTGCAGTACGATGTCCCTTAGCATGGGGATCGATTAAGAGTCCTTCACTCATCTACTTCCTGTTGGCCGACTTATTTAATTTTTTGCATAAATGGTCAATTATGGACAATTTTCTAAACAGTTTTCTCAGCAACCTCTTATTACATCCTTTTGAAATTTGGTAATCAGCATGGGTCCCATACCGTTGAATTAATTTCAGGCCTATTGTCTACCTACTTCCTGTTTTACGAAATCCGGCCATTTCTATCTTTGACTCATTTTGATGCCCCATCTACGAAAGTTATTGGGACATACAGTCGTTGGATACGTTTGTTCGTCCGTCCGTCTGTCCGTCTGTGTTTTCGTCCCTCTCTAAATATCGGTATTATGTCTATTAGACACATTCTTACTTTGTTTTGCTTGTTTATTTTCATTTTTTAATGTTTTGTTTTATTTGTTTGGTTTTTTTTAAAAAAAAAATTGCGACTTTTAAATTAGGATTGATTTTAAACCTTATTAGGTGAACTGTTTTCATTTCTTTTTCAGATGCCCTGGGCTGGATATTACAGAAGTTTCTTTGTGTGAGAAGCTCTTTTGTTCTATGAACATGAGGTGTGTTCACAAGCGCGAAAGCAGGGGTATCTGGAAACCCCTGTTTTTGCCAATGTGAATTAAGCCTATTGTTCTTAGAACAAAAGAGTTACTCACACAAAGAAAGTTTCTGAAAATGAAAGTTCGACTTTAAACAATAGAACTGGGGTGTAAGATATCATACACCGCTTTATATTATTCTTCTTGCATACTAAGTTTCATTAAATTCTGCTATGATCATAGATGGACGGACGGACTGACTGATGAACGGACCAGTCAAAAACATTATACCCTCTGAAACTTCGTTGCAAAAGGTATAAAATGAAGATAAGTCTTAATTTCGTATTCGTCTGATGCCTAATAGAAATGAAACAAATTTGAATCAATAATTTTCTTTATTAAACTTTCCTCTGAAGATTCGGTTTGTCACAACATATAAGATGTTTAGGATGTTGAAATAAACACATTTGTCCTGAAAATAGAAAACAATTGTTACTGTTAAAAAATTAACTTAATTAAAAAAGTTATAAATTCCGTATAAGAAGTCCTTGGCTGAAATAAATAACGTGTTAGAAAATAGTTCTCCCGTTATTACAGGGAAATAGAGAATTTGATGGATAATGGAGTCCAAGACGTTCTTGCATTCTTTCAAATATATTGTTACGTTACGTTTATTTAGAAATGGCACATTGTAACTTTAAAAAACGAAATGCCCTATGAACTAATTTATTTGTAAACAAAAACCTAATTGGCTGATTAATCTTGTTCAGAAAATGTCAAATGATCATGTCTGCCATGGAATGTTTTCATTGAAAATAAAAAAAGGAATAACTATTTACGTCTATCCAACATCTTCATACAGTTAATCATATCATTTTGATTACAATACTTACTAAATCACATTTCTTTTTCACAGATATAATGACCCCCATTACCACACCCACCATCATTCCATCTAAAGTCATAATGAATAAGAAGACTTCCACAGTCTTCGTTTCCTCCGTGGTTACTTGGTTCCCCTGGAATCCAGTTTGTGTAGACGTGAATCTTACTGTTGTCAGATACCCATCGCCATATCCCTTCCCTAGAAATGTCATTTGCACCCATCCATACATGCCTTGTACTAATCCACCCTGAAATATAATTTCTTAGAATGGCGTATATTTTAGAGCAATTTGTTTCGGATTATTTTTTAAATTATGTCTCGTGATATTGGTTTTTGTCCTTCTTGTGTAAAGAGGATTATCATTAATAAAAGGTTACTACTGGCGTAAAGGACGCATATATATAGTTAAAGTTTATGAGGTTGTTACTAAGTGATAAATGAAAAAGATCTGTTTTTTAAACATATGAACAAAAAAATATAGTCGTGGTACTAAGTTAATCTAAACATCTAAAAGCAATTATTTCTAACCATATATCATCCGTCTGGCAGGCAAATATATAGTCAATCATCAAGATGGTATACTAACCGATGTTACCGAAAATTTGACAATAAATGTGTATTTCAATTTTACTCATTTCAATCGGAAAGACACAAAAAAACTTGCATTGTAAAAGACTTTGCATGTTAAGTCATAGTGTCTATGAAAACTTATTTTGTGCAAACAAAAACTGTCAATAGTCTACTTGTTAAACAGTTTTAACCATACAAGTATGACCCATAACATAAAGTTGGTGTTCATTAACTTGAAAAATCAATGAAAATTACCATTTTTAACTTTGTAATACTATGCAAAAATAAGAACCCATGATGTCTAATTCAGCCTTCAGCATGCGCACTGCATTTAGTGTTGTTAAAAAATTAACTGGTTTATGCATACGGAAAATTATCTGTATCTTGAGATTTAAGCTCGTGAATTATTTGACATAACGCAGAGTGAATGATAGCGGCGAAATTGAGTTTTAAGCTCGCGAATGATTCGATGTAAAGCAGAATGAATGATAGTGGCGAAACGAAAAAAAAAGAACAATTATTACTCGTATTGGAGTAAAGAAGATAAATTAGATAGTTCAAATAGTAAAATCTTCCGGAGCAAGCATTCGACATCCCGATTGGTGACCGTATCTAAAATTACAAAAAAATGAATCTGCTGTTCCACAGGAAAATAAACTATCTATAGACTTTCTCTGTCAATGGCCGAGTAATTTTGAACGGAATTCCAGGGATGCGGGGTACTTGAATCATTCATTTCTTTGTTCCAGATGTTATTTCCAGCTGACCAATACTTAAAGGCTTAAGAAAACGTGAGAAACCTAGTAAAACGTAACATGAAACGTAATGAATCGTACTTATTTTAATCTCGTGAAACGTAATAAATACCTAGGGAGCCGTGGTAAAACACGTTATTTGCCATTCGCTACGTTTTACTAGGTTTTCATTACGCAATTACTAGGTTTTAATACGTTTTAACAACGTTTTACAACTTTTTAGTACGTATTTGCTATGCGTGGTGTGCAAACGATACAAACGGGACATGTGACGTTTATGTCTAGGTATGTATACGTGTATAGCCGGCCTCAACTAGGTGTCGATACGGTTACGTTTATAACTGTTTAACTACAGGATGCCCAAACGTGAAGGTGTGAATTGGGTTTTTTACGTGTTAAATCAATTATCCTTTCCATATATATTTATCTAGCTTTGTAATAAATTCTATGTCTAACAAACCAAAGTATAAATTGCAATAAAATGAATATACTTAGATGATCTTATAGAATCTAAAATTATTTAAATATGCTTACCTATATTTTTTGCTTCTTCTAATAGCATTCTATTTTCTGCCGCAGATTCTATTTTAACTAGATGTCCTCCCAAGCTTATGCATTTATCCTAGAAAAGAACCCAAATATTTGGGTAAGCAAAACACATTTACAATGAAGTTTCGAAAATGAAATGACAATAAAACGTACCTATCGTTTTTGTGCAGAGCTCTATTTAGTCATATAGCTATCTGATTTTCGCGTCTTTTGTATCGTCTAGACAGGGTAAATCGGTGAGACAATGTTCCTACAAGAGGATCTCTTATAGAATATTCATCGTGTATAATAATTGTTTCAATATTTTAAATGTTGTACAGGTTATCTTAACTAAGAGGTACATCTTTATACCCCTATATAGATATAATAAATACGATATAAATGTGCACTACATTTCACATATCGATACACTTAAGATGATGTACACTTAAGCATTGTTGACCTTTCACCTTTAATGTAATCAATACGCCAGATATATTTATTCAAGTTGGTGGAGCCAAATTACGGATTTCATAACAAATGTTTAAGTGGACGGAGCAAACGAACAAAATTGATATATTTCAAGTTGGTGAAAAACAGATCGTTCTTTATTTTAGTATTTAGATTTAGCTCTGCTTTTTAACGCTTTAGCGCTTTGATTTCCTATTAGAAACTAGCTGACGTTTTCCTATTAGACGTTCTAGTATATTTTGTATATTGCGTACCAAAGGTTTTTTTACACGAGATTTGAAATTTTTAACAATTTTTTGCAAAATTAATTTTATTGAATCATCTTTATTCAGTAACCATTGGAGGGTCGACAGCCTAAGGCCGTTTGCAATGGTCACGTGATCAAATTCACACCATCAATCGGCATTTCAAATTTGATTTACGACCCTAAATTCAGAGCTTTTGTGACAATTAAATTACTTCTAATTAACCCCAGGTGTCCTGGTTTTTGTATATCATCACAAACAAGATAAGCTTTCAAAATTTACCATTTATAAAGCCAGATATACGAAATTTGTATATTAATTTATTTACGAAAACGCATTTTTTTGAAAGTTTTCAGTTTTGATAGGTCATCTTTAACATTAAATTCTGAGGAAAAACCCTTGAGTTCTATTGCTGATATTTAAAATATTAATTTTTTTTTCCTTTTAGAAAAAAAAAACTTAAAGCAACCCATGTCTTTGGTTCGAAATTTACCAACAAACATGGCAAATATTCAACTTATTTGCACGTTTAATCAAAAATATTGACATCAATTAAATTAAAATTTAGAATAGAATAATTTTCTATATCTCAATACAAAAATAATAAAATGGTCACTGAATGAATATTATAAGGTATGTTTGAATAAAAACAACATTACTGTATCTTTTTAAAAATAAATATATATAATAAAATTCTGTTTTATTTTTAAGAGGTCGGACAAAAGAGATTGCAACATAATCAAATAGGATAATATTCAAGTATAGACCTGTATACATGGTATAAATATGCAGGTAAAACAAAAATTCTAAAAACCCCGATTATAACATTGTTTGCAATCTGTATAACTTATGAATAAATAAATATATCATCATCCAGCTTGGACCTCATGCCCGACTCGTGAAACTTAGATAGCTCTTAAACATGTTAAATCGATTTTGTTTCTTGAAATATTATAAAAAAAATTATATATTCTTTATTTTGTCATTTCAATATAGTTTGCAGCCCTTTGTCGTTTATCATCTGTTTAAAAAATTGTTATCATCCTTTAAGGACCATTGGAAAAAGACACGTGCGGGTTGATGTTTTATAAACACTGTGAGTGAGACTGATTGAATATTGGCCACCTAATCGATAATATACAAGACAAATGCGTGCAAAGTACAAAGTGTCCAACTTCCTCTGTTCGGTGGCCATACAAATATAAATTTTAATATAGACAGACCCTTGCTTGGTTCCAAGTAACCAGTCCTACCCCAAAGTAGTAACAGCTTCCTCTCCACTTTATCTGACCATAAGGACATTCTGTGTTCAATAAATCAGTTAAAGCATAATTATAAGTATTGAAAAGCTACAACGTATATGACGTTAAAAACTGTTAACAAATAGTAGTTATGTCTATTAGCTTTCCATTTGCTCAATAGATTACATACATGAAATGCTTCTTTCTGGCATATTATTTTTTTTACATATTATTTCGTCTATTGGTTCATTTTTTAAATCATATACAAAGTCAGGACCATTGCAGTCTTAGATTTTTTTGGACTACAAAATTAACTTTTGTCGTGAACTCTATTCTTAAAATATATAAACTCTGCTTTTTTGACAATTTTTAGTAAATATGCGTATTTATATAAATACACCTGGAAAAAAGTTAAGCACCCCCATAATTTTTTAAAATCATACATTTTCAAAACACTTTTTAACTATTATTTAATTAATAATCATTGTAAATTTTTATTGCAAACTAGGGGTGCTTAACTTTTTTCCAGGTGTATATATACTTACCTAAAACTTTTACTTGTCGTTTCAAATTAGAAAATTGCACTTTCAAACTATTCATTTCTCTTCGGGTGGTGGCTGGATGTGTTGCTAATTGGTCATCCCTTTCTTGGAGTTTTTCTAGCGTCGAATCAATTTTCTTTATTTGGTTCAGTAACAACCATGTCAAAGGGTCACCTGTATCCGCATCCTTGGACCTTTTAAGATCATTGCAATAAATGCTGTTTACGACGAACAAAGCAGCAAATACTATGAATTTCATCTTGTTATCCAGAGCTACTAGCACTTCTCGAAGAAAAAAATCGAGAGGTTAAAACAGTAGAAACATCGACACTTGCATTGATTTTTATCTAACAGTATATTTTAATGTTTTCCTTGCGTGTTCAGCATGTCGGCGATAATAGAATTGAATTTCAAATATGGCTTTGATCAAATGTGTTCACTAAAATAAATTGTGAATAATAAACGACCTAGCCACTACGCAAGCGTTTTCGATGTGCCTATTCAGACAAAACCATAATAAGAAATATACTCGTCAAAAAAGTTACGCATAGATAGAAAATTCCCCGTACGTTTAATGCAAATCGAAACGATTTCAAAACATTATTGCCGAGCTGTTCTGCAACCGATTTTCAAACAATCTTTATTTTGTTTTCTTTCTACTGGATTTTATTTCGTGAAAATCGGTTGCAGAATAGCTCGGCAATAATGTTTTGAAATTGTTTCGATTTGCATTAAACCTACGGGGAATTTTCTATCTATGCGTAACTTTTTTGAAGAGTATACTCAATTACCAAACGGGCATTCGAGATAACAAACACAAGAACAAAACCAGGTTTAGCTAGAGACAGCATGTACAATATCACAACAGACAAGAAGTCAAATTTAACAACACTTGGGACAGTAAACCAGAAACACAAACTAACGTATAATCACAATGAATTGCGTATGATCTTCTCATTAAAGTTGACATTTCAAATCATGAATATCATAGAGCCATTCCCTGTGAAAAGCCAAATCAATTATCTAGCGTCTAGTTTTATTTTCTTTTAGTCTTTGTGTCTCAGGTTTTCTCTTGATTTTTTTAATGATTATTTTTTTCACCGTGTGTTATTTTTGTGCTTTGTTCAAGATTATCAATAGGGGAAGGTTGTCAAAAAACAATATTTTAAACCAAACATATTTAATATGTACAGCACATAGGTATGCATTTTTGCTTCTAGTTGTCCCTGCCCTCTTTATGTTACTTGTTCGATGTCCAGAAATGTGTCTTTCGCTGCAAATTTTGGTATTTGAATCTTATGTATTCTTTAATTTCAGCGAAAGTAAACGTCGGGCAGCGACCATTTGTCACGCTGAAAGCTGCTGCCTGTATTCCAATTGGTACTTTTAAATTACCGCAAGTTAATGTAGTAAATTGTATCGCCTACAAAGATTTCATATCAATTGTCTAATTAAAGGGTCTTTGATAAAACTGTATCATAAATTTTCAATATTTTTGGTAGAGCGCCTCTGATGAGTCTTGAATAGACGAAACGCGCGTCAGGCGTAGCAAAATTTATTGTCTGGAACTTTGTTGTCATTTGTATTTCGAACACACGTGAAAGTTAGCACTGCTGGTGGAGTTTAAATTCCCCGAGGTTAGCCCGCTCCGGCACCAACACTTTTGAGTTGGAGAATACATCAAAGCTTTAATTTATCCGTCTAAATTTCAAAATTGTCTAAACCCTAAGTTTCTTCCTACCCCAGACATAGGTTGAATATCTTAGTAATAATTTGGTTCCCCAGTTTGGTATTTTTGGTTATACTGTTCTATGCTCTTCATATTCATACAGTGTTTGGCATTTTCAATATTTTTGGTAGAGCGCCTCTGATGAGTCTTGAATAGACGAAACGCGCGTCAGGCGTAGCAAAAGTTATTGTCTGGAACTTTGTTGTCATTTGTATTTCGAACACACGTGAAGGTTAGCACTGCTGGTGGAGTTTAAATTCCCCGAGGTTAGCCCGCTCTGGCACCAACACTTTTGAGTTGGAGAATACATCAAAGCTTTAAATTATCCGTCTAAATTTCAAAATTGTCTAAACCCTAAGGTTCTTCCTACCCCAGACATAGGTTGAATATCTTAGTAATAATTTGGTTCCCCAGTTTGGTATTTTTGGTTATACTGTTCTATGCTCTTCATATTCATACAGTGTTTGGCATTTTCAATATTTTTGGTAGAGCGCCTCTGATGAGTCTTGAATAGACGAAATGCGCGTCAGGCGTAGCAAAATTTATTGTCTGGAACTTTGTTGTCATTTGTATTTCGAACACACGTGAAGGTTAGCACTGCTGGTGGAGTTTAAATTCCCCGAGCTTAGCCCGCTCCCGCACCAACACTTTTGAGTTGGAGAATACATCAAAGCTTTAAATTATCCGTCTAAATTTCAAAATTGTCTAAACCCTAAGGTTCTTCCTACCCCAGACATAGGTTGAATATCTTAGTAATAATTTGGTTCCCCAGTTTGGTATTTTTGGTTATACTGTTCTATGCTCTTCATATTCATACAGTGTTTGGCATTTTCAATATTTTTGTTAGAGCGCCTCTGATGAGTCTTGAATAGACGAAACGCGCGTCAGGCGTAGCAAAATTTATTGTCTGGAACTTTGTTGTCATTTGTATTTCGAACACACGTGAAGGTTAGCACTGCTGGTGGAGTTTAAATTCCCCGAGGTTAGCCCGCTCCGGACCCAACACTTTTGAGTTGGAGAATACATCAAAGCTTTAAATTATCCGTCTAAATTTCAAAATTGTCTAAACCCTAAGGTTCTTCCTACCCCAGACATAGGTTGAATATCTTAGTAATAATTTGGTTCCCCAGTTTGGTATTTTTGGTTATACTGTTCTATGCTTTTCATATTCATACAGTGTTTGGCATTTTCAATATTTTTGTTAGAGCGCCTCTGATGAGTCTTGAATAGACGAAACGCGCATCAGGCGTAGCAAAATTTATTGTCTGGAACTTTGTTGTCATTTGTATTTCGAACACACGTGAAGGTTAGCACTGCTGGTGGAGTTTAAATTCCCCGAGGTTAGCCCGCTCCGGCACCAACACTTTTGAGTTGGAGAATACATCAAAGCTTTAAATTATCCGTCTAAATTTCAAAATTGTCTAAACCCTAAGGTTCTTCCTACCCCAGACATAGGTTGAATATCTTAGTAATAATTTGGTTCCCCAGTTTGGTATTTTTGGTTATACTGTTCTATGATCTTCATATTCATACAGTGTTTGGCATTTTCGATATTTTTGGTAGAGCGCCTCTGATGAGTCTTGAATAGACGAAACGCGCGTCAGGCGTAGCAAAATTTATTGTCTGGAACTTTGTTGTCATTTGTATTTCGAACACACGTGAAGGTTAGCACTGCTGGTGGAGTTTAAATTCCCCGAGGTTAGCCCGCTCTGGCACCAACACTTTTGAGTTGGAGAATACATCAAAGCTTTAAATTATCCGTCTAAATTTCAAAATTGTCTAAACCCTAAGTTTCTTCCTACCCCAGACATAGGTTGAATATCTTAGTAATAATTTGGTTCCCCAGTTTGGTATTTTTGGTTATACTGTTCTATGCTCTTCATATTCATACAGTGTTTGGCATTTTCGATATTTTTGGTAGAGCGCCTCTGATGAGTCTTGAATAGACGAAACGCTCGTCAGGCGTAGCAAAATTTATTGTCTGGAACTTTGTTGTCATTTGTATTTCGAACACACGTGAAGGTTAGCACTGCTGGTGGAGTTTAAATTCCCCGAGGTTAGCCCGCTCTGGCACCAACACTTTTGAGTTGGAGAATACATCAAAGCTTTAAATTATCCGTCTAAATTTCAAAATTGTCTAAACCCTAAGGTTCTTCCTACCCCAGACATAGGTTGAATATCTTAGTAATAATTTGGTTCCCCAGTTTGGTATTTTTGGTTATACTGTTCTATGCTCTTCATATTCATACAGTGTTTGGCATTTTCAATATTTTTGGTAGAGCGCCTCTGATGAGTCTTGAATAGACGAAACGCGCGTCAGGCGTAGCAAAATTTATTGTCTGGAACTTTGTTGTCATTTGTATTTAGAACACACGTGAAAGTTAGCACTGCTGGTGGAGTTTAAATTCCCCGAGGTTAGCCCGCTCCGGCACCAACACTTTTGAGTTGGAGAATACATCAAAGCTTTAAATTATCCGTCTAAATTTCAAAATTGTCTAAACCCTAAGTTTCTTCCTACCCCAGACATAGGTTGAATATCTTAGTAATAATTTGGTTCCCCAGTTTGGTATTTTTGGTTATACTGTTCTATGCTCTTCATATTCATACAGTGTTTGGCATTTTCAATATTTTTGGTAGAGCGTCTCTGATGAGTCTTGAATAGACGAAACGCGCGTCAGACGTAGCAAAAGTTATTGTCTGGAACTTTGTTGTCATTTGTATTTCGAACACACGTGAAGGTTAGCACTGCTGGTGGAGTTTAAATTCCCCGAGGTTAGCCCGCTCTGGCACCAACACTTTTGAGTTGGAGAATACATCAAAGCTTTAAATTATCCGTCTAAATTTCAAAATTGTCTAAACCCTAAGGTTCTTCCTACCCCAGACATAGGTTGAATATCTTAGTAATAATTTGGTTCCCCAGTTTGGTATTTTTGGTTATACTGTTCTATGCTCTTCATATTCATACAGTGTTTGGCATTTTCAATATTTTTGGTAGAGCGCCTCTGATGAGTCTTGAATAGACGAAATGCGCGTCAGGCGTAGCAAAATTTATTGTCTGGAACTTTGTTGTCATTTGTATTTCGAACACACGTGAAGGTTAGCACTGCTGGTGGAGTTTAAATTCCCCGAGCTTAGCCCGCTCCCGCACCAACACTTTTTAGTTGGAGAATACATCAAAGCTTTAAATTATCCGTCTAAATTTCAAAATTGTCTAAACCCTAAGGTTCTTCCTACCCCAGACATAGGTTGAATATCTTAGTAATAATTTGGTTCCCCAGTTTGGTATTTTTGGTTATACTGTTCTATGCTCTTCATATTCATACAGTGTTTGGCATTTTCAATATTTTTGTTAAAGCGCCTCTGATGAGTCTTGAATAGACGAAACGCGCGTCAGGCGTAGCAAAATTTATTGTCTGGAACTTTGTTGTCATTTGTATTTCGAACACACGTGAAGGTTAGCACTGCTGGTGGAGTTTAAATTCCCCGAGGTTAGCCCGCTCCGGACCCAACACTTTTGAGTTGGAGAATACATCAAAGCTTTAAATTATCCGTCTAAATTTCAAAATTGTCTAAACCCTAAGGTTCTTCCTACCCCAGACATAGGTTGAATATCTTAGTAATAATTTGGTTCCCCAGTTTGGTATTTTTGGTTATACTGTTCTATGCTTTTCATATTCATACAGTGTTTGGCATTTTCAATATTTTTGTTAGAGCGCCTCTGATGAGTCTTGAATAGACGAAACGCGCATCAGGCGTAGCAAAATTTATTGTCTGGAACTTTGTTGTCATTTGTATTTCGAACACACGTGAAGGTTAGCACTGCTGGTGGAGTTTAAATTCCCCGAGGTTAGCCCGCTCCGGCACCAACACTTTTGAGTTGGAGAATACATCAAAGCTTTAAATTATCCGTCTAAATTTCAAAATTGTCTAAACCCTAAGGTTCTTCCTACCCCAGACATAGGTTGAATATCTTAGTAATAATTTGGTTCCCCAGTTTGGTATTTTTGGTTATACTGTTCTATGATCTTCATATTCATACAGTGTTTGGCATTTTCGATATTTTTGGTAGAGCGCCTCTGATGAGTCTTGAATAGACGAAACGCGCGTCAGGCGTAGCAAAATTTATTGTCTGGAACTTTGTTGTCATTTGTATTTCGAACACACGTGAAGGTTAGCACTGCTGGTGGAGTTTAAATTCCCCGAGGTTAGCCCGCTCTGGCACCAACACTTTTGAGTTGGAGAATACATCAAAGCTTTAAATTATCCGTCTAAATTTCAAAATTGTCTAAACCCTAAGTTTCTTCCTACCCCAGACATAGGTTGAATATCTTAGTAATAATTTGGTTCCCCAGTTTGGTATTTTTGGTTATACTGTTCTATGCTCTTCATATTCATACAGTGTTTGGCATTTTCGATATTTTTGGTAGAGCGCCTCTGATGAGTCTTGAATAGACGAAACGCGCGTCAGGCGTAGCAAAATTTATTGTCTGGAACTTTGTTGTCATTTGTATTTCGAACACACGTGAAGGTTAGCACTGCTGGTGGAGTTTAAATTCCCCGAGGTTAGCCCGCTCTGGCACCAACACTTTTGAGTTGGAGAATACATCAAAGCTTTAAATTATCCGTCTAAATTTCAAAATTGTCTAAACCCTAAGGTTCTTCCTACCCCAGACATAGGTTGAATATCTTAGTAATAATTTGGTTCCCCAGTTTGGTATTTTTGGTTATACTGTTCTATGCTCTTCATATTCATACAGTGTTTGGCATTTTCAATATTTTTGGTAGAGCGCCTCTGATGAGTCTTGAATAGACGAAACGCGCGTCAGGCGTAGCAAAATTTATTGTCTGGAACTTTGTTGTCATTTGTATTTAGAACACACGTGAAAGTTAGCACTGCTGGTGGAGTTTAAATTCCCCGAGGTTAGCCCGCTCCGGCACCAACACTTTTGAGTTGGAGAATACATCAAAGCTTTAAATTATCCGTCTAAATTTCAAAATTGTCTAAACCCTAAGTTTCTTCCTACCCCAGACATAGGTTGAATATCTTAGTAATAATTTGGTTCCCCAGTTTGGTATTTTTGGTTATACTGTTCTATGCTCTTCATATTCATACAGTGTTTGGCATTTTCAATATTTTTGGTAGAGCGTCTCTGATGAGTCTTGAATAGACGAAACGCGCGTCAGACGTAGCAAAAGTTATTGTCTGGAACTTTGTTGTCATTTGTATTTCGAACACACGTGAAGGTTAGCACTGCTGGTGGAGTTTAAATTCCCCGAGGTTAGCCCGCTCTGGCACCAACACTTTTGAGTTGGAGAATACATCAAAGCTTTAAATTATCCGTCTAAATTTCAAAATTGTCTAAACCCTAAGGTTCTTCCTACCCCAGACATAGGTTGAATATCTTAGTAATAATTTGGTTCCCCAGTTTGGTATTTTTGGTTATACTGTTCTATGCTCTTCATATTCATACAGTGTTTGGCATTTTCAATATTTTTGGTAGAGCGCCTCTGATGAGTCTTGAATAGACGAAATGCGCGTCAGGCGTAGCAAAATTTATTGTCTGGAACTTTGTTGTCATTTGTATTTCGAACACACGTGAAGGTTAGCACTGCTGGTGGAGTTTAAATTCCCCGAGGTTAGCCCGCTCCCGCACCAACACTTTTTAGTTGGAGAATACATCAAAGCTTTAAATTATCCGTCTAAATTTCAAAATTGTCTAAACCCTAAGGTTCTTCCTACCCCAGACATAGGTTGAATATCTTAGTAATAATTTGGTTCCCCAGTTTGGTATTTTTGGTTATACTGTTCTATGCTCTTCATATTCATACAGTGTTTGGCATTTTCAATATTTTTGTTAAAGCGCCTCTGATGAGTCTTGAATAGACGAAACGCGCGTCAGGCGTAGCAAAATTTATTGTCTGGAACTTTGTTGTCATTTGTATTTCGAACACACGTGAAGGTTAGCACTGCTGGTGGAGTTTAAATTCCCCGAGGTTAGCCCGCTCCGGCACCAACACTTTTGAGTTGGAGAATACATCAAAGCTTTAAATTATCCGTCTAAATTTCAAAATTGTCTAAACCCTAAGGTTCTTCCTACCCCAGACATAGGTTGAATATCTTAGTAATAATTTGGTTCCCCAGTTTGGTATTTTTGGTTATACTGTTCTATGCTCTTAATATTCATACAGTGTTTGGCATTTTCAATATTTTTGTTAGAGCGCCTCTGATGAGTCTTGAATAGACGAAACGCGCATCAGGCGTAGCAAAATTTATTGTCTGGAACTTTGTTGTCATTTGTATTTCGAACACACGTGAAAGTTAGCACTGCTGGTGGAGTTTAAATTCCCCGAGGTTAGCCCGCTCCGGCACCAACACTTTTGAGTTGGAGAATACATCAAAGCTTTAAATTATCCGTCTAAATTTCAAAATTGTCTAAACCCTAAGGTTCTTCCTACCCCAGACATAGGTTGAATATCTTAGTAATAATTTGGTTCCCCAGTTTGGTATTTTTGGTTATACTGTTCTATGCTCTTCATATTCATACAGTGTTTGGCATTTTCGATATTTTTGGTAGAGCGCCTCTGATGAGTCTTGAATAGACGAAACGCGCGTCAGGCGTAGCAAAATTTATTGTCTGGAACTTTGTTGTCATTTGTATTTCGAACACACGTGAAGGTTAGCACTGCTGGTGGAGTTTAAATTCCCCAAGGTTAGCCCGCTCCGGCACCAACACTTTTGAGTTGGAGAATACATCAAAGCTTTAAATTATCCGTCTAAATTTCAAAATTGTCTAAACCCTAAGGTTCTTCCTACCCCAGACATAGGTTGAATATCTTAGTAATAATTTGGTTCCCCAGTTTGGTATTTTTGGTTATACTGTTCTATGCTCTTCATATTCATACAGTGTTTGGCATTTTCAATATTTTTGGTAGAGCGCCTCTGATGAGTCTTGAATAGACGAAACGCGCGTCAGGCGTAGCAAAATTTATTGTCTGGAACTTTGTTGTCATTTGTATTTCGAACACACGTGAAGGTTAGCACTGCTGGTGGAGTTTAAATTCCCCGAGGTTAGCCCGCTCTGGCACCAACACTTTTGAGTTGGAGAATACATCAAAGCTTTAAATTATCCTTCTAAATTTCAAAATTGCCTAAACCCTAAGGTTCTTCCTACCCCAGACATAGGTTGAATATCTTAGTAATAATTTGGTTCCCCAGTTTGGTATTTTTGGTTATACTGTTCTATGCTCTTCATATTCATACAGTGTTTGGCATTTTCAATATTTTTGGTAGAGCGCCTCTGATGAGTCTTGAATAGACGAAACGCGCGTCAGGCGTAGCAAAATTTATTGTCTGGAACTTTGTTGTCATTTGTATTTCGAACACACGTGAAAGTTAGCACTGCTGGTGGAGTTTAAATTCCCCGAGGTTAGCCCGCTCCGGCACCAACACTTTTGAGTTGGAGAATACATCAAAGCTTTAAATTATCCGTCTAAATTTCAAAATTGTCTAAACCCTAAGGTTCTTCCTACCCCAGACATAGGTTGAATATCTTAGTAATAATTTGGTTCCCCAGTTTGGTATTTTTGGTTATACTGTTCTATGCTCTTCATATTCATACAGTGTTTGGCATTTTCGATATTTTTGGTAGAGCGCCTCTGATGAGTCTTAAATAGACGAAACGCGCGTCAGGCGTAGCAAAATTTATTGTCTGGAACTTTGTTGTCATTTGTATTTCGAACACACGTGAAGGTTAGCACTGCTGGTGGAGTTTAAATTCCCCGAGGTTAGCCCGCTCCGGCACCAACACTTTTGAGTTGGAGAATACATCAAAGCTTTAAATTATCCGTCTAAATTTCAAAATTGTCTAAACCCTAAGGTTCTTCCTACCCCAGACATAGGTTGAATATCTAAGTAATATTTGGTTCCCCAGTTTGGTATTTTTGGTTATACTGTTCTATGCTCTTCATATTCATACAGTGTTTGGCATTTTCAATATTTTTGTTAGAGCGCCTTTGATGAGTCTTGAATAGACGAAATGCGCGTCAGGCGTAGCAAAATTTATTGTTTAGAACTTTGTTGTCATTTGTATTTCAGACAATAAAAATAACATTTAATATATGAGCCTCTTAGTATATAATTGTACGAAAAAAGGGAGAAACGTAAGACCTGTGAGTTTATCTTACCGATGCAAAGGGTTATGTTGTCTAAATCCATCAGTTGGCGTCTGTTGTACGTAAACTTGTTTTAAGTGATAACTCCCCTGACACAACGTATCCAAAATGTACTTGCATAGGTGGTTCAGGTTTATCAATTAGATGTTTGATTCATCAACAACATGGTAGTCTTTGCTAAAAATTTTACATAAAAAATTGTAGGTTTTTACAATTGACTCCAAGATGGTTACATAACATGAGTTAAAGTTACCATCACCTTAAGATTAACCTCCCCTTAAAGATATTTAAAGATGCAAATAAGTGCCAATTATCATTAGTGCAAAATCGAGAGACATAAAACCGTTAAAAAAAAAACAACCGTTACAGCAACGTTATCGCAATTTTAAACCAATGTCTTCAATTGTATAGCTACAAATGTATATTTGCTGTTCTTTTAAA
This sequence comes from Arcuatula senhousia, assembly GCA_963971305.1. NCBI lineage: Eukaryota > Metazoa > Mollusca > Bivalvia > Mytilida > Mytilidae > Arcuatula > Arcuatula senhousia. The sequence goes on along the minus strand of CAXARO010000028.1, from coordinate 7,123 downwards.
TTGCATATTTTATAGATATACAATATTCGATAAAGAATTAAAATTGATTGACCATTCTTTATATGAGTTAGTTCCCTTAGAACATCAAATTCGAATTGCTCCGAACTACATGGGGTCGACATCTTATTTCAGTTATGGCCCATTGAATGTAAAAAGGTTGTTTTGTCAGGTGAGCAATTCATATTCCTTGAGAGGTTCTATATATTTCTTTTCAGTAATTTCGTTCACTTTTATTTAGATAATCTGATGTTCTGCCAGGAATACTGAAGACATCTGATCAAATTTGTAGCAGGTGGAAGTTTACTGAATGATAACTAGTGGAAAAGATGCTTAAACAATGAGAGACCTGACTCGGCCTTATTCTTAGGGAGGAACAAAATACTTAGGGTTTCTTTTATTAATAATCTGAACACCGGTGCTTTTTCTGGCCAGGTAAGCTTAATCCGTCAAACTGGGTACCATAGATTGCAGCTGCATTTTTTTAAACTTATAAACTTTTGCATTAGAATATCAGGAAGTTCTAGGTTCATTTCAAGTTCTGGTGTGCACGCAATTAAGATGGTTAAGTCCGAGTTCGAGACGGAACAAAAAAAAACAACCACACATGCCCAGGATAAGCCCATGTCAGGAAGCTAACTTGCAAACAAGGGATTGGTGTACTAGTCAAGAAAATTTAAAACCGAAGTCCATAGCACGCACTCTATGGTCATAAATCATGCAGTGAGCATGGGACAATTTACCCATACATCAATGTAAACAATACCACATGCAATAAAACAACATTGTTACATTACAGTTAGATTATACATATGATCTATCTCAGGAACCATTGTGTGAATAAATATGAAAATATTTTGCAATAAAGGCGAATATTATATAAACAACATAAAGCTGAGAGGTTGATGGAGTAGATTCATACCCTGAGAAAAGCATTGTCAACTGAGGCGCAGCCGAGGTTGATATTGGTTTTTTTTCCGATGGGTAGTAAAGGTAATGTTTTTCTCTATTTGCGATAGATTTCTTTTTTTTTGGGGGGGGGGGCAATTGAACTATTTTTCATTTTTCCACCTTTAAAGAGCAATAAGCCCAATAAGTAGACATCTGCCAACTTACACTCAATAGATGCTTTTGTAGACCTAGGAAACAACAGTTTTTTTCTTCTCTGCAATAGTTTTTAAAGGCCAAAAATTACAAATTTTAAAACAGAACGCGACTTTTACCTTATAGCGGCCATAGCATAACCACTATAAGCTTAGATAGTGGAGGCTTTTGAAGAACTCAGTGAGCTTTAGATTTAAGGAGAGACGGCAACTTTTCTCTATCTACAAAAGTGCTCTTTGTATAAGCCAAAACATTGATAAAGCTTTGAAAAGGCCAAAACCTCTAAAATGGGTCATCAAACAACTAAGAATATAAAGATATAAAAGAAGCGTGTTTGCTGCCGAAGAAATTTTGTATTAGTTTATCGCCACCCTTTATATTTTGTTATGTATAAACCGAAAGTGTAATGTGAGCCCCTATACTATATTTAGTAACAGTGGCCTTATTGTTCGGTCAAACATCATTTTTTGCAATCTACCCAGCCAATTAATGAAGTGTGCAAATTTTCATATCAATCCCATTTGTTGTTTTAGAGAAAAACCTTTTTAAAAGACAAATTAATGACGACATCGACGACGACAGACGACAAATGATGGCGATAGATCGCAAGACTCTTCGAGTTTTTTTAGGTATAATAAAGTTTTGAAAACCGCCAAGTTTCTTTTTTTTCATGTTGAAGTATCACTTAAACAAGCCTGGAGATGTTTCGATATTATAGGCACTATGTACAATTTTAAATGTTAGATTCAAAAGAGAGGCTTGTCTCTAAACTTGGATTGCATGTAGATATAAATTTTCTAGCATTAAATTGCGTGTTTTGTTCGTCAATATTCAATGAATTAAATTTCAAATCAATAGACAACCTACTCACAATGAACTTTAATTTATTAAGCTTTGAGATTTGTTATTTCATTATTTATTGTTTGTTCTTTTTTGTTTTGCCATGATAGAATATGAAAGATAACAACTAAATAAATTGAAATACACTTTAAATGGAACGATTATCTTTATTTGACTATTTTAATAAGAGTCAGTGTAATCATTGCATTCCCAATACAGTGTGCATTCCAAATACATTAAAGTGTTGAAATTCATTCTGCTTCAGAAGGAATTTTTTCCTAGAATGAAAACAAAAGTTCTTTTATTCATATTCATTTTCACCAGAACACGGACACAATTTTTGCAAAAAATGTTTCCAGATTTGACACACTGAATTGGAATTGGCAGCACGACAGGTGTGCTGAAGCAAGCAGAAACTGCTTACTCTTCCGGAGCCCCTGAGTTCACTCTTTTTACGACTTGTGTTCGCGAGTTGTTGATTTTCGTTCTGTTGATTTTGTGTTTTGTGTTTCTTCGTGCTGTTTTTGTTCGTGTTTACCGGTTTCGTCGTTGCCCTCTCGGGCTTTTGACACTTGAATGCCACATTATAAGGATTGCTTGAGAGTAGAACATCATCTCACATGCTCACTCACGGTTTCTCGTTCGACATCGAACTATGCTCTTCATATTCATATAGTGTTTGGCATTTCGACTTTTGGTAGAGTCTTTTGATGAGCCTTGAATAGACGAAACGCGTAGCAAAATTTATTGTAATTTTAATTTCAAATATACAGAGAATGGTCAAATCTTATGAAAAGATCTAATTCAACAACATATGACTATTTTAACCATTAAACGAAACTAATAACACAATGAAACAGAATTTAAAAATAAAGCGAATTTGGGCCATTGAGAAAAAAAATTTCAAACTATCACTAAGAGTTAGAAAGATACGCTATCCCTTAGGCTCTCCGAAAGTACGGTTCTTCCAAATGTTGACGTACAGTTCATATATGAGTAATAGTCTTTTTATACAAATACTTAGGGACGGACCATTTAACTTGAAGGGGAGATTGTTTTTTGTTTTTTGTTTTTTTACAGAAAAATTTAATTTTTTAAAATGCTTCCCGACAGAAAATTTATTTTTTGAAGGCGTCGCGACAGAATTTTTTTCTTTATAAGAACTATTTTATATAGCAGCAATCACTTTTTCATAATATTTTTTTTCTTGCCCACTGCTGCCAAAATATTTTTTTTTGGAAAAACAAAGGCCCCCTTCAAGTTAAATGGTCAGTCCCTTACCAAATTACAGCCGTTTTTCACAGATATAATTAAACTTATGATTAGACTGGCAATCATCCCATCTATATAAGCCGTGTTTCATAAAAAGATATCCAAAATCCTGGTTTCTAAGGTTATTGGGATTCCCTGGATACCAGTTTGTATAATGCACTCTGCTGTTGTCAGACACCCATCGCCAGGTCCCTTCATTAGCGAAGTCAGTTGCACCCATCCATGCATTTTTCAGTCCTGAAAAATGAATTCTGCGTAAGCGAGAATGAGTGAGTGTTTTACAGCTTAACAACACAATGTGCGACGAACATGAAAGGACTATAAAATAAACATTCAATGAAAGTTTTGATATTATATAGTAGTGCTTTTGGAATTTCGGTTCATGAAAAGTCTATTCAGAGGACAAGAAAAGACAAATTCTTTATTTCTCAGGTACGGCTACTATAGGAAGATTGTATAAGTGTAGTCAAAATGCTGATAAGTAATACTGTAGTTATATGTGTAAAAAGTATTGATTCTCCCACAGTTGACTTTTTATTTACATTTATGTAACTTTTTCAGCTTTAATTACAAATTGCAATCAAAATCGATTTACTTATAAATGATGTTAAATACAGCATTTCAAAGTAATTGCATATAAGCTTACCTGCATTTACGGCTTCTGTGAAAAGCATTTTATTTTCTGCCGCCGACTCTACTTTAACCAAATATGCACCCATACTAGTGCATTTATTCTAAAAAAAATATATATAAAAACAACTATGCAGTTCTGATCAAGCAATATTCAAAACGCCCCTGCTGTGCGTTTCCTGTTGTTTTTTTAAAGACATACAAGTGACATTCTTGACGAGTTTGGCAAAGATTTAGAAGGTATGAAGTCTCTGAAACGTTTTTTTTTAAATCTTATTGATATAAAGAATCGGAAAAGTAATAGTTGGTTCATAGAATTCAAAGCATTTTCATCAAGTATGAACTAAAAGACCCATATGAACTTTTCTTTGACACCAAGAAATCAAAGAAAGAAACATGGAAGAATTTGTAAAAACAAGTGTAGACAAATACTGGAAATCCTTAAAACTGCAAAAATTCAAATTTATATAGCTTATTCGGGAAGATTGGTTGTTTGTACACCATAGAAAAATGGCATCTATTTACAAGAACAAATACAATGAAGAATTCAGACATTGCCAAAATTCAAGTACGTTTAAAGATAATTACAGGATCATATATACTGTAGTCAAAAAAAGAACTTTTCCATAATGTTAGCTCTAATGAGATATGTAATCTATGTAATCTACAAGATGAAACAGTATAACATTTTGTCCTTGTATGTCACAAACATGAAGAGGTCAGAAAGTCATTAGTGTCATCAATAATTTTCAGCTGTGCTCATATATTTGCAAAGAACAAAGTAAATGCTACTCCTGATTTACTGACTCTGACTAGAGAACTACAAGTCTCTTTCGACGATGAAATTTCTCATCAACTGGAACCGTTATGTAGAACATTGTTATACAGACTACATCACATAAGATATTCACTATTAGGTATATGAACTACATTGTATTTACAAAATGGTCATTTTGTGAGATGGGCTAGAGATGGAGTATTCTTATTATAAGATGGCATTTTAAATTTTAAAGACATTGCGTAATTACCCAGTTTACATAGCCTGCAATGTAAATTAATCGATATTCGTTAAACAACTAAAACTGTTCATGTGCATATAATATTCAATTGGTGGAGGATATTCATTGTTTCTGACGCCAGAGACGTTTATACTGTCGGTGTGCCTACAATTGGCAGAAGATAGATACCTGAACGGTGGTTCATTTAGAACACGCTTTTTTATATTTATCTCGAGCAGTCGACTTATTATCTCTTATTATGTCGTGCTCTCGACTTATTATCTCGAGCGCCCAACTTAATAGTTATTTGTCATACATTTAGCTTTGATACCTTTAAATTTGTCCGTGTGTAACAGTCGTAAATTTACAAGCCGTATTTTGACAAGGGACTTTTTTTGTCAATTTTTTTTGCCATATCAAGCCCTCGCGTGCACAAAAGTGGGCAAATAATGCCATATCAGGGTCTAGAACCTCATTTTGAAATTTGATATCACAGTATATTTATATCGTCTGCTATTTATTTTTTGTTTGTTTGCTTGTTTGCTGAAAATGTATGATAAAAAGATTATGACACAGGGTTTCCATATCAAGTCCCATATCATTCCTCGACCCGTATTAGGTCTCGGCTACCACATCGACCTAATATGGGAGTCTCGGAATGATATGGGACTTGATATGAAAAACCCTGTGTAATAATCTATATATATAAGTAAACCATATGATATAATATGTCAAGCGCTCAACATAAGTCCAGCGCACGACATAACATGTGGAGTGCATGACACAATAAGTCGAGTGTACGACATAATAAGTCAAGTTCTCGAGACAATTAGCCAAGTGCACGACATAATAAGTCAAGAACTCGAGATAATAAGGTGCTCGATCGAGATGATAAGTGCACGACATGATTAATCAAAGCTCGACAAACTACCTAAGTTAGTCGTGTGTATGACAAAATAAGCCGAGTGCACGACATATTCAGTCAAACACTCGCGATCGGGATAAATATTAATAACAGAGATTAATTAAAACTAAGTAAGTTATCTTATTTCCAGTTAATAAGAATAAAAAAATGAGTGTCCTCGATGTACTATCGTATCTAGCTGTTTCTAAGCAACATTTTTTTTTCATATTAAGCTCTAAAATCTATCTTAATTTATTATCCTAGTATAAGAAAGCCGATGCCGATGCCTTAACAACTCGCAATTTATTGTGCAATACTTGGTTACGAACTTTGCAAAACAGGACGTTTACAAAGATTCCTGAGAAATCCGATTAAGTGACAACAAGTTTTTGCCATTGATTGAATCATATAATATTTTACATATTTCTTACTATATATATATTGCCCTTTTTGATATTATTTCGAAAGAACAAAACGATTTGACAGATTGTTTACAAATCAGAAACAATTATCTTTCCTCAGAACTATAAAGCTATGAGTTGTTAGATATTTTCAGATATAAAAGTCAGTATAGAACTTACCCTTGCTTGGTGCCAAGTAACCAGACCTAATCCAAAGAAGTAACAGCTTCCTTGCCACTTTTTCTGTCCATAAGGACATTCTGAAAATAATAGAACAAGTTAGGTATGACAAAGTTTCATATGCCCTTCGTACACAGGGAAATTCACGTGAATTTCACTTTAAACGAGCAATTAAACGTGAATTTCACGTGAAATGTATTGAACGTGAAATTCATGTTAATATCATGTGAAACTCACGTTCATTTCACGTGAACTTTTAATACCCTGCTGCACTGAATCAAAACATTGAAAGGACATAAACTAAAAGAATTGAACGAAAACTACTCAACACCAAAAAGTTCGAACACGAAAACCAAGTCGGGCACCATTGATATATCGACCATCTGCAGTACAAGTTATAATCGGAAATTTCAATGACAAAAGAAAATACATGTATTGATAATTTCATGTCAGACAATTCTGACGACTAGGCTTTTGATAATCATTGGGAACCTCTGGTCCACCAGCAGTGGTTATCGACACAGTGATTTCATGTACCAAAGCATGTTAAACATAAGGTAATTTGGTTATGCTTTACATGTATATAGATACTATTATCGTCAATAATTTATATGCGTTCTTTTCAAATGATGTACAAAAAACGGAAAATGTTCGGTCTTCAAAGTTTCCGGAATCTGGCTACCTTATTTTGGCTGCTCTACACTTACGATCTATAATCCCTGTTCTATTGACACCATTTTTTGCTTGTACATGTATTTTCGTTTTTCTACTTACCTAAATCTTTCACTTGTCGTTCC
>CAXARO010000027.1:0-149762 GCA_963971305.1 Arcuatula senhousia | reverse complement strand
TTACTCGGAAGTCTTCGGCTTCCGAGTCTTGTCGGAGAAAAGATGAAATGGAAGAAGCGCGGCAAACTGTTACAACTCGTTGTCACGTCGCTAACTCTCGTAGAAATAAAATATAGGACCAGACGAGAAAAAGCGATTGCTTTGTAAGGTCGTAAGCGGCAAACATGGCGACGGCAGCCTGGTTTTAACAATCTATCTGAGACTGATACCAAAAAATATCGACATAACAACTATAGAAACTGAATTCAAACCAGACGATCTCGGTTTGTATGCATGCCCAGGAGTCTCGACAGAGGGAAATAGTGATTTTGTTATTGAAAAACTCGCTCCCAATGATCTTCTGTGATGTATCAAGGCTTGCGGAAGTATAAGTTGACGTGACAAGTAAGTCTTGCATTTATGTTATTTTAAAGAGTTTTGTTTAATTTACGATTACATTAACATCTTGTACATTGTACATGTATATTGATTGTATCACCATGTTGTCTATTGTATTTTATGTGTAATCTATCAACATGATCTATTATGTTCTTTTCTTCAATCAATTATGTTCTGTTCCTCTACATGTACAACAAATAATAGATATGTTACTACAGGTCAATGCTGAACTCTGTGTACATGTATTTATTATAGAATGTAAAACACTGCCACCTGTTTAGTAAAAATATATTAGAGTCTAATATGAATCTAATTTATTTTAAATCAAAAATTGCTTACACAAGGTTATGTTGCTGCTCGGTTGTTGTCTTCACTCAAGAGTGCAGACATATCGAAAAATTTTAAAAGCTGACATCCGGTGAATCTGAATATTGTGTCTGACCCAAGCATTTTTTTTGTCTGCAATTTACTAATATACTCCGTTCTCATTATATCATGGGTTCTGTGTTATCATGGTATTTACTTTCATTTCAAAACCAAATATTCAACTGTGACGTCACTGTTTCTACGTAGCTACGTACCATGATATAACGAGATATACCTTTGAACCCTAATTTAAAAAAAAAACTGTAAGAAATATTGTTAATCAGATTGCAAAAAAGGGCAGGGATTTTCATAAGGTATCCAATGAAAAAATATTTTGAAATCGGACCAATTATAAAAAAGTTATTTTTATGGGCATGGCCTACTCTTTGGCACATCCCTGTTCACCATTTTATGGAAAGCTACCCCCCTCCTGAAGACCTTTTAGATTTTTAATGACAATGTACATGTGTATATGACTTGAAGAAATTAAAGCAATATCTGACAATATTTTCTGACCTACTAAATAGTTAGGTATTCATTACTTAAAACAATTAAACAAATATTAACAATGATTAATGTGATATATCTTCAAAGAACAGCATGACCAATTTGGTCACATGTCACCTTATATTTGTTTTGATTTTACATTTTCTGGGTTTCATGTTTATTGCATGAACCTTCTGGTTGATAGGAAACTGTGTTTAGAAATTGTAATAACTTGGAAGCAATGGAAATCTATCATCAAATATCTTTGATCTTACAAAAAAAGCAAAAAAACTTCAGTTTTCCTTCCCAGACGAAAAGATGACTATGGTTGACCATGGTCACCATGGTATTTCATGGTTCAAGATGGTTGACCACGAACTACCATGGTCAGCAATGATTGACCATGATTTTGACCATGGTCAACCATATACTGACCATGGTCAAAAAGTCTGCATCATGGTTGACCATGGTCAGTTTCAGTTGACCATGGTTAACCATGATCCATAGTTTTTTACCATGGTCAGTATATGGTTGACCATGGTCAAAATCGAAACTGACCATGGTCAACCATGATCCATAGTTATTGACCATGGTCAGTATATGGTTGACCATGGTCAAAATCATGGTCAATCATTGCTGACCATGGTAGTTCATGGTCACAAAGTACTTAACATGGTTGACAATGGTCCATAAAAAATATTTAAATTGCATTTTTTATATAAAACAATACAATATTTTGTTATAATGGTTAAGACTTAATAGAATATCAAACCTGAGGTGACTTTATTTCACTTATACAAATTAAGGCTAATTGACTTACATGTTTGTTTTCAGCTACCCAACTGGTGTTTGGTTTTAATGTTCTATTGACATTTTTAACAAGACCTAATAAAGTCTTGATTGCTGCACATAACAATAAAATAATTAAAATTTGCTTACATTTCACCTACCAGTGTCAATCATGAATGGCAGAACTATGGTATAAATTTTGTGGTTTATCATGGTGTGACCATGGTCTGACCATGGTAGACAATTATCTCCCTTTGCTTTTTCTAATAATATTTATTTTTTTAATCTTGAGAACTTGAAATGGGTTTACAAGTAGTATAACTTAATGAGATAATTCTTTCTTTTTTTATTTAAAACCTTGTTTGGGCATATAGTAATCTTATGTCTTATATTTGTGCATTAAACCTGTCAGTTGGAGACCTTTTGAGGCATTTTACAGAAATGGTTCCACATATATATGGATTGGGAATTACTATTAGTATGGAGATTTGAACCTATGGTATTGCCAATTAGGATATGATTGTGAAAAAATGTGCAGACATGTAGTTAACAAATGGATAAAGAACAAAGTATACAGTCAAATCAAGATCAGTGTAAATTCTTTCATGGAAACAACTGTTGAGATATCATGCCAACATTGAACAGTCACTACAAATTGTAGACATTAAATTATTTTTCAGTTTAGTCATGTTTTGGAATAGATTTACCTACAATTTGCATGCAGAATTCGCATTAATAAATCAATTTTGTTCCTTAGAAAATTAAATTATATTGTTAATTTGGATTGTAAACTGATACATTATTTTTTTTCTGAAAATAATAGAACCATGTTTGACCATGGTTGACCATGGTCGACCATGGTCACACATGGTCATCCATGGTTAATGACCATGGTGCCAATTAACGGAAGGCAGTCGACCATAGACAACCATGGTCGATCATGGTCACCAGACCATGGTCAAACATGGTCGACCATGGTTGACCATGGACAGTGACCATGACTTTTCGCCTGGGATGTATTCTAAATTTGCAGCCCTTAAATGTTGCAATATTATAACATGAAATATTGGGACAAAAATGTTTTATTTCATCTTATTTACATTTTATACTTATGTCTTACATATATATATGTGTCTTTTGGGGATTACATTGCATTGTTTATTCATGAGCTTTATCCAATAAACTTATTGATTGATTGATACTATTATAGTGGAAGTGCTACAACTTTAGGACATATGAAATTACAAGACTATTATTGATCATTATTGTTGATAAAAAATACATTATTGTAAGCTGATGTTTATTTTTATAACATTATTTATTTGCAAAATATCAATTTAAATGTGGATTTATATGTGAATTGTGTCCTACATTGTATGTTTAATATGTGTGTGTATTAGCAAGTTAAGTACAATGTATAAATGTTTTTTTTCTTTCAGACAAAGAGCCATATAAAGCTAAAAGTTGATAAAAGTCATCAGCATCTGCAATTTCAAGATATGGATAAATGCTGACTGTGCATATATAATTCTCACTGAAACTGGATATATCTAGCATCAAAATAGTGTTTACCTTTACAGAGAGCCTTATTCTTCTAACTAAGGAGTCCAAAAGTCTATAGAAATTATGAAAATTTGTTTTGAGCAGCTACAAAATATATAAACATCCTAGGATGATGTGAAAAAGATTGAGTAAAAATCATGAATTAATATGTTGTGAAAAGAATGAGTTCAGTGGTGAATTTAATATCAAGTGAAATATTAAAAAAAAAATGTGATATAAGAACTTTTTTTGTTTGTTACTCTATATATTTTTTATTGATGATGGATCCACACAACATCATATCTTCATAAACATCAAGGCAAATACAGAGCAGAACAATACATTAATGAAGAAAGCTTTGTCTGGACCCATATTGGACATACAAGTATAATAGTTAACTAGACACACAAAGAAAAAGAAAACACATGCAAGTGTCAATGCAACATATCATGTGTAACAGCTCAAGTGCAAGAAAGAATAAAATCACATAGTTCCAATTTATTTGCCAAATGAAGTCTATAAAAAAATGATAAAAGACTAACAAAAGTTGAAAGCTGTAAATGCTCCATAAGTTTTTTTTATATCATGTATTTAATAAGATTTTGTGGCATGCATATTTACTCAATTCACTGTAACAAAGTATTTTATAAATTATCCTTTCAATTCATCATAGTACAAGCATCTTATTCCTCAGCTGTTTACAATAGATATATATTACAAGTTATCCAATGTAAATAGATTGACTGACAAATATCATAAGCAATGATTATACTATTTGACATGTTAAAGATTGTCTACATGTATTTCAATATATGTTATAAGTTTCAATTATGAATGTAACCTTGTCAATGAAATGACATTTGATCAATTAAGATTATTTAGAGGCAGGTTATGCCCCCTATCATTTAAAAAAATCACTATTAATTGTTTATTAAAAACAAAACATTGGGTTAAATAATATTTACATATAAGTCCAATAGGGTTATTTTTATCATTGTACCCATTTTCTTTGTACATATAACATGTAGGTGACATTTTTGATGCATTTTAGTGAATCAATATGTAATATTGATATGATGATTGCTATGTAATGTTATAAAGATTACTTTAACTAATTATTGAACAATAATAAACATGCTACCATTGAAATGGTATTAATGTCTAAAAATATTGTCCAAAATACCAAGTATGTTTTCAATAGAAAATGCATATTTTCAAACATAATTGCTGCTATAAGAATATTCTGTCTGTAAAAATGTTAGTTATTCTACAAAAGTAATAATAAAAGATAACTTGTTTTGTTATATCAATCTATTTCCCACACAAAAAAGTTGCAGAGCTTTATGTCTCTGGTCCATCAATCAGTCCTACACATCACTTTGTTATAATAAAAATGACAAAGTTCCAGACAATAAATATTGCTCCGCCTGACGCACCAAGACTCATCAGAGGCGCTCTACCAAAAAAATTGAAAATGCCAAACATAATATAACAAGTATTAACTGTGATTGCAAGCAAGTCACAAAGTCCCCCAAACGACCCGTATTTGCCACTATTCTCTTCAGCATGTCAAAAAACCCCTAAATATCAATTTTCATGTAAATCGGAGCACTTTGAAAATTTTGACCCGATTACCTCCCTTGAAAGCACATTTTTATTTATATCTCGAAAACCGTAAATATCGCTTCAAAATTTTTTTTCATATTATTAAAGAGAATGTTTTGCTCTATCAACCTACAAAATTTTAGAACCCTGCACACCTAGGTTACCGAGATATTGCAATGTCCAATATTTAGTCCATTTTCCTGTTTCCATGGAAACGGTGGCCATTTTGAAAATTCCGATTATCGACATGGCTTCCTTTCATGCCAATCTTTCATCCTGCCAAGTTTCATTTTGATATGTTGAGTCGTTTTTTCTAGGATCTCCGGACAAGTTCACGACTAAGTGGAAGAATCGGAAGAAGAAGAAGAAGAAGAAGAAGAATTAAATTACAATCGTTCAAAGAACGATTGCGAGGTCTTTCCCATTTTGTGTATTACAATAGAAACAGATTACAGTGACTGAATGATACAATTTTGGGAAATTTCAACATTTAGAAAATATATGGTTGCTATTGAATTTCATGCCGTAACTTTCAATTTGGACCCCAGATGTGAAGTTGGTTCCCTGGGTCCAAAAATATGAAATTCAAAATGTACAGGCCATTAGCTTTCTAATGATATATTACAAGCCTACTTTCCAGTAACTTTCAATTTGGACCCCAGAGATGAGATTGGTCCCCGGGGTCCAAAAATATTAAATTCAAAATGTACAGGCCATTAGCTTTCTAATGATATATTACAAGCCTACTTTCCAGTAACTTTCAATTTTGGACCCCGGGGATGAAGTAAGTCCACGGGGTCCAAAAATATAAAATTCAAAATGTACAGGCCATTAGCTTTCTAATGATATATTACAAGCCTACTTTCCAGTAACTCTCAATTTTGGACCCCGGGGAAGAAGTTGGTCCACGGGGTCCAAAAATATGAAATTCAAAATGTATAGGCCATTAACTTTCTAATGAGATATTACAAGCCTACTTTCCAGTAACTTTCAATTTGGACCCCGAGATGAAGTTGGTCCCCGGGGTCCAAAAATATGAAATTCAAAATGTACAGGCCATTAGCTTTCTAACGATATATTACAACCCTACCTTCCAGTATTTTCTAATTTTGGACCCAGAGATGATTTTGGTCCTCGGGATCCAAAAATATGAAATTCAAAATGTATTGGCTATTAGCTTTCTAAGGATATATCACAACCCTATTTTCAAGTAGTTTTCATTTCTGGACCCCGGTGATGATGTTGGTCCCCACTGGGCCAGGGTCCAAAAATATGAAATTCAATAGATCAAAATTGTAGCCCCTTACTTTCTGATACTAATGAGTATACATGTTTACTTTGCTATCTTCTACCATTATAAAGTTCTATATATTGCGCAATACATACCTATATTTAGTCATGATGCAATAATTCAAATTTGAGATTTGACCTTTGACATATATATTTTCGGATGCAACTTATGTCACCTAAGACGATTGGTGAAGGTCCCAAGTCTCTACGACTAACCGTTTTGAAGAAAAAAAATTTGACGAGTCGCGACACTTTTCGAGTCAAAAACACGTAACCAGGAAGTTGATCGAAAAACAATTTTTTGCGTGACAAATCATGACCAGGAGTCTAGCAACATTTTCCTTGCATCAGATTTTTGATAACGCTTACGGTTTCTGACTTTATCTGCAGACAAGGTTTTTGAGTTCTGGGCAGATAACTCCGTTACTAAAAATAGATCGGTTTCGCAGGGTTAGTCAGGTCAAGCCCAGGCAGTGTCGGTTAATGGTACCAAGTATCGAAATGATATGTCGCGACACTTTTTTTATATGGACCGCGGAAAAGAAGAAGAATAATAATTAAATTACAATCGTTCAAAGAACGATCGCGAGGTCTTTCCCTATTTGTGTCCTCCAATAGAAATAGATTCCTAACTGAATGATACCATTTTTGGATATATCAACCTGGTAGGTACTCCAGATTAGAAATATTTGGTTGCTATGGACTTTTAGGTCGGTTGCTATGAACAAAACATCACTTCCGGTCATAAAATATTGAAATTTAAACTCAGCAGGTAGTCAGGAGTCATAAAATATATGGTTGCTATGGACTTTAAGGTCGGTTGCTATGAACAAAACATCACTTCCGGTCATGTGATATTGAAATTTAAACTCAGCAGGTAGTCAGGAGTCATAAAATGTATGGTTGCTATGACTTTTAGGTCGGTTGCTATGAACAAAACATCACTTCCGGTCATAAAACATTGAAATTCAAACTCAGCAGGTAGTCAGGAGTCATATAATATATGGTTGCTATGGACTTTTTGGTCGGTTGCTATGGACAAAAGGTCACTTCCGGTCACAAAAAGATAAAATTTAAACTCAGCATGTAGTCTGGATTCATAAAATATATGGTTGCTATGGACTTTTCTTTAAGGTTACCTTGTTGCTAAGGACTGACCTTGACCTATGACCTTTGACCTTGGACCTTAATTACAGCCCATTCCTTACTGATTGTGAAAATATATGGTTGCTATGGATTTTTCCTTAAGGTTACCTTGTTGCTAAGGACTGACCTTGACCTATGACCTTTGACCTTGGGCCCAAATTATAGCCCCTTCCTAACTGATTGTGAAAATATATGGTTGCTATGGACTTTTCCTTAACATTACATTGTTACATATGGAATGATTATGGATTACTATACATTGTGCAATACTTTCCTATATTTAGTCATGATGCAATAATTCAAACTTGAGATTTGACCTATGACATATATATTTTCGGATGCAACTTATGTCACCTAACACGATTGGTGAAGGTCCCAAGTCTCTGGGACTAACCGTTTCCAAATAAATTTTGTTGGTGCATCGCGACACTCTTTGGGTCAAAAACGCGTAACCAGGAAGTTGATCAAAAAACAATTTTTTGCGTGACAAATCATGACCAGGAGTTAAGTAACATTTTCCCTTCTTCAGATTTTTGATAATGGTTACGGTTTTTGATTTTATCTGCAGACAAGGTTTTTGGGTTCCGGGCAGATAAAACCGTTACTAAATATAGATCAGTTTCGCAGGGTTAGTCAGGTCAAGCCCAGGCAGTGTCGGTTAATGGTACCAAGTATCGAAATGATATGTCGCGACACTTTTGTTATATGGACCGCGGAAAAGAAGAAGAATAATAATAATTAAATTACAATCGTTCAAAGAACGATCGCGAGGTCTTTCCCTATTTGTGTCCTCCAATAAAAATAGATTCCTAACTGAATGATACCATTTTTGGATATATCAACCTGATTAGAAATATTTGGTTGCTATGGACTTTTAGGTCGGTTGCTATGAACAAAACATCACTTCCGGTCATAAAATATCAAAATTTAAACTCAGCAGGTAGTCAGGAGTCATAAAATATATGGTTGCTATGGACTTTTAGGTCGGTTGCTATGAACAAAACATCACTTCCGGTCATTAAATATTGAAATTTCAACTCAGCAGGTAGCCAGGAGTCATAAAATATATGGTTGCTATGGACTTTTAAGTCGGTTGCTATGAACTAAACATCACTTCCGGTCATAAAATATTGAAATTTCAACTCAGCAGGTAGTCAGGAGTCATAAAATATATAGTTGCTATGGACTTTTAGGTCGGTTGCTATGAACAAAAAATCACTTCCGGTCATAAAATATTGAAATTTAAACGCAGCAGGTAGTCAGGAGTCATAAAATATATGGTTGCTATGGACTTTTAGGTCGGTTGCTATGGACAAAAGGTCACTTCCGGTCACAAAAAGATAAAATTTAAACTCAGCAAGTAGTCTGGATTCATAAAATATATGGTTGCTATGGACTTTTCCTTAAGGTTACCTTGTTGCTAAAGACTGACCTTGACCTATGACCTTTGACCTTGGACCTAAATTACAGCCCATTCCTAACTGATTGTGAAAATATATGGTTGCTATGGATTTTTCCTTAAGGTTACCTTGTTGCTAAGGACTGACCTTGTCCTATGACCTTTGACCTTGGGCCCAAATTATAGCCCCATCCTAACTGATTGTGAAAATATATGGTTGCTATGGACTTTTCCTTAACATTACATCGTTACATATGGATTACTATACATTGCGCAATACATTCCTATATTTAGTCATGATGCAATAATTCAAACTTGAGATTTGACCTATGACATATATATTTTCGGATGCAACTTATGTCACCTAAGACGATTGGTGAAGGTCCCAAGTCTGTAGGACTAACCGTTTTGAAATAAATTTTGTTGGCGCATCGCGACACTTTTCGGGTCAAAAACGCGTAACCAGGAAGGTGTTCTAAAAATTTTTTTTTGCATGACGAATCATTGCCAGAAGTCAGGTAACAAATTCCACACTTCAGATTTTTGATAACAGTTATGGTTTCTGAGTTAACCTGCAGACAAGGTTTTTGGGTTACGGGCAGATAACTCCGTTACTAAAAATAGATCGGTTTCAAAGCATGAGTCACGTCGTCTCCTGGTAGTAATGATTTAGTGTGCCAACTTTCGTTAAGATCGGTTAAGACACTTTTCGTTTTTTGAGGGAAGAAAAGAAGAATAATAATAATAATAATAATAATAATCATAAGAAATACAGTAAGGTCTTTCCTTCTGTGGAAGGGAAAGACCTTAATAATAATCATAAGAAATACAGTAAGGTCTTTCCTTCTGAAAAGGGAAAGACCTTAATTAAATTACAATCGTTCAAAGAACGATCGCGAGGTCTTTCCCTATTTGTGTCCTCCAATAGAAATAGAACTGAATGATACCATTTTTGGATATATCAACCTGATTAGAAATATTTGGTTGCTATGGACTTTTAGGTCGGTTGCAATGAACAAAACATCACTTCCGGTCATAAAATATTGTAATTTAAACTCAGCAGGTAGTCAGGAGTCATAAAATATATGGTTGCTATGGACTTTTAGGTCGGTTGCTATGAACAAAACATCACTTCCGGTCATAAAATATTGAAATTTAAACTCAGCAGGTAGTCAGGAGTCAAAAAATATATGGTTGCTATGGACTTTTAGGTCGGTTGCTATGGACAAAACATCACTTCCGGTCATAAAATATTGAAATTTAAACTCAGTAGGTAGTCAGGAGTCATAAAATATATGGTTGCTATGGACTTTTAGGTCGGTTGCTATGAACAAAACATCACTTCCGGTCATAAAATATTGAAATTTAAACTCAGCAGGTAGTCAGGAGTCATAGAATATATGGTTGCTATGGACTTTTAGGTCGGTTGCTATGAACAAAACATCACTTCCGGTCACAAAATATTGAAATTTAAACTCAGCAGTCATAAAATATATGGTTGTTATGGACTTTTAGGTCGGTTGCTATGAACAAAACATCACTTCCGGTCATAAAATATTGAAATTTAAACTCAGCAGGTAGTCAGGAGTCATAAAATATATGGTTGCTATGGACTTTTAGGTCGGTTGCTATGGACAAAAGGTCACTTCTGGTCACAAAAAGATAAAATTTAAACTCAACAAGTAGTCTGAATTCATAAAATATATGGTTGCTATGGACTTTTCCTTAAGGTTACCTTGTTGCTAAGGACTGACCTCGACCTTTGACCTTGGACCTAAATTACAGCCCATTCCTAACTGATTGTGAAAATATATGGTTGCTATGGATTTTTCATTAAGGTTACCTTGTTGCTAAGGACTGACCTTGACCTATGACCTTTGACCTTGGGCCCAAATATAGCCCCTTCCTAACTGATTGTGAAAATATATGGTTGCTATGGACTTTTCCTTAACATTACATTGTTACATATGGATTACTATACATTGCGCAATACATTCCTATATTTAGTCATGACGCAATAATTCAAACTTGAGATTTGACCTATGACATATATATTTTCGGATGCAACTTATGTCACCTAAGACGATTGGTGAAGGTCCCAAGTCTCTAGGACTAACCGTTTCCAAATAAATTTTGTTGGCGCATCGCGACACTTTTTGGGTCAAAAACGCGTAACCAGGAAGTTGATCGAAAAACAATTTTTTGTGTGATGAATCATGACCAGGAGTCTAGCAACATTTTCTCTGCTTCAGATTTTTGATAACGGTTACGGTTTCTGACTTTATCTGCAGACAAGGTTTTTGAGTTCCAGGCAGATAACTCCGTTACTAAAAATAGATTGGTTTCGCAGGGTTAGTCAGGTCAAGTTTAGGCAGTGTCGGTTAATGGTACCAAGTATCGAAATGATATGTCGCGACACTTTTTTTATATGGACCGCGGAAAAGAAGAAGAATAATAATAATAATTAAAAAGTCATTTGTTCAGAGAACAAATGTGAGGTCTTTCCCTGTCTTATGTTTTTGTTATGGTATTTTATACAAGTACTAAAGACATTTGAGTCACTTTGTTTATGACAAGATGTTGCCAATTATTGTGATATAGGCTCCAGAATGAAGATTAGGGGGCCTACAGTCAGAAAAAGTATGGTTGCTAAGGACTTTTAAGTTGGTTGCTATGGACTAAATGTCACTTCCGGTTGCAAAAACTTACATCTTAACTCAGAAAGTAGTCTTGTTTAAGAAAATGTATGGTTTCTATGGACTTTTCATTAAGGTTACCTTGTTGCTAGGGAATGACCTTGACCCATGACCTTTGACCTCTGACTCAAATTTTAGCTCTTTTCATTCTGATTCATTTAAGTACACATGTTTACTATACTATTTGTTATGGTTTTCAAGTTATGGGCAAAAAACGTGTTTTGCGAAACTTGTTTTGGCCGCCATTTTGAAACCGTTCAACCGAATCATGTACTGTTTGGGTTCAAATTGTAGGCAATTCAATTCTCTTTCAAATAAACCCTATGTTTCATTCACCATCTTATATGGTTAAAAAGTTATAAACAAAAATCATTTTAAAAATACGAATCAAGGGTGATAACTCAAAAACAACAAGTTTTACGCTTTCGCACCTGAAACACTTTTTGTAGATCTCGACATGGCGAACATTTTTCCCATGTATTGTCCGCTTCAATTTTGTACGGTTTAGGTGTTATTTCTTAAAAACTGTTTACAGTGTCGGCCATTTTGAAAATGGCTGCCTATAACCATTCGACTTTGGTCTTAAATTGAAGGACTCTTAATGACGGTCACAAAAAACCCATATGTTTACTATATTATCTTTGATGGTTTAAAAGTTATAAGCCAAAAACGAATAAGCCGAAACGCGTCAAGGGCCATAACTCGAAAACCGTTTGTCGTACAGTGTTCAACCCTTTATATCAAATAAAGGTCTAAATGAGACGAGTATTTTCCTCATTACATGTCTGCTTCAATTTTGTATGGTTTTTGAGCTATACTGCAGACAAGGTGTACCATGACCTCTGACCTTGAGATTTGACCTTTGACCTTGACATTTTTAGATGTAACATATGTCACCTAGGATGATTGGTGAAGGTCCCAAGTCTCTAGGACAAACCGTTTTGAAGAAAAAAAATTTGACGAGTCGTGACACTTTTCGGGTCAAAAACGCGTAACCAGGAAGTTGATCGAAAAAAATTTTTTTGCGTGACGAATGATGACCAGGAGTCTAGCAACATTTTCCCTGCTTCAGATTTTTGATAACGGTTACGGTTTCTGACTTTATCTGCAGACAAGGTTTTTGGGTTCCGGGCAGATAACTCCGTTACTAAAAATAGATCGGTTTCGCAGGCCGACTCAAGTCGAGCCCTGGTAGTGTCGATTATTAGTACTAAGTTTCGTAATGATAGGTCGCGACACTTTTTTGACATCTGCGGCAGAAAAAAAAAAATAATAATAATAATAATAATCATAAGAAATACAGTAAGGTCTTTCCTTCTGTGGAAGGGAAAGACCTTAATAAAAATAATCAGAAGAAATACAATAAGGTCTTTCCTTTTGGAAAGGGAAAGACCTTAATAAAAATAATCAGAAGAAATACAATAAGGTCTTTCCTTTTGGAAAGGGAAAGACCTTAATAATAATAAAAATTAAATTACAATCGTTCAAAGAACGATCGCGAGGTCTTTCCCTATTTGTGTCCTCCAATAGAAATAGATTCCTAACTGAATGATACCATTTTTGGATATATCACCCTGGTAGGTACTCCAGATTAGAAATATATGGTTGCTATGGACTTTTAGGTCGGTTGCTATGAACAAAACATCACTTCCGGTCAAAAAATATTGAAATTAAAACTCAGCAGGTAGTCAGGAGTCATAAAATATATGGTTGCTATGGACTATTAGGTCGGTTGCTATGAACAAAACATCACTTCCGGTCATAAAATATTGAAATTTAAACTCAGCAGGTAGTCAGGAGTCATAAAATATATGGTTGTTATGGACTTTTAGGTCGGTTGCTATGAACAAAACATCACTTCCGGTCATAAAATATTGAAATTTAAACTCAGCAGGTAGTCAGGAGTCATAAAATATATGGTTGCTATGGACTTTTAGGTCGGTTGCTATGAACAAAACATCACTTCCGGTCATAAAATATTGAAATTTAAACTCAGCAGGTAGTCAGAAGTCATAAAATATATGGTTGCTATGGACTTTTAGGTCGGTTGCTATGAACAAAACATCACTTCCGGTCATAAAATATTGAAATTTCAACTCAGCAGGTAGTCAGGAGTCATAAAATATATGGTTGCTATGGACTTTTAGGTCGGTTGCTATGGACAAAAGGTCACTTCCGGTCTCAAAAAGATAAAATTTAAACTCAGCAAGTAGTCTGGATTCATAAAATATATGGTTGCTATGGACTTTTCCTTAATGTTACCTTGTTGCTAAGGACTGACCTTGACCTATGACCTTTGACCTTGAACCTAAATTACAGCCCATTCCTAACTGATTGTGAAAATATATGGTTGCTATGGACTTTTCCTTAACATTACATTGTGACATATGGATTACTATACATTGCGCAATACATTCCTATATTTAGTCATGACGCAATAATTCAAACTTGAGATTTGACCTATGACATATATATTTTCGGATGCAACTTATGTCACCTAAGACGATTGGTGAAGGTCCCAAGGCTGTAGGACTAACCGTTTTGAAATAGATTTTGTTGGCGCATCGCAACACTTTTCGGGTCAAAAATGCGTAACCAGGAAGTTGTTCGAAAAAAAAAATTTTGCGTGACAAATCATGGCCAGAAGTCAGGTAACAAATTCCACACTTCAGATTTTTGATAACAGTTATGGTTTCTGAGTTAATCTGCAGACAAGGTTTTTGGGTTACGGGCAGATAACTCTGTTACTAAAAATAGATTGGTTCCAAAGCATGAGTCACGTCGAGTCCTGGTAGTGATGATTAAGTGTGCCAACTTTCGTTAAGATCGGTTAAGACACTTTTCGTTTTTTAAGGGAAGAAAAGAAGAATAATAATAATTAAATTACAATCGTTCAAAGAACGATCGCGAGGTCTTTCCCTATTTGTGCCCTCCAATAGAAAAAATTCCTAACAAAATGATATCATTTTTGGATAAATTAACCTGGTAGGTTACTATTTTTGGATATAAAAACCTGGTAGGTAGTCCAGATTAAAAAATATATGGTTGCTATGGACTTTTAGGTCGGTTGCTATGAACAAATTGTCACTTCCGGTCATGTGATATTGAAATTTAAACTCAGCAGATAGTCAGGAGTCATAAAATATATGGTTGCTAAGGACTTTTAGGTTGGTTGCTATGAACAAAACATCACTTCCGGTCATAAAATATTGAAATTTAAACTCAGCAGGTAGTCAGGAGTCATAAAATATATGGTTGCTATGGACTTTTAGGTCGGTTGCTATGAACAAAACATCACTTCCGGTCATAAAATATTGAAATTTAAACTCAGCAGGTAGTCAGGAGTCATACAACATATGGTTGCTATGGACTTTTAGGTCGGTTGCTATGGACAAAAGGTCACTTCCGGTCACAAAAAGATAAAATTTAACTCAGCAAGTAGTCTGGATTCATAAAATATATGGTTGCTATGGACTTTTCATTAAGGTTACCTTGTTGCTAAGGACTGACCTTGACCTATGACCTTTGACCTAAATTACAGCCCCCTCCTAACTGATTGTGAAAATATATGGTTGCTATGGATTTTTCCTTAAGGTTACCTTGTTGCTATGGACTGACCTTGACCTTTGACCTTTGACCTTGGGCCCATATTATAGCCCCTTCCTAACTAATTGTGAAAATATATGGTTGCTATGGACTTTTCCTTAACATTACATTGTTACATATGGATTACTATACATTGCGCAATACATTCCTATATTTAGTCATGACGCAATAATTCAAACTTTAGATTTGACCTATGACATATATATTTTCGGATGCAACTTATGTCACCTAAGACGATTGGTGAAGGTCCCAAGTCTGTAGGACTAACCGTTTTGAAATAAATTTTGTTGGCGCATCGCGACACTTTTCGGGTCAAAAACGCGTAACCAGGAAGGTGTTCGAAAAAATTTTTTTTGCCTGACGAATCATGGCCAGGAGTCAGGTAACAAATTCCACACTTCAGATTTTTAATAACAGTTACGGTTTTTGAGTTAATCTGCAGACAAGGTTTTTGGGTTACGGGCAGATAACTCCGTTACTAAAAATAGATTGGTTTCAAAGCATGAGTCACGTCGAGCCCTGGTAGTGATGATTAAGTGTGCCAAATTTCTTTAAGATCGGTTAAGACACTTTTCGTTTTTTGAGGGAAGAAAAGAAGAATAATAATAATAATAATCATAAGAAATACAGAAAGGTCTTTCCTTCTGTAAAGGGAAAGACCTTAATAATTAAATTACAATCGTTCAAAGAACGATTGCGAGGTCTTTCCCATTTTGTGTATTACAATAGAAACAGATTACAGTGACTGAATGATACAATTTTGGGAAATTTCAACATTCAGAAAATATATGGTTGCTATTGAATTTCATGCCATAACTTTCAATTTGGACCCCAGATGTGAAGTTGGTTCCCTGGGTCCAAAAATATGAAAATCAAAATGTACAGGCCATTAGCTTTCTAATGATATATTACAAGCCTACTTTCCAGTAACTTTCAATTTTGACCCCCGGGGAAGAAGTTGGTCCACAGGGTCCAAAAATATGAAATTCAAAATGTACAGGCCATTAGCTTTCTAATGATATATTACAAGCCTACTTTCCAGTAACTTTCAATTTGGAACCCAGAGATGAGATTGGTCCCCGGGGTCCAAATATATGAAATTCAAAATGTACAGGCCATTAGCTTTTTAATGATATATTACAAGCCTACTTTCCAGTAACTTTCAATTTTGGACCCCGGGGAAGAAGTTGGTCCACGGGGTCCAGTAATATGAAATTCAAAAAGTACAGACCATTAGCTTTCTAATGATATATTACAAGCCTACTTTCCAGTAACTTTCAATTTTGGACCCCGGGGAAGAAGTTGGTCCACGGGGTCCAAAAATATGAAATTCAAAATGTACAGGCCATTAGCTTTCCAGTAATTTTCAATTTGGACCCCAGAGATGAGATTGGTCCCCGGGGTCCAAAAATATGAAATTCAAAATGTACAGACCATTAGCTTTCTAATGATATATTACAAGCCTACTTTCCAGTAACTTTCAATTTTGGACCCCGGGGAAGAAGTTGGTCCACGGGGTCCAAAAATATGAAATTCAAAATGTACAGGCCATTAGCTTTCTAATGATATATTACAAGCCTACTTTCCAGTAACTTTCAATTTGGACCCCAGAGATGAGATTGGTCCCCGGGGTCCAAAAATATGAAATTCAAAATGTACAGGCCATTAGCTTTCTATTGATATATTACAAGCCTACTTCCCAGTAACTTTCAATCTGGACCCCAGAGATGAAGTTGGTCCCCGGGGTCCAAAAATATGAAATTCAAAATGTACGGGCCATTAGCTTTCTAACGATATATTACAACCCTACCTTCCAGTATTTTCTAATTTTGGACCCAGAGATGATTTTGGTCCTCGGGGTCCAAAAATATGAAATTCAAAATGTACAGGCTATTAGCTTTCTAAGGATATATTACAACCCTATTTTCAAGTAGTTTTCATTTCTGGACCCCGGTGATGATGTTGATCCCCACTGGGCCAGGGTCCAAAAATATGAAATTCAATAGATCAAAATTGTAGCCCCTTACTTTCTGATTCTAATGAGTATACATGTTTACTTTGCTATCTTCTACCATTATAAAGTTATGAACATGGATTACTATATATTGCGCAATACATACCTATATTTAGTCATGATGCAATAATTCAAACTTGAGATTTGACCTATGACATATATATTTTCGGATGCAACTTATGTCACCTAAGACGATTGGTGAAGGTCCCAAGTCTCTAGGACTAACCGTTTTGAAGAAAAAAATTTGACGTGTCGCGACAGGTTTCGACTCAAAAAAGCGTAACCAGAAAGTTAATTGAAAATTTTTTTTTGCGTGACGAATCATGACCAGGAGTCAAGCAACATTTTCCCCACTTCAGATTTTTGATAACTGTTACCGTTTCTGACTTTATCTGCTGACAAGGTTTTTGGGTTCCGGGCAGATAACTCCGTTACTAAAAATAGATCGGTTTCACAGCATCAGTCAAGGCGAGTACTAATATGACCGATATATGGTACCAAGTATCGAAAAGATAGGTCACGACACTTTTCGTTTATTGATGGCAGAAAAGAAGAAGAAAAATAATAATAATAATAATAACCATAAGAAATACAGTAAGGTCTTTCCTTCTGTGGAAGGGAAAGACCTTAATTAAATTACAATCGTTCAAAGAACGATCGCGAGGTCTTTCCCTATTTGTGTCCTCCAATAGAAATAGATTCCTAACTGAATGATACCATTTTTGGATATGACAACCTGGTAGGTACTCCAGATTAGAAATATTTGGTTGCTATGGACATGAAGGTCGGTTGCTATGAACAAAACGTCACTTCTGGTAATAAAATATTGAAATTTAAACTCAGCAGGTAGTCAGGGGTCATAAAATATATGGTTGCTAAGGACTTTTAGGTCGGTTGCTATGAACAAAACATCACTTCCGGTCATAAAATATTGAAATTTAAACTCAGTAGGTAGTCAGGAGTAAAAAAATATATGGTTGCTATGGACTTTTAGGTCGGTTGCTATGGACAAAACATCACTTCTGGTCATAAAATATTGAAATTTAAACTCAGCAGGTAGTCAGGAATAAAAAAATATATGGTTGCTATGGACTTTTAAGTCGGTTGCTATGGACAAAACATCACTTCCGGTCTTAAAATTTTGAAATTTAAACTCAGAAGGTAGTCAGGAGTCAAAAAATATATGGTTGCTATGGACTTTTAGGTCGGTTGCTATGGACAAAACATCATTTCCGGTCATAAAATATTGAAATTTAAACTCAGCAGGTAGTCAGGAGTCAAATAATATATGGTTGCTATGGACTTTTAGGTCGGTTGCTATGGACAAAACATCACTTCTGGTCACAAAAAGATAAAATTTAAACTCAGCAAGTAGTCTGGATTCATAAAATATATGGTTGCTATGGACTTTTCCTTAAGGTTACCTTGTTGCTAAGGACTAACCTTGACCTATGACCTTTGACCTTGGACCTAAATTACAGCCCCTTCCTATCTGATTGTGAAAATATATGGTTGCTATGGACTTTTCCTTAAGGTTACCTTGTTGCTATGGACTGACCTTGACCTTTGACCTTGGGCCCAAATTATAGCCCCTTCCTTACTGATTGTGAAAAAATATGGTTGCTATGGACTTTTCCTTAACATTACATTGCTACATATGGATTACTATACATTGCGCAATACATTCCTATATTTAGTCATGACGCAATAATTCAAACTTGAGATTTGACCTATGACATATATATTTTCGGATGCAACTTATGTCACCTAAGACGATTGGTGAAGGTCCCAAGTCTGTAGGACTAACCGTTTTGAAAAAAATTTTGTTGGCGCATCGCGACACTTTTCGGGTCAAAAACGCGTTACCAGGAAGTTGATCGAAAAACGATTTTTTGCGTGACGAATCATAACCAGGAGTCTAGCAAATTTTTCCCTGCTTCAGATTTTTGACAACGGTTACGGTTTCTGACTTTAGCTGCAGACAAGGTTTTTGAGTTCCGGGCAGATAACTCCGTTACTAAAAATAGATCGGTTTCGCAGGGTTAGTCAGGTCAAGCCCAGGCAGTGTCGGTTAATGGTACCAAGTATCGAAATGATATGTCGCGACACTTTTTTTATATGGACCGCGGAAAAGAAGAAGAATAATAATTAAATTACAATCGTTCAAAGAACGATCGCGAGGTCTTTCCCTATTTGTGTCCTCCAATAGAAATACATTCCTAACTGAATGATACCATTTTTGGATATATCAACCTGGTGGGTACTCCAGATTAGAAATATTTGGTTGCAATGGACTTTAAGGTCGGTTGCTATGAACAAAAAATCACTTCCGGTCATTAAATATTGAAATTTAAATTTAGCAGGTAGTCAGGAATCATAAAACATATGGTTGCTATGGACTTTTAGGTCGGTTGCTATGAAAAAAAAATCACTTCCGGTCATAAAATATTGAAATTTAAACTCATCAGGTAGTCAGGAGTCATAAAATATATGGTTGCTATGGACCTTTAGATTGGTTGCTATGAACAAAACATCATTTCCGGTCATAAAAAATCTAAATTTAAACTCAGCACGTAGTCAGGAGTCATAAAATATATGGTTGCTATGGACTTTTAGGTCGGTTGCAATGAACAAGACATCACTTCCGGTCATAAAATATGGAAATTTAAACTCAGCAGGTAGTCAGGAGTCATATAATATATGGTTGCTATGGACTTTTAGGTCGGTTGCTATGAACAAAACATCACTTCCGGTCATAAAATATTGAAACTTAAACTCAGCAGGTAGTCAGGAGTCATAAAATATATGGTTGCTATGGACTTTTAGGTCGGTTGCTATGAACAAAACATCACTTCCGGTCATAAAATATTGAAATTTAAACTCAGCAGGTAGTCAAGAGTCATAAAATATATGGTTGCTATGGACTTTTAGGTCGGTTGCTATGGACAAAAGGTCACCTCCGGTCACAAAAAGATAAAATTTAAACTCAGCAAGTAGTTTGGATTCATAAAATATATGGTTGCTATGGACTTTTCCTTAAGGTTACCTTGTTGCTAAGGACTGACCTTGACATATGACCTTTGACCTTGGACCTTAATTGCAGCCCCTTCCTAACTGATTGTGAAAATATATGGTTGCTATGGATTTTTCCTTAAGGTTAACTTGTTGCTATGGACTTACCTTGACATATGACCTTTGACCTTGGTTCCAAATTATAGCCCCTTCCTAACTGTTTGTGAAAATATATGGTTGCTATGGATTTTTCCTTAACATTACATTGTTACATATGGATTACTATATATTGCGCAATACATTCCTATATTGAGTCATGACGCAATAATTCAAACTTGAGATTTGACCTATGACATGTATATTTTGGGATGCAACTTATGTCGCCTAAGACGATTGGTGAAGGTCCCAAGTCTGTAGGACTAACCGTTTTGAAATAAATTTTGTTGGCGCATTGCGACACTCTTTGGGTCAAAAACGCGTAACTAGGAAATTGATCGAAAAACAATTTTTTGTGTGACGAATCATGACCAGGAGTCTAGCAACATTTTCCCTGCTTCAGATTTTTGATAACGGTTACGGTTTCTGACTTTATCTGCAGACAAGGTTTATGAGTTTTGGGCAGATAACTCCGTTACTAAAAATAGATTGGTTTCGCAGGGTTAGTCAGGTCAAGCCCAAGCAGTGTCGGTTAATGGTACCAAGTATCGAAATGATACGTCGCAACACTTTTTTTATATGGACCGCGGAAAAGAAGAAGAATAATAATAATAAAAATAATCAGAAGAAATACAATAAGGTCTTTCCTTTTGGAAAGGGAAAGACCTTAATAAAAATAATCAGAAGAAATACAATAAGGTCTTTCCTTTTGGAAAGGGAAAGACCTTAATAATCAGAAGAAATACAATAAGGTCTTTCCTTTTGGAAAGGGAAAGACCTTAATAACAAGTATTAACTGTGATTGCAAGCAAGTCACAAAGTCCCCCAAACGACCCGTATTTGCCACTATTCTCTTCAGCATGTCAAAAAACCCCTAAATATAAATTTTCATGTAAATCGGAGCACTTTGAAAATTTCGACCCGATTATCTCCCTTGAGAAATCACATTTTTATTTATATCTCGAAAACCGTAAATATCGCTTCAAAATTTTTTTTCATATTATGAAAGAGAATGTTTTGCTCTATCAACCTACAAAATTTCAGAACCCTGCGCACCTAGGTTACCGAGATATTGCAATGTCCAATATTTAGTCCATTTTCCTGTTTCCATGGAAACGGCGGCCATTTTGAAAAGTCCGATTGTCAACGAAGCTTCCTTTCTTTACTATCTATTATCCTGCCAAGTTTCATATTGATATGTGGAGTCGTTATCTCTGGGATCTCCGGACAAGTTCACGACTAAGTGGAAGAATCGGAAGAAGAAGAAGAAGAAGAAGAAGAAGAACAAGTATTAACTGTGATTGCAAGCAAGTCACAAAGTCCCCCAAACGACCCGTATTTGCCACTATTCTCTTCAGCATGTCAAAAAAACCCTAAATATCAATTTTCATGTAAATCGGAGCACTTTGAAAATTTCGACCCGATTATCTCCCTTGAGAAATCACATTTTTATTTATATCTCGAAAACCGTAAATATCGCTTCAAAATTTTTTTTCATATTATTAAAAAGAATGTTTTGCTCTATCAACCTACAAAATTTCAGAACCCTGCGCACCTAGGTTACCGAGATATTGCAATGTCCAATATTTAGTCCATTTTCCTGTTTCCATGGAAACGGCGGCCATTTTGAAAAGTCCGATTGTCAACAAAGCTTCCTTTCTTTACAATCTATTATCCTGCCAAGTTTCATCTTGATATGTGGAGTCGTTATCTCTGGGATCTCCGGACAAGTTCACGACTAAGTGGAAGAATAAGAAGAAGAAGAAGAATAATAATAATAAGAAACGGTGCAAAAACAATAAGTCCCCAAACGTTGTTTGGGGGACTTAATAACAAGTATTAACTGTGATTGCAAGCAAGTCACAAAGTCCCCCAAACGACCCATATTTGCCACTATTCTCTTCAGCATGTCAAAAAAAACCTAAATATCAATTTTCATGTAAATCGGAGCACTTTGAAAATTTTGACCCGATTATCTCCCTTGAGAAATCACATTTTTATTTATATCTCGAAAACTGTAAATATCGCTTCAAATTTTTTTTCCATATTATTAAAGAGAATGTTTTGCTCTATCAACCTACAAAATTTCAGAACCCTGCGCACCTAGGTTACCGAGATATTGCAATGTCCAATATTAAGTCCATTTTCCTGTTTCCATGGAAACCGCAGCCATTTTGAAAATTCCGATTATCGACAAGGCTTCCTTTCATGCCAATCTTTCATCCTGCCAAGTTTCATTTTGATATGTTGAGTCGTTTTTTCTAGGATCTCCGGACAAGTTCACGACTAAGTGGAAGAATCGGAAGAAGAAGAAGAAGAAGAAGAAGAAGAAGAAGAATAATAACAAGTATTAACTGTGATTGCAAGCAAGTCACAAAGTCCCCCAAACGACCCGTATTTGCCACTATTCTCTTCAGCATGTCAAAAAACCCCTAAATATAAATTTTCATGTAAATCGAAGCACTTTGAAAATTTTGACCCGATTATCTCCCTTGAGAAATCACATTTTTATTTATATCTCGAAAACCGTAAATATCGCTTCAAATTTTTTTTCATATTATTAAAGAGAATGTTTTGCTCTATCAACCTACAAAATTTCAGAACCCTGTGCACCTAGGTTACCGAGATATTGCAATGTCCAATATTTAGTCCATTTTCCTGTTTCCATGGAAACGGCGGCCATTTTGAAAAGTCCGATTGTCAACGAAGCTTCCTTTCTTTACAATCTATTATCCTGCCAAGTTTCATATTGATATGTGGAGTCGTTATCTCTGGGATCTCCGGACAAGTTCACGACTAAGCGGAAGAATCGGAAGAAGAAGAATAATAATAATAAGAAACGGTGCAAAAACAATAAGTCCCCAAACGTTGTTTGGGGGACTTAATAATTAAATTACAATCGTTCAAAGAACGATCGCGAGGTCTTTCCCTATTTGTGTCCTCCAATAGAAATAAATTCCTAACTCAATGATACCATTTTTGGATATATCAACCTGGTAGGTACTCCAGATTAGAAATGTTTGGTTGGACTTTTAGGTCGGTTGCTATGAACAAAACATCACTTCCGGTCATAAAATATTGAAATTTAAACTCAGCAGGTAGTCCGTAGTCATAAAATATATGGTTGCTATGGACTTTTAGGTCGGTTGCTATGAACAAAACATCACTTCCGGTCATAAAATATTGAAATTTAAACTCAGCAAGTAGTCAGGAGTCAGAAAATATATGGTTGCTATGGACTTTTAGGTCGGTTGCAATGAACAAAACATCACTTCCGGTCATAAAATATTGAAATTTAAACTCAGCAGGTAGTCAGGAGTCATACAATATATGGTTGCTATGGACTTTTAGGTCGGTTGCTATGAACAAAACATCACTTCCAGTAATTTAAACTAAGCAGGTAGTCTGGAGTCATAGAATATATGGTTGCTATGGACTTTTAGGTCGGTTGATATGGACAAAAGGTCACTTCCGGTCACAAAAAGATAAAATTTAAACTCAGCAAGTAGTCTGGATTCATAAAATTTATGGTTGCTATGGACTTTTCCTTAAGGTTACCTTGTTGCTAAGGACTGACCTTGACCTATGACCTTTGACCTTGGACCTAAATTACAGGCCCTTTCTAACTGATTGTGAAAATATATGGTTGCTATGGACTTTTTCTTAAGGTTACCTTGTTGCTAAGGACTGACCTTGACCTTTGACCTTTGACCTTGGGCCCAAATTATAGCCCCTTCCTAACTGATTATGAATATATATGGTTGCTAAGGACTTTTCCTTAACATTACATTGTTAAATATGGATTACTATACATTGCGCAATACATTCATATATTTAGACATGACGCAATAATTAAAACTTGACATTTGACCTATGACATATATATTTTCGGATGCAACTTATGTCACCTAAGACGATTGGTGAAGGTCACAAGTCTGTAGGACTAACCGTTTTGAAATAAATTTTGTCAGCGCATCGCAACACTTTTCGGGTCAAAAACGCGTAAGCAGGAAGTTGTTCGAAATTTTTTTTTTTGCATGACAAATCATGGCCAGAAGTCAGGTAACGAATTCCACACTTCAGATTTTGGATAACAGTTATGGTTTCTGAGTTAATCTGCAGACAAGGTTTTTGGGTTACGGGCAGATAACTCTGTTTCTAAAAATAGGTTGGTTTCAAAGCATGAGTCACGTCGAGTCCTGGTAGTGATGATTAAGTGTGCCAACTTTCGTTAAGATCGGTTAAGACACTTTTCGTTTTTTGAGGGAAGAAAAGAAGAATAATAATAATTAAATTACAATCGTTCAAAGAACGATTGCGAGGTCTTTCCCATTTTGTGTATTACAATAGAAACAGATTACAGTGACTGAATGATACAATTTTGGGAAATTTCAACATTTAGAAAATATATGGTTGCTATTGAATTTCATGCCGTAACTTTCAATTTGGACCCCAGATGTGAAGTTGGTTCCCTGGGTCCAAAAATATGTACAGGCCATTAGCTTTCTAATGATATATTACAAGCCTACTTTCCAGTTACTTTCAATTTTGGACCCCGGGAATGAAGTTGGTCCACAGGGTCCAAAAATATGAAATTCAAAATGTACAGGCCATTAGCTTTCTAGTGATATATTAGAAGCCTACTTTCCAGTAACTTTCAATTTGGACCCCAGAGATGAGGTTGGTCCCCGGGGTTCAAAAATATGAAATTCAAAATGTACAGGCCATAAGCTTTCTAATGATATAGTACAAGCCTACTTTCCAGTAACTTTCAATTTGGACCCCAGAGATGAGATTGGTCCCCGGGTTCCAAAAATATGAAATTCAAAATGTACAGGCCATTAGCTTTCTAATGATATATTACAAGCCTACTTTCCAGTAACTTTCAATTTTGGACCCCGGGGATGAAGTTAGTCCACGGGGTCCAAAAATATGAAATTCAAAATGTACAGGCCATTAGCTTTCTAATGATATATTAGAAGCCTACTTTCCAGTAACTTTCAATTTGGACCCCAGAGATGAGGTTGGTCCCCGGGGTTCAAAAATATGAAATTCAAAATGTACAGGCCATAAGCTTTCTAATGATATATTACAAGCCTACTTTCCAGTAACTTTCAATTTTGGACCCCGGGGAAGAAGTTGGTCCACGGGGTCCAAAAATATGAAATTCAAAATGTACAGGCCATTAGCTTTCTAATGATAAATTACAAGCCTAGTTTCCAGTAACTTTCAATTTGGAACCCAGAGATGAGGTTGGTCCACGGGGTCCAAAAATATGAAATTCAAAATGTACAGGCCATTAGCTTTCTAATGATATATTACAAGCCTACTTTCCAGTAACTTTCAATTTTGGACCCCGGGGATGAAGTTGGTCCACGGGGTCCAAAAATATGAAATTCAAAATGTATAGGCCATTAACTTTCTAATGATATATTACCAGCCTACTTTCCAGTAACTTTGAATTTGGACCCCAGAGATGAAGTTGGTCCCCGGGGTCCAAAAATATGAAATTCAAAATGTACAGGCCATTAGCCTTCTAACGATATATTACAACCCTACCTTCCAGTATTTTCTAATTTTGGACCCAGAGATGATTTTGGTCCTCGGGGTCCAAAAATATGAAATTCAAAATGTACAGGCTATTAGCTTTCTAAGGATATATTACAACCCTATTTTCAAGTAGTTTTCATTTCTGGACCCCGGTGATGATGTTGGTCCCCACTGGGCCAGGGTCCAAAAATATGAAATTCAATAGATCAAAATTGTAGCCCCTTACTTTCTGATTCTAATGAGTATACATGTTTACTTTGCTATCTTCTACCATTATAAAGTTATGAACATGGATTACTATATATTGCGCAATACATACCTAAATTTAGTCATGATGCAATAATTCAAACTTGAGATTTGACCTATGACATATATATTTTCGGATGCAACTTATGTCACCTAAGACCATTGGTGAAGGTCCCAAGTCTCTAGGACTAACCGTTTCCAAATAAATTTTGTTGGCGCATCGCGACACTCTTTCGGTCAAAAATGCGTAACCAGGTAGTTGATCGAAAAACAATTTTTTGCGTGACAAATCATGACCAGGAGTTTAGTAACATTTTCCCTGCTTCAGATTTTTGATAATGGTTACGGTTTCTGACTTTATCTGCAGACAAGGTTTTTGGGTTCCGGGCAGATAACTCCGTTACTAAAAATAGATCGGTTTCGCAGGGTTAGTCAGGTCAAGCCCAGGCAGTGTCGGTTAATGGTACCAAGTATCGAAATGATATGTCGCGACACTTTTGTTATATGGACCGCGGAAAAGAAGAAGAATAATAATAATAATTAAATTACAATCGTTCAAAGAACGATCGCGAGGTCTTTCCCTATTTGTGTCCTCCAATAGAAATAGATTCCTAACTGAATGATACCATTTTTGGATATATCAACCTGGTAGGTACTCCAGATTAGAAATATTTGGTTGCTATGGACTTCAAGGTCGGTTGCTATGAACAAATCATCACTTCCGGTCATAAAATATTGAAATTCAAACTCAGCAGGTAGTCAGGAGTCATAAAATATATGGTTGCTATAGACTTTTAGGTCAGTTGCTATGAACAAAACATCACTTCCGGTCATAAAATATTGAAATTTAAACTCAGCAGGTAGTCAGGAGTCATAAAACATGGTTGCTATGGACTTTTAGGTCGGTTGCCATGAACAAAACATCACTTCTGGTCATAAAATATTGAAATTTAAACTCAGCAGGTAGTCAGGAGTCATAAAATATATGGTTGCTATGGACTTTTAGGTCGGTTGCTATGGACAAAAGGTCACTTCCGGTCACAAAAAGATAAAATTTAAACTCAGCAAGTAGTCTGGATTCATAAAATATATGGTTGCTATGGACTTTACCTTAAGGTTACCTTGTTGCTAAGGACTGACCTTGACCTGTGACCTTTGACCTTGGACCTAAATTATAGTCCCTTCCTAACTGATTGTGAAAATATATGGTTGCTATGGATTTTTCCTTAAGGTTACCTTGTTGCTAAGGACTGACCTTGACCTATGACCTTTGACCTTGGGCCCAAATTATAGCCCCTTCCTAACTGATTGTGAAAATGTATGGTTGCTATGGACTTTTCCTTAACATTACATTGTTACAGATGGATTACCATACATTGCGCAATACATTCCTATATTTAGTCATGACGCAATAATTCAAACTTGAGATTTGACCTATGACATATATATTTTCGGATGCAACTTATGTCACCTAAGACGATTGGTGAAGGTCCCAAGTCTGTAGGACTAACCGTTTCGAAATAAATTTTGTTGGCGCATCGTGACACTTTTCGGGTCAAAAACGCGTAACCAGGAAGTTGTTCGAAAAAATTTTTTTTGCATGACAAATCATGGCCAGAAGTCAGGTAACAAATTCCACACTTCAGATTTTTGATAACAGTTATGGTTTTGGAGTTAATCTGCAGACAAGGTTTTTGGGTTACGGGCAGATAACTCTGTTACTAAAAATAGATTCGTTTCAAAGCATGAGTCACGTCGAGTCCTGGTAGTGATGATTAAGTGTGCCAACTTTCGTTAAGATCGGTTAAGACACTTTTCGTTTTTTGAGGGAAGAAAAGAAGAATAATAATAATAATTAAATTACAATCGTTCAAAGAACGATTGCGAGGTCTTTCCCATTTTGTGTATTACAATAGAAACAGATTACAGTGACTGAATGATACAAATTTGGGAAATTTCAACATTTAGAAAATATATGGTTGCTATTGAATTTCATGCCGTAACTTTCAATTTGGACCCCATGGACCGCAGAGATGAGATTGGTCCCCGGGGTCCAAAAATATTAAATTCAAAATGTACAGGCCATTAGCTTTCTAATGATATATTACAAGCCTACTTTCCAGTAACTTTCAATTTTGGACCCCGGGGATGAAGTTGGTCCACGGGGTCCAAAAATATAAAATTCAAAATGTACAGGCCATTAGCTTTCTAATGATATATTAGAAGCCTACTTTCCGGTAACTTTCAATTTTGGACCCCGGGGATGAAGTTGGTCCACGGGGTCCAAAAATATGAAATTTAAAATGTACAGGCCATTAGCT
This sequence comes from Arcuatula senhousia, assembly GCA_963971305.1. Classification (NCBI taxonomy): domain Eukaryota; kingdom Metazoa; phylum Mollusca; class Bivalvia; order Mytilida; family Mytilidae; genus Arcuatula; species Arcuatula senhousia. The sequence goes on along the minus strand of CAXARO010000027.1, from coordinate 121,160 downwards.
TTCTAATGATATATTACAAGCCTACTTTCCAGTAACTCTCAATTTTGGACCCCGGGGAAGAAGTTGGTCCACGGGGTCCAAAAATATGAAATTCAAAATGTACAGGCCATTAGCTTTCTAATGATATATTACAAGCCTAGTTTCCAGTAACTTTCAATTTGGAACCCAGAGATGAGGTTGGTCCCCAGGGTCCAAAAATATGAAATTCAAAATGTACAGGCCATTAGCTTTCTAATGATATATTACAAGCCTACTTTCCAGTAACTTTCAATTTTGGACCCCAGGGATGAAGTTGGTCCACGGGGTCCAAAAATATGAAATTCAAAATGTATAGGCCATTAACTTTCTAATGAGATATTACAAGCCTACTTTCCAGTAACTTTCAATTTGGACCCCAGAGATGAAGTTGGTCCCCGGGGTCCAAAAATATGAAATTCAAAATGTACAGGCCATTAGCTTTCTAACGATATATTACAACCCTACCTTCCAGTATTTTCTAATTTTGGACCCAGAGATGATTTTGGTCCTAGGGGTCCAAAAATATGAAATTCAAAATGTATAGGCTATTAGCTTTCTAAGGATATATCACAACCCTATTTTCAAGTAGTTTTCATTTCTGGACCCCGGTGATGATGTTGGTCCCCACTGGCCATGGGCCAGGGTCCAAAAATATGAAATTCAATAGATCAAAATTGTAGCCCCTTACTTTCTGATACTAATGAGTATACATGTTTACTTTGCTATCTTCTACCATTATATTGCGCAATACATACCTATATTTAGTCATGATGCAATAATTCAAACTTGAGATTTGACCTTTGACATATATATTTTCGGATGCAACTTATGTCACCTAAGACGATTGGTGAAGGTCCCAAGTCTCTACGACTAACCGTTTTGAAGGAAAAAAATTTGACGAGTCGCGACACTTTTCGAGTCAAAAACACGTAACCAGGAAGTTGATCGAAAAACAATTTTTTGCGTGACAAATCATGACCAGGAGTCTAGCAACATTTTCCTTGCATCAGATTTTTGATAACGCTTACGGTTTTTGACTTTATCTGCAGACAAGGTTTTTTAGTTCCGGGCAGATAACTCCGTTACTAAAAATAGATCGGTTTCGCAGGGTTAGTCAGGTCAAGCCCAGGCAGTGTCGGTTAATGGTACCAAGTATCGAAATGATATGTCGCGACACTTTTTTTATATGGACCGCGGAAAAGAAGAATAATAATAATTAAATTACAATCGTTCAAAGAACGATCGCGAGGTCTTTCCCTATTTGTGTCCTCCAATAGAAATAGATTCCTAACTGAATTATACCATTTTTGGATATATCAACCTGGTAGGTACTCCAGATTAGAAATATTTGGTTGCTATGGAATTTTAGGTCGGTTGCTATGAACAAAACATCACTTCCGGTCATAAAATATTGAAATTTAAACTCAGCAGGTAGTCAGGAGTCATAAAATATATGGTTGCTAAGGACTTTTAGGTCGGTTGCTATGAACAAAACATCACTTCCGGTCATAAAATATTGAAATTTAAACTCAGCAGGTAGTCAGGAGTCATAAAATATATGGTTGCTATGGACTTTTAGGTCGGTTGCTATGAACAAAACATGACTTCCGGTCATAAAATATTGAAATTTAAACTCAGCAGGTAGTCAGGAGTCATAAAATATATGGTTGCTATGGACTTTTAGGTCGGTTGCTATGAACAAAACATCACTTCCGGTCATAAAATATTGAAATTTAGACTCAGCAGGTAGTCAGGAGTCATAATATATATGGTTGCTATGGACTTTTAGGTCGGTTGCTATGGACAAAAGGTCACTTCCGGTCACAAAAAGATAAAAAATTTAAACTCAGCAAGTAGTCTGGATTCATAAAATATATGGTTGCTATGGACTTTTCCTTAAGGTTACCTTGTTGCTAAGGACTGACCTTGACCTATGACCTTTGACCTTGAATCTAAATTACAGCCCATTCCTAACTGATTGTGAAAATATATGGTTGCTATGGATTTTTCCTTAAGGTAACCTTGTTGCTAAGGACTGACCTTGACCTATGACCTTTGAACTTGGGCCCAAATTATAGCCCCTTCCTAACTGATTGTGACAATATATGGTTGCTATGGACTTTTCCTTAACATTACATTGTTACATATGGATTACTATACATTGCGCAATACATTCCTATATTTAGTCATGACGCAATAATTCAAACTTGAGATTTGACCTATGACATATATATTTTCGGATGCAACTTAAGTCACCTAAGACGATTGGTGAAGGTCCCAAGTCTCTAGGACTAACCGTTTCCAAATAAATTTTGTTGGCGCATCGCGACACTCTTTGGGTCAAAAACGCGTAACCAGGAAGTTGATCGAAAAACAATTTTTTGCGTGACGAATCATGACCAGGAGTCTAGCAACATTTTCCCTGCTTCAGATTTTTGATAACGGTTACGGTTTCTGACTTTATCTGCAGACAAGGTTTTTGAGCTCCAGGCAGATAACTCCGTTACTAAAAATAGATCGGTTTCGCAGGGTTAGTCAGGTCAAGTTTAGGCAGTGTCGGTTAATGGTACCAAGTATCGAAATGATATGTCGCGACACTTTTTTTGTATGGACCGCGGAAAAGAAGAAGAATTAAATTACAATCGTTCAAAGAACGATTGCGAGGTCTTTCCCTAATTGTGTCCTCCAATAGAAAAAGATTCCTAACTGAATGATACCATTTTTTGATATATCAACCTGGTAGGTAGTGCATATTAAAAAAATATATGGTTGCTATGGACTTTTAGGTCGGTTGCTATGAACAAAACGTCACTTCCGGTCATAAAATTTTGAACTCAGCAGGTAGTCAGGAGTCATAAAATATATCGTTGTTATGGACTTATAGGTCGGTTGCTATGGACAAAAGGTCACTTCCGGTCGCTAAAATATAAACTCAGTAAGTAGTCTAAATTCATAAAATGTATGGTTGTTATGGACTTTTTATAAAGATAACCTTGTTGCTAAGGACTAACCTTGACCCCTGACCTTTGACCTTGGACCCAACTTAAAGCCCCTTCCACTGTTTCTGAAAATATATGGTTGCTATGGACATTTCCTTACGGTTACCTTGTTGCTAAGGACTGGCCTTGGCACCTGACTTTTGATCTTGGACCTAAATTATAGCCCCATCTACACTGATTCTGAAAATATATGGTTTCTATGGACTTTTCTTTAAGGTTACCTTGTTGCTAAGGCTTGACCTTGACCCCTGACCTGTGACCTTGGACCCAAATTATAGCCCCTCCCACACTGATTCTGAAAATATATGGTTGCTATGGACTTTTCCGTAAGGTTACCTTGTTGCTAAGAACTGACCTTGACCTATGACCTTAGACCTTAGACCTAACTAACAGCTCCTTCCTAACTAATTGTGAGAATATATGGTTTCCTTAACATTACATTGTTAAATATGGATTACTATATTTTGCGCAATACATTCCTATACTTAGTCATGACGCAATAATTCAAACTTGAGATTTGACCTATGACATATATATTTTCGGATGCAACTTATGTCACCTAAGACGATTGGTGAAGATCCAAAGTCTTAACGACTTTTTATGGTTGATTTAGACTTATTTTGACCAAAATAGGTATGTTTGAGCATTTTTTACCATTTAAAACCAATAATGCCAAATTTGAATTTTTTGGGTAAAAAGGGGGAGGGGGTAAAATTTAAATTTGCTTAATATTGATAATTATGATATTTAAATGACTTAAAATGGTCTTGGTGGTCATACTGAGATGATTTAATCATAAAAGGTCATTCAAGGTCATACGTATATGGCGTACAGGAATCGGTACAATTTTCACAAAAATCAGGACGCGTTGATAATTAAAAAAAATTTATGGAATTTTTTTTGTATAATCTCTTAGAAGAACTCCTGGCGGACATCATATAAAAAAAAAACCGCACAAAAATGTTTCAAATAAGGGCTGAAAAATTGACTTGAAGATAAAACCCATTGTCCTAGAAAATGACCTTTTTTGTTTTTGTTGATATGACCTTGACCTTTATATTTTTGGATGTACCATAGGTCACCTAAAATGAATGGTGAAAGTTTTGAGGTTCTACGACAAACGGTTCTAAAAATAGAAATTTTTACGTTTTTGTCAATTCGCGACTCAAAATTGCGTAACCGTGACACATATCGAAAAACTTTTTTTGGGGGTGACAAAACATGACCAGGAGTGAGGTAACAATTTTCACTCTTCAGAATTTTTATATCGGTTACAGTTTTTGAGTTTATCTGATAACAAGGTTTTTCGGTCTGGGGCAGATAACTCTGTTACTAAAAATAGATCGGTTTCACAGGGTCAGTCAGGGCATCTCCAAGTATGACCGACTAAAGGTACTAAGTATCAAAATTATATGTCGCGACACTTTTTTTATATTGGGCGCGGAAAAAAAATTTTGAAAGTGTCAATAAGAAATACAGTAAGGTCTTCCCTTTGGAAAGGGAAAGACCTTAATAAATAGGGAAAGTAGTACTTTTTATGGTTGATTTAGACTTATTTTGACCAAAATAGGTATGTTTGAGCATTTTTTACCATTTAAAACCAATAATGCCAAATTTGAATTTTTTGGGTAAAAAGGGGGAGGGGGTAAAATTTAAATTTGCTTAATATTGATAATTATGATATTTAAATGACTTAAAATGGTCTTGGTGGTCATACTGAGATGATTTAATCATAAAAGGTCATTCAAGGTCATACGTATATGGCGTACAGGAATCGGTACAATTTTCACAAAAATCAGGACGCGTTGATAATTAAAAAAAATTTATGGAATTTTTTTGTATAATCTCTTAGAAGAACTCCTGGCGGACATCATATAAAAAAAAAACGCACAAAAATGTTTCAAATAAGGGCTGAAAAATTGACTTGAAGATAAAACCCATTGTCCTAGAAAATGACCTTTTTTGTTTTTGTTGATATGACCTTGACCTTTATATTTTTGGATGTACCATAGGTCACCTAAAATGAATGGTGAAAGTTTTGAGGTTCTACGACAAACGGTTCTAAAAATAGAAATTTTTACGTTTTTGTCAATTCGCGACTCAAAATTGCGTAACCGTGACACATATCGAAAAACTTTTTTTGGGGTGACAAAACATGACCAGGAGTGAGGTAACAATTTTCACTCTTCAGAATTTTTATATCGGTTACAGTTTTTGAGTTTATCTGATAACAAGGTTTTTCGGTCTGGGGCAGATAACTCTGTTACTAAAAATAGATCGGTTTCACAGGGTCAGTCAGGGCATCTCCAAGTATGACCGACTAAAGGTACTAAGTATCAAAATTATATGTCGCGACACTTTTTTTATATTGGGCGCGGAAAAAAAATTTTGAAAGTGTCAATAAGAAATACAGTAAGGTCTTCCCTTTGGAAAGGGAAAGACCTTAATAAATAGGGAAAGTAGTACTTTTTATGGTTGATTTAGACTTATTTTGACCAAAATAGGTATGTTTGAGCATTTTTTACCATTTAAAACCAATAATGCCAAATTTGAATTTTTTGGGTAAAAAGGGGGAGGGGGGTAAAATTTAAATTTGCTTAATATTGATAATTATGATATTTAAATGACTTAAAATGGTCTTGGTGGTCATACTGAGATGATTTAATCATAAAAGGTCATTCAAGGTCATACGTATATGGCGTACAGGAATCGGTACAATTTTCACAAAAATCAGGACGCGTTGATAATTAAAAAAAATTTATGGAATTTTTTTGTATAATCTCTTAGAAGAACTCCTGGCGGACATCATATAAAAAAAAAAACGCACAAAAATGTTTCAAATAAGGGCTGAAAAATTGACTTGAAGATAAAACCCATTGTCCTAGAAAATGACCTTTTTTGTTTTTGTTGATATGACCTTGACCTTTATATTTTTGGATGTACCATAGGTCACCTAAAATGAATGGTGAAAGTTTTGAGGTTCTACGACAAACGGTTCTAAAAATAGAAATTTTTACGTTTTTGTCAATTCGCGACTCAAAATTGCGTAACCGTGACACATATCGAAAAACTTTTTTTGGGGTGACAAAACATGACCAGGAGTGAGGTAACAATTTTCACTCTTCAGAATTTTTATATCGGTTACAGTTTTTGAGTTTATCTGATAACAAGGTTTTTCGGTCTGGGGCAGATAACTCTGTTACTAAAAATAGATCGGTTTCACAGGGTCAGTCAGGGCATCTCCAAGTATGACCGACTAAAGGTACTAAGTATCAAAATTATATGTCGCGACACTTTTTTTATATTGGGCGCGAAAAAAAAATTTTGAAAGTGTCAATAAGAAATACAGTAAGGTCTTCCCTTTGGAAAGGGAAAGACCTTAATAAATAGGGAAAGTAGTACTTTTTATGGTTGATTTAGACTTATTTTGACCAAAATAGGTATGTTTGAGCATTTTTTACCATTTAAAACCAATAATGCCAAATTTGAATTTTTTGGGTAAAAAGGGGGAGGGGGTAAAATTTAAATTTGCTTAATATTGATAATTATGATATTTAAATGACTTAAAATGGTCTTGGTGGTCATACTGAGATGATTTAATCATAAAAGGTCATTCAAGGTCATACGTATATGGCGTACAGGAATCGGTACAATTTTCACAAAAATCAGGACGCGTTGATAATTAAAAAAAATTTATGGAATTTTTTTGTATAATCTCTTAGAAGAACTCCTGGCGGACATCATATAAAAAAAAACCGCACAAAAATGTTTCAAATAAGGGCTGAAAAATTGACTTGAAGATAAAACCCATTGTCCTAGAAAATGACCTTTTTTGTTTTTGTTGATATGACCTTGACCTTTATATTTTTGGATGTACCATAGGTCACCTAAAATGAATGGTGAAAGTTTTGAGGTTCTACGACAAACGGTTCTAAAAATAGAAATTTTTACGTTTTTGTCAATTCGCGACTCAAAATTGCGTAACCGTGACACATATCGAAAAACTTTTTTTGGGGTGACAAAACATGACCAGGAGTGAGGTAACAATTTTCACTCTTCAGAATTTTTATATCGGTTACAGTTTTTGAGTTTATCTGATAACAAGGTTTTTCGGTCTGGGGCAGATAACTCTGTTACTAAAAATAGATCGGTTTCACAGGGTCAGTCAGGGCATCTCCAAGTATGACCGACTAAAGGTACTAAGTATCAAAATTATATGTCGCGACACTTTTTTTATATTGGGCGCGGAAAAAAAATTTTGAAAGTGTCAATAAGAAATACAGTAAGGTCTTCCCTTTGGAAAGGGAAAGACCTTAATAAATAGGGAAAGTAGTACTTTTTATGGTTGATTTAGACTTATTTTGACCAAAATAGGTATGTTTGAGCATTTTTTACCATTTAAAACCAATAATGCCAAATTTGAATTTTTTGGGTAAAAAGGGGGAGGGGGTAAAATTTAAATTTGCTTAATATTGATAATTATGATATTTAAATGACTTAAAATGGTCTTGGTGGTCATACTGAGATGATTTAATCATAAAAGGTCATTCAAGGTCATACGTATATGGCGTACAGGAATCGGTACAATTTTCACAAAAATCAGGACGCGTTGATAATTAAAAAAAATTTATGGAATTTTTTTGTATAATCTCTTAGAAGAACTCCTGGCGGACATCATATAAAAAAAAAACCGCACAAAAATGTTTCAAATAAGGGCTGAAAAATTGACTTGAAGATAAAACCCATTGTCCTAGAAAATGACCTTTTTTGTTTTTGTTGATATGACCTTGACCTTTATATTTTTGGATGTACCATAGGTCACCTAAAATGAATGGTGAAAGTTTTGAGGTTCTACGACAAACGGTTCTAAAAATAGAAATTTTTACGTTTTTGTCAATTCGCGACTCAAAATTGCGTAACCGTGACACATATCGAAAAACTTTTTTTGGGGTGACAAAACATGACCAGGAGTGAGGTAACAATTTTCACTCTTCAGAATTTTTATATCGGTTACAGTTTTTGAGTTTATCTGATAACAAGGTTTTTCGGTCTGGGGCAGATAACTCTGTTACTAAAAATAGATCGGTTTCACAGGGTCAGTCAGGGCATCTCCAAGTATGACCGACTAAAGGTACTAAGTATCAAAATTATATGTCGCGACACTTTTTTTATATTGGGCGCGGAAAAAAAATTTTGAAAGTGTCAATAAGAAATACAGTAAGGTCTTCCCTTTGGAAAGGGAAAGACCTTAATAAATAGGGAAAGTAGTACTTTTTATGGTTGATTTAGACTTATTTTGACCAAAATAGGTATGTTTGAGCATTTTTTACCATTTAAAACCAATAATGCCAAATTTGAATTTTTTGGGTAAAAAGGGGGAGGGGGTAAAATTTAAATTTGCTTAATATTGATAATTATGATATTTAAATGACTTAAAATGGTCTTGGTGGTCATACTGAGATGATTTAATCATAAAAGGTCATTCAAGGTCATACGTATATGGCGTACAGGAATCGGTACAATTTTCACAAAAATCAGGACGCGTTGATAATTAAAAAAAATTTATGGAATTTTTTTGTATAATCTCTTAGAAGAACTCCTGGCGGACATCATATAAAAAAAAACGCACAAAAATGTTTCAAATAAGGGCTGAAAAATTGACTTGAAGATAAAACCCATTGTCCTAGAAAATGACCTTTTTTGTTTTTGTTGATATGACCTTGACCTTTATATTTTTGGATGTACCATAGGTCACCTAAAATGAATGGTGAAAGTTTTGAGGTTCTACGACAAACGGTTCTAAAAATAGAAATTTTTACGTTTTTGTCAATTCGCGACTCAAAATTGCGTAACCGTGACACATATCGAAAAACTTTTTTTGGGGTGACAAAACATGACCAGGAGTGAGGTAACAATTTTCACTCTTCAGAATTTTTATATCGGTTACAGTTTTTGAGTTTATCTGATAACAAGGTTTTTCGGTCTGGGGCAGATAACTCTGTTACTAAAAATAGATCGGTTTCACAGGGTCAGTCAGGGCATCTCCAAGTATGACCGACTAAAGGTACTAAGTATCAAAATTATATGTCGCGACACTTTTTTTATATTGGGCGCGGAAAAAAAATTTTGAAAGTGTCAATAAGAAATACAGTAAGGTCTTCCCTTTGGAAAGGGAAAGACCTTAATAAATAGGGAAAGTAGTACTTTTTATGGTTGATTTAGACTTATTTTGACCAAAATAGGTATGTTTGAGCATTTTTTACCATTTAAAACCAATAATGCCAAATTTGAATTTTTTGGGTAAAAAGGGGGAGGGGGTAAAATTTAAATTTGCTTAATATTGATAATTATGATATTTAAATGACTTAAAATGGTCTTGGTGGTCATACTGAGATGATTTAATCATAAAAGGTCATTCAAGGTCATACGTATATGGCGTACAGGAATCGGTACAATTTTCACAAAAATCAGGACGCGTTGATAATTAAAAAAAATTTATGGAATTTTTTTGTATAATCTCTTAGAAGAACTCCTGGCGGACATCATATAAAAAAAAAAACGCACAAAAATGTTTCAAATAAGGGCTGAAAAATTGACTTGAAGATAAAACCCATTGTCCTAGAAAATGACCTTTTTTGTTTTTGTTGATATGACCTTGACCTTTATATTTTTGGATGTACCATAGGTCACCTAAAATGAATGGTGAAAGTTTTGAGGTTCTACGACAAACGGTTCTAAAAATAGAAATTTTTACGTTTTTGTCAATTCGCGACTCAAAATTGCGTAACCGTGACACATATCGAAAAACTTTTTTTGGGGTGACAAAACATGACCAGGAGTGAGGTAACAATTTTCACTCTTCAGAATTTTTATATCGGTTACAGTTTTTGAGTTTATCTGATAACAAGGTTTTTCGGTCTGGGGCAGATAACTCTGTTACTAAAAATAGATCGGTTTCACAGGGTCAGTCAGGGCATCTCCAAGTATGACCGACTAAAGGTACTAAGTATCAAAATTATATGTCGCGACACTTTTTTTATATTGGGCGCGGAAAAAAAATTTTGAAAGTGTCAATAAGAAATACAGTAAGGTCTTCCCTTTGGAAAGGGAAAGACCTTAATAAATAGGGAAAGTAGTACTTTTTATGGTTGATTTAGACTTATTTTGACCAAAATAGGTATGTTTGAGCATTTTTTACCATTTAAAACCAATAATGCCAAATTTGAATTTTTTGGGTAAAAAGGGGGAGGGGGTAAAATTTAAATTTGCTTAATATTGATAATTATGATATTTAAATGACTTAAAATGGTCTTGGTGGTCATACTGAGATGATTTAATCATAAAAGGTCATTCAAGGTCATACGTATATGGCGTACAGGAATCGGTACAATTTTCACAAAAATCAGGACGCGTTGATAATTAAAAAAAATTTATGGAATTTTTTTGTATAATCTCTTAGAAGAACTCCTGGCGGACATCATATAAAAAAAAAACCGCACAAAAATGTTTCAAATAAGGGCTGAAAAATTGACTTGAAGATAAAACCCATTGTCCTAGAAAATGACCTTTTTTGTTTTTGTTGATATGACCTTGACCTTTATATTTTTGGATGTACCATAGGTCACCTAAAATGAATGGTGAAAGTTTTGAGGTTCTACGACAAACGGTTCTAAAAATAGAATTTTTTACGTTTTTGTCAATTCGCGACTCAAAATTGCGTAACCGTGACACATATCGAAAAACTTTTTTTGGGGTGACAAAACATGACCAGGAGTGAGGTAACAATTTTCACTCTTCAGAATTTTTATATCGGTTACAGTTTTTGAGTTTATCTGATAACAAGGTTTTTCGGTCTGGGGCAGATAACTCTGTTACTAAAAATAGATCGGTTTCACAGGGTCAGTCAGGGCATCTCCAAGTATGACCGACTAAAGGTACTAAGTATCAAAATTATATGTCGCGACACTTTTTTTATATTGGGCGCGGAAAAAAATTTTTGAAAGTGTCAATAAGAAATACAGTAAGGTCTTCCCTTTGGAAAGGGAAAGACCTTAATAAATAGGGAAAGTAGTACTTTTTATGGTTGATTTAGACTTATTTTGACCAAAATAGGTATGTTTGAGCATTTTTTACCATTTAAAACCAATAATGCCAAATTTGAATTTTTTGGGTAAAAAGGGGGAGGGGGTAAAATTTAAATTTGCTTAATATTGATAATTATGATATTTAAATGACTTAAAATGGTCTTGGTGGTCATACTGAGATGATTTAATCATAAAAGGTCATTCAAGGTCATACGTATATGGCGTACAGGAATCGGTACAATTTTCACAAAAATCAGGACGCGTTGATAATTAAAAAAAATTTATGGAATTTTTTTGTATAATCTCTTAGAAGAACTCCTGGCGGACATCATATAAAAAAAAAACCGCACAAAAATGTTTCAAATAAGGGCTGAAAAATTGACTTGAAGATAAAACCCATTGTCCTAGAAAATGACCTTTTTTGTTTTTGTTGATATGACCTTGACCTTTATATTTTTGGATGTACCATAGGTCACCTAAAATGAATGGTGAAAGTTTTGAGGTTCTACGACAAACGGTTCTAAAAATAGAATTTTTTACGTTTTTGTCAATTCGCGACTCAAAATTGCGTAACCGTGACACATATCGAAAAACTTTTTTTGGGGTGACAAAACATGACCAGGAGTGAGGTAACAATTTTCACTCTTCAGAATTTTTATATCGGTTACAGTTTTTGAGTTTATCTGATAACAAGGTTTTTCGGTCTGGGGCAGATAACTCTGTTACTAAAAATAGATCGGTTTCACAGGGTCAGTCAGGGCATCTCCAAGTATGACCGACTAAAGGTACTAAGTATCAAAATTATATGTCGCGACACTTTTTTTATATTGGGCGCGGAAAAAAATTTTTGAAAGTGTCAATAAGAAATACAGTAAGGTCTTCCCTTTGGAAAGGGAAAGACCTTAATAAATAGGGAAAGTAGTACTTTTTATGGTTGATTTAGACTTATTTTGACCAAAATAGGTATGTTTGAGCATTTTTTACCATTTAAAACCAATAATGCCAAATTTGAATTTTTTGGGTAAAAAGGGGGAGGGGGTAAAATTTAAATTTGCTTAATATTGATAATTATGATATTTAAATGACTTAAAATGGTCTTGGTGGTCATACTGAGATGATTTAATCATAAAAGGTCATTCAAGGTCATACGTATATGGCGTACAGGAATCGGTACAATTTTCACAAAAATCAGGACGCGTTGATAATTAAAAAAAATTTATGGAATTTTTTTGTATAATCTCTTAGAAGAACTCCTGGCGGACATCATATAAAAAAAAAAAACGCACAAAAATGTTTCAAATAAGGGCTGAAAAATTGACTTGAAGATAAAACCCATTGTCCTAGAAAATGACCTTTTTTGTTTTTGTTGATATGACCTTGACCTTTATATTTTTGGATGTACCATAGGTCACCTAAAATGAATGGTGAAAGTTTTGAGGTTCTACGACAAACGGTTCTAAAAATAGAAATTTTTACGTTTTTGTCAATTCGCGACTCAAAATTGCGTAACCGTGACACATATCGAAAAACTTTTTTTGGGATGACAAAACATGACCAGGAGTGAGGTAACAATTTTCACTCTTCAGAATTTTTATATCGGTTACAGTTTTTGAGTTTATCTGATAACAAGGTTTTTCGGTCTGGGGCAGATAACTCTGTTACTAAAAATAGATCGGTTTCACAGGGTCAGTCAGGGCATCTCCAAGTATGACCGACTAAAGGTACTAAGTATCAAAATTATATGTCGCGACACTTTTTTTATATTGGGCGCGGAAAAAAAATTTTGAAAGTGTCAATAAGAAATACAGTAAGGTCTTCCCTTTGGAAAGGGAAAGACCTTAATAAATAGGGAAAGTAGTACTTTTTATGGTTGATTTAGACTTATTTTGACCAAAATAGGTATGTTTGAGCATTTTTTACCATTTAAAACCAATAATGCCAAATTTGAATTTTTTGGGTAAAAAGGGGGAGGGGGTAAAATTTAAATTTGCTTAATATTGATAATTATGATATTTAAATGACTTAAAATGGTCTTGGTGGTCATACTGAGATGATTTAATCATAAAAGGTCATTCAAGGTCATACGTATATGGCGTACAGGAATCGGTACAATTTTCACAAAAATCAGGACGCGTTGATAATTAAAAAAAATTTATGGAATTTTTTTGTATAATCTCTTAGAAGAACTCCTGGCGGACATCATATAAAAAAAAAACGCACAAAAATGTTTCAAATAAGGGCTGAAAAATTGACTTGAAGATAAAACCCATTGTCCTAGAAAATGACCTTTTTTGTTTTTGTTGATATGACCTTGACCTTTATATTTTTGGATGTACCATAGGTCACCTAAAATGAATGGTGAAAGTTTTGAGGTTCTACGACAAACGGTTCTAAAAATAGAAATTTTTACGTTTTTGTCAATTCGCGACTCAAAATTGCGTAACCGTGACACATATCGAAAAACTTTTTTTGGGGTGACAAAACATGACCAGGAGTGAGGTAACAATTTTCACTCTTCAGAATTTTTATATCGGTTACAGTTTTTGAGTTTATCTGATAACAAGGTTTTTCGGTCTGGGGCAGATAACTCTGTTACTAAAAATAGATCGGTTTCACAGGGTCAGTCAGGGCATCTCCAAGTATGACCGACTAAAGGTACTAAGTATCAAAATTATATGTCGCGACACTTTTTTTATATTGGGCGCGGAAAAAAAATTTTGAAAGTGTCAATAAGAAATACAGTAAGGTCTTCCCTTTGGAAAGGGAAAGACCTTAATAAATAGGGAAAGTAGTACTTTTTATGGTTGATTTAGACTTATTTTGACCAAAATAGGTATGTTTGAGCATTTTTTACCATTTAAAACCAATAATGCCAAATTTGAATTTTTTGGGTAAAAAGGGGGAGGGGGTAAAATTTAAATTTGCTTAATATTGATAATTATGATATTTAAATGACTTAAAATGGTCTTGGTGGTCATACTGAGATGATTTAATCATAAAAGGTCATTCAAGGTCATACGTATATGGCGTACAGGAATCGGTACAATTTTCACAAAAATCAGGACGCGTTGATAATTAAAAAAAATTTATGGAATTTTTTTGTATAATCTCTTAGAAGAACTCCTGGCGGACATCATATAAAAAAAAAACCGCACAAAAATGTTTCAAATAAGGGCTGAAAAATTGACTTGAAGATAAAACCCATTGTCCTAGAAAATGACCTTTTTTGTTTTTGTTGATATGACCTTGACCTTTATATTTTTGGATGTACCATAGGTCACCTAAAATGAATGGTGAAAGTTTTGAGGTTCTACGACAAACGGTTCTAAAAATAGAAATTTTTACGTTTTTGTCAATTCGCGACTCAAAATTGCGTAACCGTGACACATATCGAAAAACTTTTTTTGGGGTGACAAAACATGACCAGGAGTGAGGTAACAATTTTCACTCTTCAGAATTTTTATATCGGTTACAGTTTTTGAGTTTATCTGATAACAAGGTTTTTCGGTCTGGGGCAGATAACTCTGTTACTAAAAATAGATCGGTTTCACAGGGTCAGTCAGGGCATCTCCAAGTATGACCGACTAAAGGTACTAAATATCAAAATTATATGTCGCGACACTTTTTTTATATTGGGCGCGGAAAAAAAATTTTGAAAGTGTCAATAAGAAATACAGTAAGGTCTTCCCTTTGGAAAGGGAAAGACCTTAATAAATAGGGAAAGTAGTACTTTTTATGGTTGATTTAGACTTATTTTGACCAAAATAGGTATGTTTGAGCATTTTTTACCATTTAAAACCAATAATGCCAAATTTGAATTTTTTGGGTAAAAAGGGGGAGGGGGTAAAATTTAAATTTGCTTAATATTGATAATTATGATATTTAAATGACTTAAAATGGTCTTGGTGGTCATACTGAGATGATTTAATCATAAAAGGTCATTCAAGGTCATACGTATATGGCGTACAGGAATCGGTACAATTTTCACAAAAATCAGGACGCGTTGATAATTAAAAAAAATTTATGGAATTTTTTTGTATAATCTCTTAGAAGAACTCCTGGCGGACATCATATAAAAAAAAAACCGCACAAAAATGTTTCAAATAAGGGCTGAAAAATTGACTTGAAGATAAAACCCATTGTCCTAGAAAATGACCTTTTTTGTTTTTGTTGATATGACCTTGACCTTTATATTTTTGGATGTACCATAGGTCACCTAAAATGAATGGTGAAAGTTTTGAGGTTCTACGACAAACGGTTCTAAAAATAGAATTTTTTACGTTTTTGTCAATTCGCGACTCAAAATTGCGTAACCGTGACACATATCGAAAAACTTTTTTTGGGGTGACAAAACATGACCAGGAGTGAGGTAACAATTTTCACTCTTCAGAATTTTTATATCGGTTACAGTTTTTGAGTTTATCTGATAACAAGGTTTTTCGGTCTGGGGCAGATAACTCTGTTACTAAAAATAGATCGGTTTCACAGGGTCAGTCAGGGCATCTCCAAGTATGACCGACTAAAGGTACTAAGTATCAAAATTATATGTCGCGACACTTTTTTTATATTGGGCGCGGAAAAAAATTTTTGAAAGTGTCAATAAGAAATACAGTAAGGTCTTCCCTTTGGAAAGGGAAAGACCTTAATAAATAGGGAAAGTAGTACTTTTTATGGTTGATTTAGACTTATTTTGACCAAAATAGGTATGTTTGAGCATTTTTTACCATTTAAAACCAATAATGCCAAATTTGAATTTTTTGGGTAAAAAGGGGGAGGGGGTAAAATTTAAATTTGCTTAATATTGATAATTATGATATTTAAATGACTTAAAATGGTCTTGGTGGTCATACTGAGATGATTTAATCATAAAAGGTCATTCAAGGTCATACGTATATGGCGTACAGGAATCGGTACAATTTTCACAAAATCAGGACGCGTTGATAATTAAAAAAAATTTATGGAATTTTTTTGTATAATCTCTTAGAAGAACTCCTGGCGGACATCATATAAAAAAAAAACCGCACAAAAATGTTTCAAATAAGGGCTGAAAAATTGACTTGAAGATAAAACCCATTGTCCTAGAAAATGACCTTTTTTGTTTTTGTTGATATGACCTTGACCTTTATATTTTTGGATGTACCATAGGTCACCTAAAATGAATGGTGAAAGTTTTGAGGTTCTACGACAAACGGTTCTAAAAATAGAATTTTTTACGTTTTTGTCAATTCGCGACTCAAAATTGCGTAACCGTGACACATATCGAAAAACTTTTTTTGGGGTGACAAAACATGACCAGGAGTGAGGTAACAATTTTCACTCTTCAGAATTTTTATATCGGTTACAGTTTTTGAGTTTATCTGATAACAAGGTTTTTCGGTCTGGGGCAGATAACTCTGTTACTAAAAATAGATCGGTTTCACAGGGTCAGTCAGGGCATCTCCAAGTATGACCGACTAAAGGTACTAAGTATCAAAATTATATGTCGCGACACTTTTTTTATATTGGGCGCGGAAAAAAATTTTTGAAAGTGTCAATAAGAAATACAGTAAGGTCTTCCCTTTGGAAAGGGAAAGACCTTAATAAATAGGGAAAGTAGTACTTTTTATGGTTGATTTAGACTTATTTTGACCAAAATAGGTATGTTTGAGCATTTTTTACCATTTAAAACCAATAATGCCAAATTTGAATTTTTTGGGTAAAAAGGGGGAGGGGGTAAAATTTAAATTTGCTTAATATTGATAATTATGATATTTAAATGACTTAAAATGGTCTTGGTGGTCATACTGAGATGATTTAATCATAAAAGGTCATTCAAGGTCATACGTATATGGCGTACAGGAATCGGTACAATTTTCACAAAATCAGGACGCGTTGATAATTAAAAAAAATTTATGGAATTTTTTTGTATAATCTCTTAGAAGAACTCCTGGCGGACATCATATAAAAAAAAAAACGCACAAAAATGTTTCAAATAAGGGCTGAAAAATTGACTTGAAGATAAAACCCATTGTCCTAGAAAATGACCTTTTTTGTTTTTGTTGATATGACCTTGACCTTTATATTTTTGGATGTACCATAGGTCACCTAAAATGAATGGTGAAAGTTTTGAGGTTCTACGACAAACGGTTCTAAAAATAGAAATTTTTACGTTTTTGTCAATTCGCGACTCAAAATTGCGTAACCGTGACACATATCGAAAAACTTTTTTTGGGGTGACAAAACATGACCAGGAGTGAGGTAACAATTTTCACTCTTCAGAATTTTTATATCGGTTACAGTTTTTGAGTTTATCTGATAACAAGGTTTTTCGGTCTGGGGCAGATAACTCTGTTACTAAAAATAGATCGGTTTCACAGGGTCAGTCAGGGCATCTCCAAGTATGACCGACTAAAGGTACTAAGTATCAAAATTATATGTCGCGACACTTTTTTTATATTGGGCGCGGAAAAAAAATTTTGAAAGTGTCAATAAGAAATACAGTAAGGTCTTCCCTTTGGAAAGGGAAAGACCTTAATAAATAGGGAAAGTAGTACTTTTTATGGTTGATTTAGACTTATTTTGACCAAAATAGGTATGTTTGAGCATTTTTTACCATTTAAAACCAATAATGCCAAATTTGAATTTTTTGGGTAAAAAGGGGGAGGGGGTAAAATTTAAATTTGCTTAATATTGATAATTATGATATTTAAATGACTTAAAATGGTCTTGGTGGTCATACTGAGATGATTTAATCATAAAAGGTCATTCAAGGTCATACGTATATGGCGTACAGGAATCGGTACAATTTTCACAAAAATCAGGACGCGTTGATAATTAAAAAAAATTTATGGAATTTTTTTGTATAATCTCTTAGAAGAACTCCTGGCGGACATCATATAAAAAAAAAACCGCACAAAAATGTTTCAAATAAGGGCTGAAAAATTGACTTGAAGATAAAACCCATTGTCCTAGAAAATGACCTTTTTTGTTTTTGTTGATATGACCTTGACCTTTATATTTTTGGATGTACCATAGGTCACCTAAAATGAATGGTGAAAGTTTTGAGGTTCTACGACAAACGGTTCTAAAAATAGAAATTTTTACGTTTTTGTCAATTCGCGACTCAAAATTGCGTAACCGTGACACATATCGAAAAACTTTTTTTGGGGTGACAAAACATGACCAGGAGTGAGGTAACAATTTTCACTCTTCAGAATTTTTATATCGGTTACAGTTTTTGAGTTTATCTGATAACAAGGTTTTTCGGTCTGGGGCAGATAACTCTGTTACTAAAAATAGATCGGTTTCACAGGGTCAGTCAGGGCATCTCCAAGTATGACCGACTAAAGGTACTAAGTATCAAAATTATATGTCGCGACACTTTTTTTATATTGGGCGCGGAAAAAAAATTTTGAAAGTGTCAATAAGAAATACAGTAAGGTCTTCCCTTTGGAAAGGGAAAGACCTTAATAAATAGGGAAAGTAGTACTTTTTATGGTTGATTTAGACTTATTTTGACCAAAATAGGTATGTTTGAGCATTTTTTACCATTTAAAACCAATAATGCCAAATTTGAATTTTTTGGGTAAAAAGGGGGAGGGGGTAAAATTTAAATTTGCTTAATATTGATAATTATGATATTTAAATGACTTAAAATGGTCTTGGTGGTCATACTGAGATGATTTAATCATAAAAGGTCATTCAAGGTCATACGTATATGGCGTACAGGAATCGGTACAATTTTCACAAAAATCAGGACGCGTTGATAATTAAAAAAAATTTATGGAATTTTTTTGTATAATCTCTTAGAAGAACTCCTGGCGGACATCATATAAAAAAAAAAAACGCACAAAAATGTTTCAAATAAGGGCTGAAAATTGACTTGAAGATAAAACCCATTGTCCTAGAAAATGACCTTTTTTGTTTTTGTTGATATGACCTTGACCTTTATATTTTTGGATGTACCATAGGTCACCTAAAATGAATGGTGAAAGTTTTGAGGTTCTACGACAAACGGTTCTAAAAATAGAAATTTTTACGTTTTTGTCAATTCGCGACTCAAAATTGCGTAACCGTGACACATATCGAAAAACTTTTTTTGGGGTGACAAAACATGACCAGGAGTGAGGTAACAATTTTCACTCTTCAGAATTTTTATATCGGTTACAGTTTTTGAGTTTATCTGATAACAAGGTTTTTCGGTCTGGGGCAGATAACTCTGTTACTAAAAATAGATCGGTTTCACAGGGTCAGTCAGGGCATCTCCAAGTATGACCGACTAAAGGTACTAAGTATCAAAATTATATGTCGCGACACTTTTTTTATATTGGGCGCGGAAAAAAAATTTTGAAAGTGTCAATAAGAAATACAGTAAGGTCTTCCCTTTGGAAAGGGAAAGACCTTAATAAATAGGGAAAGTAGTACTTTTTATGGTTGATTTAGACTTATTTTGACCAAAATAGGTATGTTTGAGCATTTTTTACCATTTAAAACCAATAATGCCAAATTTGAATTTTTTGGGTAAAAAGGGGGAGGGGGTAAAATTTAAATTTGCTTAATATTGATAATTATGATATTTAAATGACTTAAAATGGTCTTGGTGGTCATACTGAGATGATTTAATCATAAAAGGTCATTCAAGGTCATACGTATATGGCGTACAGGAATCGGTACAATTTTCACAAAAATCAGGACGCGTTGATAATTAAAAAAAATTTATGGAATTTTTTTGTATAATCTCTTAGAAGAACTCCTGGCGGACATCATATAAAAAAAAAACCGCACAAAAATGTTTCAAATAAGGGCTGAAAAATTGACTTGAAGATAAAACCCATTGTCCTAGAAAATGACCTTTTTTGTTTTTGTTGATATGACCTTGACCTTTATATTTTTGGATGTACCATAGGTCACCTAAAATGAATGGTGAAAGTTTTGAGGTTCTACGACAAACGGTTCTAAAAATAGAAATTTTTACGTTTTTGTCAATTCGCGACTCAAAATTGCGTAACCGTGACACATATCGAAAAACTTTTTTTGGGGTGACAAAACATGACCAGGAGTGAGGTAACAATTTTCACTCTTCAGAATTTTTATATCGGTTACAGTTTTTGAGTTTATCTGATAACAAGGTTTTTCGGTCTGGGGCAGATAACTCTGTTACTAAAAATAGATCGGTTTCACAGGGTCAGTCAGGGCATCTCCAAGTATGACCGACTAAAGGTACTAAGTATCAAAATTATATGTCGCGACACTTTTTTTATATTGGGCGCGGAAAAAAAATTTTGAAAGTGTCAATAAGAAATACAGTAAGGTCTTCCCTTTGGAAAGGGAAAGACCTTAATAATAATAATAATAATAAAAATAATCAGAAGAAATACAATAAGGTCTTTCCTTTTGGAAAGGGAAAGACCTTAATAATAAAAATAATCAGAAGAAATACAATAAGGTCTTTCCTTTTGGAAAGGGAAAGACCTTAATTAAAAAGACATTTGTTCAGAGAACAAATGTGAGGTCTTTCCCTGTCTTATGTTTTTGTTATGGTATTTTATACAAGTACTAAAGACATTTGAGTCACTTTGTTTATGACAAGATGTTGCCAATTATTGTGACATAGGCTCCAGAATGAAGATCAGGGGGCCTACAGTCAGAAAAAGTATGGTTGCTAAGGACTTTTATGTCGGTTGCTATGGACTAAATGTCACTTCCGGTTGAAAAAAAATTACATCTAAACTCATAAAGTAGTCTGGTTTAAGAATATGTATGGTTGCTATAAACTTTTCATTAAGGTTACTTTGTTGCTAGGGAATGACCTTGACCTATGACCTTTGACCTTGGACTCAAATTGTAGCTCTTTGCATTCTGATTCATTTAAGTATACATGTTTACTATACTATCTGTTATGGTTTTCAAGTTATTGGCTAAAAACGTGTCTCGCGAAACTTGTTTTGGCCGCCATTTTGGAACCATTCAACCGAATCATGTACTGTTTGGGTTCAAATTGTAGGTAATTTAATCCTCTTTCAAATGAACCCTATGTTTCATTCATCATCTTTTATGGTTTAAAAGTTATAAACAAAAAATCATCTTAAAAATACGAATCAAGGGCGATAACTCAAAAACAACAAGTTTTACGCTTTCGCACCTGAAACACTTTTTGTAAATTTCGACATTGCGAACATTTTTCTCATGTATTGTCCGCTTCAATTTTGTACGGTTTAAGTGTTATTTCATAAAAACTGTTTACGGTGTCAGCCATTTTGAAAATGGCTGCCCGTAACCATTTGACTTTGGTCTTAAATTGAAGGGCCCATAATAACGGTCACAAAAAACCCATATGTTTACTATATTATCTCTGACGGTTTAAAAGTTATAAGCCAAAAATGGATAAGCCGAAACGCGTTAAGGGCCATAACTCGAAAACGGTTTGTCGTACAGTGTTCGACCCTTTATATCAAATAAAGGTCTAAATGAGATGAGTATTTTCCCCATTACATGTCTGCTTCAATTTTGTATGGTTTTTGAGCTATACTGCAAACAAGGTGTATCATGACCTCTGACCTTGAGATTTGACCTTTGACCTTGACATTTTTAGATGTAACATATGTCACTTAGGATGATTGGTGAAGGTCCCAAGTCTCTAGGACTAACCGTTTTGAAGAAAAAAATTTGACGTGTCGCGACAGGTTTCGACTCAAAAACGCGTAACCAGGAAGTTGATCGAAAATTTTTTTTTTTCGTGATGACATGTTCCCATGAGTCCAGCAACATTTCCCACACTTTAAATTTTTGATATCGTTTACGGTTTAGGAGGAGTTCTGTGCACAAGGGTTTTCGGTCTGGGGCAGATAACTCCGTTACTAAAAATAGATCGGTGTCAAAGCATGAGTTTCGGCGAGGATTCCTATGACCGCATAATGGTACCAAGTATGGAAAAGATATGTCGCGACACTTTTCGTATATGGGCGGCGGAAAAGAAGAACAATAATAATTAAAAAGTCATTTGTTCAGAGAACAAATGTGAGGTCTTTCCCTGTCTTATGTTTTTATTATGGTATTTTATACAAGTACTAAAGACATTTGAGTCACTTTGTTTATGACAAGACGTTGCCAATTATTGTGATATAGGCTCCAGAATGAAGATCAGGGGGCCTAGAGTAAAAAAAAGTATGGTTGCTAAGGACTTTTATGTCAGTTGCTATGGACTAAATATCACTTTCGGTTGAAAAAAAACTTACATCTAAACTCAGAAAGTAGTCTGGTATAAGAATATGTAAGGTTGCTATGGACTTTTCATTAAGGTTACCTTGTTGCTAGGGAATGACCTTGACCAATGACCTTTGACCTTGGACTCAAATTGTAGCTCTTTGCATTCTGATTCATTTAAGTATACATGTTTACTATACTATCTGTTATGGTTTTTAAGTTATGGGCAAAAAACGTGTTTCGCGAAACTTGTTTTGGCCGCCATTTTGGAACCGTTCAACCGAATCATGTACTGTTTGGGTTCAAATTGTAGGTAATTTTATCTTCTTTCAAATAAACCATATGTTTCATTCACCATCTTTTATGGTTAAAAAGTTATAAACAAAAAATCATTTTAAAAATACGAATCAAGGGCGATAACTCAAAAACGACAAGTTTTACGCTTTCGCACCTGAAACACTTTTTGTAGATTTCGACATGGCGAACATTTGTTCCATGTATCGTCCGCTTCAATTTTGTACGGTTTAAGTGTTATTTCATAAAAACTGATTACAGTGTCAGCCATTTTGAAAATGGCTGCCCGTAACCATTCGACTTTGGTCTTAAAATGAAGGGCCCATAATGACGGTCACAAAAAACCCATATGTTTACTATATTATCTCTGACGGTTTAAAAGTTATAAACCAAAAACAGATAAGCTGAAAAGCGTTAAGGGCCATAACTCGAAAACGGTTTGTCGTACAGTGTTCGACCCTTTATATCAAATAAAGGTCTAATTGAGATGAGTATTTTCCCCATTACATGTCTGCTTCAATTTTGTATGGTTTTTGAGCTATACTGCAAACAAGGTGTACCATGACCTCTGACCTTGAGATTTGACCTTTGACCTTGACATTTTTAGATGTAATATATGTCACTTAGGATGATTGGTGAAGGTCCCAAGTCTCTAGGAGTAACCGTTTTGAAGAAAAAAATTTGACGCGTCGCGACAGGTTTTGACTCAAAAACGCGTAACCAGGAAGTTGTTCGGAAATTTTTTTTTTGGTCTACAAATCATTCCTAGGAGTCAAATGACATTTTCCACTCTTTAGTTTTTTGATAACGGTTATAGTTTTTGAGTAATTTTGCAAACAAGGTTTTCCGGTCTGGGGCAGATAACTCCGTTACTAAAAATAGATCGGTTTCAAAGCATGGGTTTAGGCAAGTATTCGTATGACCAAATAATGGTACTAAGTATCCAAAAGATATGTCGCGACACTTTTCGTCAAATGACCGCGGAAAAGAAGAAGAAAAATAATTAAAAAGTCATTTGTTCAGAGAACAAATGTGAGGTCTTTCCCTGTCTTATGTTTTTGTTATGGTATTTTATACAAGTACTAAAGACATTTGAGTCACTTTGTTTATGACAAGATGTTGCCAATTATTGTGATATAGGCTTCAGAATGAAGATTAGGGGGCCTAGAGTCATAAAAAGTGTGGTTGCTAAGGACTTATATGTCGGTTGCTATGGACTTAATGTCACTTCCGGTTGCAAAAACTTACATCTAAATTCAGAAAGTAGTCTTGGTTTAGAATATATATGGTTGCTATGGACTTTTCATTAATGTTACCTTAATGCTAGGGAATGACCTTGACCTATGACCTTTGACCTTGGACTCAAATTGTAGCTCTTTGCATTCTGATTCATTTAAGTATACATGTTTACTATACTATCTGTTATGGTTTTCAAGTTATTGGCAAAAAACGCGTTTCGCGAAATTTGTTTTGGCCGCCATTTTGGAACCATTCAACCGAATCATGTACTGTTTGGGTTCAAATTGTAGGTAATTTTATCCTCTTTCAAATTAACCATATGTTCCATTCACCATCTTTTATGGTTAAAAAGTTACAAACAAAAAATCATTTTAAAAATACGAATCAAGGGCGATAACTCAAAACGACAAGTTTTACGCTTTTGCACCTGAAACACTTTTTGTAGATTTCGACATGGCGAACATATTTTCCATGTATTGTCCGCTTCAATTTTGTACGGTTTAAGTGTTATTTCATAAAAACTGTTTACGGAGTCAGCCATTTTGAAAATGGCTGCCCGTAACCATTCGACTTTGGTCTTAAATTGAAGGACATATAATGACGGTCACAAAAAACCCATATGTTTACTATATTATCTCTGACGGTTTAAAAGATATAAGCCAAAAACGGATAAGCAGAAATGCGTAAAGGGCCATAACTCGAAAACGGTTTGTCGTACAGTGTTCGACCCTTTATATCAAATAAAGGTCTAAATGAGACGAGTATTTTTCCCATTACATGTCTGCTTCAAATTTGTATGGTTTTTGAGCTATACTGCAAACAAGGTGTACCATGACCTCTGACCTTGAGATTTGACCTTTGACCTTGACATTTTTAGATGTAACAAAAGTCGTTTAGGATGATTGGTGAAGGTCCCAAGTCTCTAGGACGAACCGTTTGGAAGAAAAAAAATTTGACGAGTCGCGACACTTTTCAAGTCAAAAACGCGTAACCAGGAAGTTGTTCGGAAATTTTTTTTTTGGTCTACAAATCATCCCTAGGAGTCAAATGACATTTTCCACTCTTTAGTTTTTTGATAACGGTTATAGTTTTTGAGTAATTTTGCAAACAAGGTTTTCCAGTCTGGGGCAGATAACTCCGTTACTAAAAATAGATCGGTTTCAAAGCATGGGTTTAGGCAAGTTTTCGTATGACCAAATAATGGTACCAAGTATCGAAAAGATATGTCGCGACACTTTTCGTCAAATGATGGCAGAAAAGAAGAACAATAATAATCAGAAGAAATACAGTAAGGCCTTTCCTTCTGTGGAAGGGAAAGACCTTAATAATTAAAAAGTCATTTGTTCAGAGAACAAATGTGAGGTCTTTCCCTGTCTTATGTTTTTGTTATGGTATTTTATACAAGTACTAAAGACATTTGAGTCACTTTGTTTATGACAAGATGTTGCCAATTATTGTGATATTGGCTCCAGAATGAAGATAAGGGGGCCTACAGTCAGAAAAAGTATGGTTGCTAAGGACTTTTATGTTGGTTGCTATGGACTAAATGTCACTTCCGGTTGCAAAAACTTACATCTAAACTCAGAAAGTAGTCTTGTTTAAGAATATGTATGGTTGCTATGGACTTTTCATTAAGGTTACCTTGTTGCTAGGGAATGACCTTGACCCATGACCTTTGACCTCTGACTCAAATTGTGGCTCTTTGCATTCTGATTCATTTAAGTATACATGTTTACTATACTATTTGTTATGGTTTTCAAGTTATGGGCAAAAAACGTGTTTCGCGAAACTTGTTTTGGCCGCCATTTTGAAACCGTTCAACCGAATCATGTAATGTTTGGGTTCAAATTGTAGGTAATTCAATTCTCTTTCAAATAAACCCTATGTTTCATTCACCATCTTTTATGGTTAAAAAGTTATAAACAAAAATCGTTTTAAAAATACGAATCAAGGGCGATAACTCAAAAATAACAAGTTTTACGCTTTTGCACCTGAAACACTTTTTGTAGATCTCGACATGGCGAACCCATTTCCCATGTATTGTCCGCTTCAATTTTGTACGGTTTAGGTGTTATTTCTTAAAAACTGTTTACGGTGTCGGCCATTTTGAAAATGGCTGCCTATAACCATTCGACTTTGGTCTTAAATTGAAGGACTCTTAATGACGGTCACAAAAAACCCATATGTTTACTATATTATCTTTGATGGTTTAAAAGTTATAAGCCAAAAACGAATAAGCCTAAACGCGTCAAGGGCCATAACTCGAAAACAGTTTGTCGTACAGTGTTCGACCCTTTATATCAAATAAAGGTCTAAATGAGACGAGTATTTTCCTCATTACATGTCTGCTTCCATTTTGTATGGTTTTTGAGCTATACTGCAGACAAGGTGTACCATGACCTCTGACCTTGAGATTTGACCTTTGACCTTGACATTTTTAGATGTAACATATGTCACCTAGGATGATTGGTGAAGGTCCCAAGTCTCTACGATAAACGGTTTTGAAAAAAAAAAATTGACGAGTCGTGACACTTTTCGGGTCAAAAACGCGTAACCAGGAAGTTGATCGAAAAAAATTTTTTTGCGTGACGAATGATGACCAGGAGTCTAGCAACATTTTCCCTGCTTCAGATTTTTGATAACGGTTACGGTTTCTGACTTTATCTGCAGACAAGGTTTTTGGGTTCTGGGCAGATAACTCCGTAACTAAAAATAGATCGGTTTCGCAGGCCAACTCAAGTCGAGCCCTGGTAGTGTCGATTAATAGTACTAAGTTTCGTAATGATAAGTCGCGACACTTTTTTGACATCTGCGGCAGAAAAAAAAAAAATAATAATTTAAAAGGCATTTGTTCAGAGAACAAATGTGAGGTCTTTCCCTGTCTTCTGTTTTTATAATTGTATTTTCTACAAGTACTAAAGACATTTGAGTCGCTTTGTTTATGACAAGATGTTGCCAATTATTGTGATATAGGCTCCAGAATGAAGATCAGGGGGCCTAGAGTCAGAAAAAGCATGGTTGCTAAGGACTTTTATGTCGGTTGCTATGGAAAAAATATCACTTCCGGTTGAAAAAAACTTACATCTAAACTCAGAAAGTAGTCTTGTTTAAGACTATGTATGGTTGCTATGGACTTTTCATTAAGGTTACCTTGTTGCTAGGGAATGAACTTGACCCATGACCTTTGACCTTGGGCTCAAATTGTAGCTCTTTGCATTCTGATTCATTTAAGTATACGTGTTTACTATACTATCTGTTATGGTTTTCAAGTTATGGGCAAAAAACGTGTTTCACGAAACTTGTTTTGGCCGCCATTTTGAAACCGGTCAACCGAATCATAAACTGTTTGGACTCAAATTGTAGGTCTGTTAATTCTCTATCAAATGGACACTATGTTTCATTCATCAATTTTTATGGTTTAAAAGTTATAAACAAAAAATCATATTTAAAATAAGAATCAAGGGCGATAACTCAAAAACCACAAGTTTTACGGTTTCGCACCTGAAACACTTTTTGTAGATTTCGACATGGGGAACATTTTTTCCATGTATTGTCCGCTTCAATTTTGTACCGTTTAAGTGTTTTTTCATAAAAACTGTTTACGGTGTCAGCCATTTTGAAAATGGCTGCCCGTAACCATTCGACTTTGGTGTTAAATTGAAGGACATATAATGACGTTCACAAAAAACCCATATGTTTACTATATTATCTCTGACGGTTTAAAAGTTATAAGCCAAAAACAGATAAGCCGAAACGCGTTAAGGGCCATAACTCGAAAATGGTTTGTCGTACGGTGTTTGACCCTTATATCAAATAAAGGTCTAAATGAGATGAGTATTTTTCCCATTACATGTCTGCTTTAATTTTGTATGGTTTTTGAGCTATACTGCAGACCAGGTGTACCATGACCTCTGACCTTGAGATTTGACCTTTGACCTTGACATTTTTAGATGTAACATATGTCACCTAGGATGATTGGTGAAGGTCCCAAGTCTCTAGGACAAACCGTTTTGAAGAAAAAAAAATTGACGAGTCGTGACACTTTTCGGGTCAAAAACGCGTAACCAGGAAGTTGATCGAAAAACAATTTTTTGTGTGACGAATCATGACCTGGAGTCTAGCAACATTTTCCCTGCTTCAGATTTTTGATAACAGTTACGGTTTCTGACTTTATCTGCAGACAAGGTTTTTGGGTTCCGGGCAGATAACTCCGTTACTAAAAATAGATCGGTTTCGCAGGCCGACTCAAGTCGAGCCCTGATAGTGTCGATTAATAGTACTAAGTTTCGTAATGATAGGTCGCGACACTTTTTTGACATCTGCGGCAGAAAAAAAAAAAAAATAATAATAATCATAAGAAATACAGTAAGGTCTTTCCTTCTGTGGAAGGGAAAGACCTTAATTAAAAAGTCATTTGTTCAGAGAACAAATGTGAGGTCTTTCCCATGTTCTTGTAAGTTTTATGATAACCGTTATGTTTGGTTAGGCTATTTGAGTCTGATTTTGACAATAGTATTAAACTATTAGTTGCGAAAAATGTTCTAGAGTAAAGAGCAGTGAGTCTGAAGTCAGAAAAAGTATGGTTGCTAAGGACTTTAATGACGGTTGCTATGGACTAGGGGCTACTTCCGATTGAAAAAACTTAACCCTAAACTCAAAAAGTAGTCTTGTTTAAGACTATGTATGGTTGCTATGGACTTTTTATTAAGGTTACCTTGTTGCTAGGGAATGACCTTGACCAATGACCTTTGACCTTGGACTCAAATTGTAGCTCTTTGCATTCTGATTCATTTAAGTATACATGTTTACTATACTATCTGTTATGGTTTTCAAGTTATAGGCAAAAAACGTGTTTCGTGAAACTTGTTTTGGCCGCCATTTTGAAACCGGTCAACCGAATCATACACTGTTTGGACTCGAATTGTAGGTCTTTTAATTCTCTATCAAATGAACCCTATGTTTCATTCATCATCTTTTATGGTTTAAAAGTTATAAACAAAAAATCATTTTAAAAATAAGAATCAAGGGCGATAACTCAAAAACGACAAGTTTTACGGTTTCGCACCTGAAAAACTTTTTGTAGATTTTGACATGACGAACATTTTTCCCATGTATTGTCCGCTTCAAATTTGTACGGTTTAAGTGTTATTTCATAAAAACTGTTTACGGTGTCAGCCATTTTGAAAATGGCTGCCCGTAACCATTCGACTTTGGTCTTAAATTGAAGGGCCCATAATGACGGTCACAAAAAACCCATATGTTTACTATATTATCTCTGACGGTTTAAAAGTTATAAGCCAAAAACGGATAAACCGAAACGCGTTAAGGGCCATAACTCGAAAACGGTTTGTCGTACAGTGTTCGACCCTTTATATCAAATAAAGGTCCAAATGAGACGAGTATTTTCCCCATTACATGTCTGCTTCAATTTTGTATGGTTTTTAAGCTATACTGCAAACAAGGTGTACCATGACCTCTGACCTTTGACCTTGATATTTTTAGATGTAACATATGTCACTTAGGATGATTGGTGAAGGTCCCAAGTCTCTAGGACTAACCGTTTTGAAGAAAAAAAATTTGACGTGTCGCGACACTTTTCGTGTCAAAAACGCGTAACCAGGAAGTTGATGGAAATTTTTTTTTTGGGGTGACGAATCATGACCAGGAGTCAAGCAACATTTTCTCACTTCAGATTTTTGATAAGGGTCATGGTTCTTGAGTTAATTTGCAAACAAGGTTTTCCGGTCTAGGGCAGATAACTCCGTTACTAAAAATAGATCGGTTTCAAAGCATGGGTTTAGGCAAGTATTCGTATGACCAAATAATGGTACAAAGTATCGAAAAGATATGTCGCAACACTTTTCGTCAAATGATGGCAGAAAAGAAGAACAATAATAATCAGAAGAAATACAGTAAGGTCTTTCCTTCTGTGGAAGGGAAAGACCTTAATAACCATAAGAAATACAGTAAGGTCTTTCCTTCTGTAGAAGGGAAAGACCTTAATTAAACAGCTGATTGTTCACAGAACAATCAAGAGGACGGTCTTTCCCCCGTTAAGAGCCTCATTGCTGGCATTTGTTTGTTTGTTTGTTTTGTTTTTGCTGTTTTTTTTTTTTTTAAGGGGGGTGTATTTCATACATGTATGTTATTGCCATACATGTATCTGAAAAGATGGGGGCGGGGACATTTAAGTTTTTTTCTTTTGTGTGTTTTTTGTTTGTTTTGTTTTGTTTTATTCGTTTTGTTTCGTTTTGTTTATTTCTTTTGTTTTCTTGTTTTAAACAAACAACACTCAGTCAATCGCAATGGATTACGGGGGGGGGGGGGGGGCGAGCGGGGACGAGTGATTTTATTTTATTCATTCAAAACTAGGTGGCGACATCACTTTGTTGATCTAGGTATCCTTGGTGTCTCGCGCTTTGACGTCATTTTTGAATGACTTTACGACTTTTAGATTTCTCAGTACAGCAGTAGACTTTGCAGGGTTCGGACCTATATTGATTTTCCATTCTCTCAACGTATACAGTTAGAATACATGAACGTCACGGATGAGCAAGTTTATAATTGGAATGTGCCTGTTATAGAAATGACACGGGAATCTTTTGACAATAGTTTACAACATTTGATGACAGGCAAAAATAGTGACATAATTAGTTCATTTTGGATTATTTTAAATAGTTAAGGACGAATTTAGTGAAAACATACAATTTTCGAAACAGGAATAACGTTGAATAGTGAAATTTGGAGGAAATTCGTCAGGAATTTGTGTGTTTTACGGGACTGCAGAAAACTTTAATTTTGAAAAACTCATTAACCAGAGGACATTTTTGTAAACGGGGACTTTTAGTGCATACATTTGGCTAGGATATCAGCTAGTTTTGACAGCATTTTGGCACTTCCGGTGCATTTGACAAAAGTACAAAGAGGGGTCAAGTTACGTTTTTTGAAAGTTCGAAAAAAATAGAAAAAAAATTTGTATAAAAAAAAATAATGCGACCTGGCTGGAATGTTTGACAGATTTCAGTCGGGCACATTTTTACGGAGAGGGGGCACCAAAAATTTCCGCACGGAAAAGTTTATTTTGGGCTAAATTAGCGATTTTTGAGTAAAAACCAGAAAGGGGCGTAACTTCAAAACGGGGCCAGGTACAGACTTTATTTTTAGCTACAACGCGAGAGCTCATTATTCTCAGCAACTGTGCAAAATTTCAGCTCGATCGGTTGAAAAACTTGGTAGTTTATCTGCGCACAACATTTCATAAAAAAAAAGCCCGCGGGGGCATATCTCGAAAACTATGCTAGGTACACACTTCCAGCATGAGCTGTGCTTGTTTCTAATGTAGTGCTAGCAGTGTACCAAGTTTCAGGTCAATCCGTTCAGAAATGGCGAAACCATTATTTTTTTTAAGTCTAAGTGTTGTTAAAGAAGAATTAGAATAATATTATTAAAATGCCATTTGTTCAGAGAACAAATGAGAGGTCTTTCCCTGTCTCTTGTCTCTCTGTCGCTTTAGCATGTTAGCATTATGGTGTCCAATACAAGAACTTTAGACAAATGAGTCATTTCGTTTTCGATATGAGGTTACCAATAGTTATCAAATAGGTTCCAGAAAAAAGATCAAGGGGCCTAGTGTCAGAAAAAGGATGGTTGCTAAGGACATTTTGTTGGTTGCTATGGACTAAGGGTTACTTCCGGTTGACAAATTTTAACTCTAAACTCGGAAAGTAGTATTGGTTAAGAATATATATGGTTGCTATGGACTTTTCATAAATGTTACCTTGTTGCTAGGGAATGACCTTGACCAATGACCTTTGACCTTGGACTCAAATTGTAGGTCTTGGCATTCTGATTCATTTAAGTATACATGTTTACTATACTATCTGTTATGGTTTTCAAGTTATGTGCAAAAAACGTGTTTCGCGAAACTTGTTTTGGCCGCCATTTTGGAACCAGTCAACCAAATCATACACTGTTTGGACTCAAATTGTAGGTCTTTTAATTCTCTATCAAATGAACCCTACATTTCATTCACCATCTGTAACCGTTTAGAAGTTATAATTAAAAAACCATTTTCTAATTACGAATCAAGGGCCGTAACTCAAAAACAACAAGTTTTACGCTTTTGCACCTGAAACACTTTTTGTAGATTTCGACATGGCGAACATTTTTTCCATGTATTGTCCGCTTCAATTTTGTACGGTTTAAGTGTTATTTCATAAAAACTGTTTACGGTGTCAGCCATTTTGAAAATGGCTGCCCGTAACCATTCGACTTTGGTCTTAAATTGAAGGGCCCATAATGACGGTCACAAAAAACCCATATGTTTACTATATTATCTCTGACGGTTTAAAAGTTATAAACCAAAAACGGATAAGCTGAAACGCGTTAAGGGCCATAACTCGAAAACGGTTTGTCGTACAGTGTTCGACCCTTTATATCAAATAAAGGTCTAATTGAGACGAGTATTTTCCCCATTACATGTCTGCTTCAATTTTGTATGGTTTTTGAGCTATACTGCAAACAAGGTGTACCATGACCTCTGACCTTGAGATTTGACCTTTGACCTTGACATTTTTAGATGTAATATATGTCACTTAGGATGATTGGTGAAGGTCCCAAGTCTCTAGGACTAACCGTTTTGAAGAAAAAAAATTTGACGCGTCGCGACAGGTTTCGACTCAAAAACGCGTAACCAGGAAGTTGATCCAAAAAAATTTTTTTTCGTGATGACATGTTGCAATGAGTCCAGCAACATTTCCCACACTTTAATTTTTTGATATCGGTTACGGTTTAGGAGGAGATCTGTGCACAAGGGTTTTCGGTCTGGGGCAGATAACTCCGTTACTAAAAATAGATTGGTGTCAAAGCATGAGTTTCGGCGAGGATTCCTATGACCGCATAATGGTAACAAGTATGGAAAAGATATGTCGCGACACTTTTCGTATATGGGCGGCGGAAAAGAAGAACAATAATAATAATAATAATAATAATCAGAAGAAATACAGTAAGGTCTTTCCACTGTAGTGGGAAAGACCTTAATTAAAAAGTCATTTGTTCAGAGAACAAATGTGAGGTCTTTCCCTGTCTTATGTTTTTGTTAAGCACTAAAGACATTTTAATCACTTTGTTTATGACAAGATGTTGCCATTTATTGTGATATAGGCTCAAGAATGAAGATTAGGGGTCCTAGAGTCAGAAAAAGTATGGTTGCTAAGGACTTTTATGTCGGTTGCTATGGACTAAATGTCACTTCCGGTTGCAAAAACTTACATCTAAACTCAGAAAGTAGTCTTGGTTTAGAATATATATGGTTGCTATGGACTTTTTTTTAATGTTACCTTGTTGGTAGGGAATGACCTTGACCTATGACCTTTGACCTTAGACTCAAATTGTAGCTCTTTATATACTGATTCATTTAAGTATAAATGTTTACTATACTATCTATTATGGTTTTCAAGTTATAGGCAAAAAACGTGTTTCGCGAAACTTGTTTTGACCGCCATTTTGGAACCGTTCAACCGAATCATGTACTGTTTGGGTTCAAATTGTAGGTAATTTAATCTTCTTTCAAATGATCCCTATGTTTCATTCATCATCTTTTATGGTTAAAAAGTTATAAACAAAAAATCATTTTAAAAATAAGAATCAAGGGCGATAACTCCAAAACGACAAGTTTTACGCTTTCGCTCCTGAAACACTTTTTGTAGATTTCGACATGGCGAACATTTTTTCCATGCATTGTCCGCTTCAATTTTGTACGGTTTAAGTGCTATTTCTTAAAAACTGTTTACGGTGTCAGCCATCTTGAAAATTGCTGCCCGTAACCATTCGACTTTTGTCTTGAATTGAAGGACATATAATGACGGTCACAAAAGACCCATATGTTTACTATATTATCTCTGACGGTTTAAAAGTTATAAGCCAAAAACGGATAAGCCGAAACGCGTTAAGGGCCATAACTCGAAAACGGTTTGTCGTACAGTGTTCGAACCTTTATATCAAATAAAGATCTAAATGAGAGGAGTATTTTTCCCATTACATGTCTGCTTCAATTTTGTATGGTTTTTGAGCTATACTGCAAACAAGGTGTGCCATGACCTCTGACCTTGAGATTTGACCTTTGACCTTGACATTTTTAAATGTAACATAGGTCACCTAGGATGATTGGTGAAGGTCCCAAGTCTCTAGGACTAACCGTTTTGAAGAAAAAAATTTTGACGTGTCGCGACAGGTTTCGACTCAAAACGCGTAACCAGGAAGTTGATCGAAAAATTTTTTTTTGCGTGATGACATGTTGCCAGGAGTCCAGCAACATTTCCCACACTTTAGATTTTTGATACCGGTTACGGTTTAGGAGAAGATCTGTGCACAAGGGTTTTCGGTCTGGGGCAGATAACTCCGTTACTAAAAATAGATCGGTTTCAGGACAAAACTCAAGGCGAGTACCGGTATGACCAATATATGGTACCAAGTATCGAAAAGATATGTCGCGACACTTTTCGTATTTTGACCGCGGAAAAGAAGAAAAATAATAATAATAACCATAAGAAATACAGTAAGGTCTTTCCTTCTGTAAAGGGAAAGACCTTAATAATAATAATCAGAAGAAATACAGTAAGGTCTTTCCACTGTAGTGGGAAAGACCTTAATAATAATAATCAGAAGAAATACAGTAAGGTCTTTCCACTGTAGTGGGAAAGACCTTAATAATTAGAAATAATTGGTTGCTATGGACTTTTAGGTCGGTTGCTATGAACAAAACGTCACTTCCGGTCATAAAATATTGAAATTTAAACTCAGCAGGTAGTCAGGTGTCATAAAATATATGGTTGCTATGGACTTTTAGGTCGGTTGCTATGAACAAAACATTACTTCCGGTCATAAAATATTGAAATTTAAACTCAGCAGGTAGTCAGAAGTAAAAAAATATATGGTTGCTATGGACTTGTAGGTCGGTTGCTATGAACAAAACATCACTTCCGTTCATAAAATATTGAAATTTAAACTCAGCAGGTAGTCAGGAGTCATAAAATATATGGTTGCTATGGACTTAAAGGTCGGTTGCTATGAACAAAACATCACTTCCGGTCATAAAATATTGAAATTTAAACTCAGTAGGTAGTCAGGAGTAAAAAAATATATGGTTGCTATGGACTTTTAGGTCGGTTGCTATGAACAAAACATCACTTCCGGTCATAAAATATTGAAATTTAAACTCAGTAGGTAGTCAGGAGTCAAAAAATATATGGTTGCTATGGACTTTTAGGTTGGTTGCTATGGACAAAAGGTCACTTCCGGTCACAAAAAGATAAAATTTAAACTCAGCAAGTAGTCTGGATTCATAAAATATATGGTTGCTATGGACTTTTCCTTAAGGTAACCTTGTTGCTAAGGACTGACCTTGACCTATGACCTTTGACCTTGGACCTAAATTACAGCCACTTCCTAACTGATTGTAAAATTATATGGTTGCTATGGATTTTTCCTTAAGGTTACCTTGTTGCTAAGGACTGACCTTGACCTATGACCTTTGACCTTGGGCCCAAATTATAGCCCCTTCCTAACTGATTGTGAAAATATATGGTTGCTATGGACTTTTCCTTAACATTACATTGTTACATATGGATTACTATACATTGCGCAATACATTTCTATATTTAGTCATGATGCAATAATTCAAACTTGAGATTTGACCTATGACATATATATTTTCGGATGTAACTTATGTCACCTAAAACGATTGGTGAAGGTCCCAAGTCTGTAGGCCTAACCGTTTTGAAATAAATTTTGTTGGCGCATCGCGACACTTTTCGGGTCAAAAACGCGTAACCAGGAAGGTGTTCGAAAATTTTTTTTTTGCATGACGAATCATTGCCAGAAGTCAGGTAACAAATTCCACACTTCAGATTTTTGATAACAGTTAAGGTTTCTGAGTTAATCTGCAGACAAGGTTTTTGGGTTACGGGCAGATAACTCCGTTACTAAAAATAGATCTGTTTCAAAGCATGAGTCACGTCGTCTCCTGGTAGTGATGATTAAGTGTGCCAACTTTCGTTAAGATCGGTTAAGACACTTTTCGTTTTTTGAGGGAAGAAAAGAAGAATAATAATTAAATTACAATCGTTCAAAGAACGATCGCGAGGTCTTTCCCTATTTGTGTCTTCCAATAGAAATAGATTCCTAACTAGATGATACTATTTTTGGATATATCAACCTGGTAGGTAGTCCAGATAAGAAGTATTTGGTTGCTCTGGACTTTTAGGTCGGTTGCTATGAGCAAAACATCACATCCAGTAAACAAATATTGAAATTTAAACTCAGCAGGTAGTCAGGAGTCATAGAATATATGGTTGCTATGGACTTTTAGGTCGGTTGCTATGAACAAAACATCACTTCCGGTCATGAAATATTGAAATTTAAACTCAGCAGGTAGTCAGGAGTCATAAAATATATGGTTGCTATGGACTTTTAGATCGGTTGCTATGAACAAAACATCACTTCCGGTCATAAAATATTGAAATTTAAAGTCAGCAAGTAGTCAGGAGTCATAAAATATATGGTTGCTATGGACTTTTAGGTCGGTTGCTATGAACAAAACATCACTTCCGGTCATAAAATATTGAAATTTAAACTCAGCAGGTAGTCAGGAGTCATAAAATATATGGTTGCTATGGACTTTTAGGTCGGTTGCTATGGACAAAAGGTCACTTCTGGTCACAAAAAGATAAAATTTAAACTCAACAAGTAGTCTGAATTCATAAAATATATGGTTGCTATGGACTTTTCCTTAAGGTTACCTTGTTGCTAAGGACTGACCTTGACCTATGACCTTTGACCTTGGACCTAAATTACAGCCCATTCCTAACTGATTGTGAAAATACATGGTTGCTATGGATTTTTCCTTAAGGTAACCTTGTTGCTATGGACTGACCTTGACCTTTGACCTTTGACCTTGGGCCCAAATTATAGCCCCTTCCTAACTGATTGTGAAAATGTATGGTTGCTATGGACTTTTCCTTAACATTACATTGTTACATATGGATTACCATACATTGCGCAATACATTCCTATATTTAGTCATGACGCAATAATTCAAACTTGAGATTTGACCTATGACATATATATTTTCGGATGCAACTTATGTCACCTAAGACGATTGGTGAAGGTCCCAAGTCTGTAGGACTAACCGTTTTGAAAAAAAAATTGTTGGCGCATCGCGACACTTTTCGGGTCCAAAACGCGTAACCAGGAAGTTGTTCGAAAAAAATTTTTTTGCATGACAAATCATGGCCAGAAGTCAGGTAACAAATTCCACACTTCAGATTTTTGATAACAGTTATAGTTTCTGAGTTAATCTGCAGACAAGGTTTTTGGGTTACGGGCAGATAACTCTGTTACTAAATATAGATTCGTTTCAAAGCATGAGTCACGTCGAGTCCTGGTAGTGATGATTAAGTGTGCCAACTTTCGTTAAGATCGGTTAAGACACTTTTCGTTTTTTGAGGGAAGAAAAGAAGAATAATAATAATTAAAAAGTCATTTGTTCAGAGAACAAATGTGAGGTCTTTCCCTGTCTTATGTTTTTGTTATGTTATTTTATACAAGTACTAAAGACATTTGAGTCACTTTGTTTATGACAAGATGTTGCCAATTATTGTGATATAGGCTCCAGAATGAAGATCAGGGGGCCTAGAGTCAGAAAAAGTATGGTTGCTAAGGACTTTTATGTCGGTTGCTATGGACTTAATGTCACTTCCGGTTGAAAAAACTAACATCTTAACTCAGAAAGTACTCTGGTTTAAGAATATGTATGGTTGCTATGGACTTTTCATTAAGGTTACCTTGTTGCTAGGGAATGACCTTGACCCATGACCTTTGACCTTGGACCCAAATTGTAGCTCTTTGCATTCTGATTCATTTAAGTATACATGTTTACTATACTATCTGTTATGGTTTTCAAGTTATGGGCAAAAAACGTGTTTTGCAAAACTTGTTTTGGCCGCCATTTTGAAACCGTTCAACCGAATCATGTACTGTTTGGGTTCAAATTGTAGGTATTTTAATTTTCTATCAAATGAACCCTATGTTTCATTCACCATCTTTTATGGTTAAAAAGTTATAAACAAAAAATCATTTTAAAAATACAAATCAAGGGCAATAACTCAAAAACGACAAGTTTTACACTTTGGCACCTGAAACATTTTTTGTAGATTTCGACATGGGGAATATTTTTCCCATGTATTGTCCGCTTCAATTTTGTACGGTTTAAGTGTTATTTCATAAAAACTGTTAAGGGTGTCGGCCATTTTGAAAATGGCTGCCCGTAACCATTCGACTTTGGTCTTAAATTGAAGGACTCTTAATGACGGTCACAAAAAACCCATATGTTTACTATATTATCTTTGATGGTTTAAAAGTTATAAGCCAAAAACGAATAAGCCGAAACGCGTCAAGGGCCATAAATCGAAAACGGTTTGTCGTACAGTGTTCGACCCTTTATATCAAATAAAGGTCTAAATGAGACGAGTATTTTCCTCATTACATGTCTGCTTCAATTTTGTATGGTTTTTGAGCTATACTGCAGACAAGGTGTACCATGACCTCTGACCTTGAGATTTGACCTTTGATCTTGACATTTTTAGATGTAACATATGTCACCTAGGATGATTGGTGAAGGTCCCAAGTCTCTAGGACAAACCGTTTTGAAGAAAAAAAATTTGACGAGGCGTGACACTTTTCGGGTCAAAAACGCGTAACCAGGAAGTTGATCGAAAAAATTTTTTTTGCGTGACGAATCATGACCAGGAGTCTAGCAACATTTTCCCTGCTTCAGATTTTTGATAACGGTTACGGTTTCTGACTTTATCTGCAGACAAGGTTTTTGGGTTCCGGGCAGATAACTCCGTTACTAAAAATAGATCGGTTTCGCAGGCCGACTCAAGTCGAGCCCTGGTAGTGTCGATTAATAGTACTAAGTTTCGTAATGATAGGTCGCGACACTTTTTTGACATCTGCGGCAGAAAAAAAAAAAAAATAATAATAATCATAAGAAATACAGTAAGGTCTTTCCTTCTGTGGAAGGGAAAGACCTTAATAATAATTAAATTACAATCGTTCAAAGAACGATTGCAAGGTCTTTCCCATTTTGTGTATTACAATAGAAACAGATTACAGTGACTGAATGATACAATTTTGGGAAATTTCAACATTTAGAAAATATATGGTTGCTATTGAATTTCATGCCGTAACTTTCAATTTGGACCCCAGATGTGAAGTTGGTTCCCTGGGTCCAAAAATATGAAATTCAAAATGTACAGGCCATTAGCTTTCTAATGATATATTACAAGCCTACTTTCCAGTTACTTTCAATTTTGGACCCCGGGGATGAAGTTGGTCCACGGGGTCCAAAAATATGAAATTCAAAATGTACAGGCCATTAGCTTTCTAATGATATATTACAAGCCGACTTTCCAGTAACTTTCAATTTGGACCCCAGAGATGAGATTGGTCCCCGGGGTCCAAAAATATGAAATTCAAAATGTACAGGCCATTAGATTTCTAACGATATATTACAAGCCTACTTTCCAGTAACTTTCAATTTTGGACCCCGGGGATGAAGTTAGTCCACGGGGTCCAAAAATATAAAATTCAAAATGTACAGGCCATTAGCTTTCTAATGATATATTAGAAACCTACTTTCCAGTAACTTTCAATTTGGACCCCAGAGATGAGGTTGGTCCCCGGGGTTCAAAAATATGAAATTCAAAATGTACAGGCCATAAGCTTTCTAATGATATATTACAAGCCTAGTTTCCAGTAACTTTCAATTTTGGACCCCGGGGAAGAAGTTGGTCCACGGGGTCCAAAAATATGAAATTCAAAATGTACAGGCCATTAGCTTTCTAATGATATATTACAAGCCTAGTTTCCAGTAACTTTCAATTTGGAACCCAGAGATGAGGTTGGTCCCCAGGGTCCAAAAATATGAAATTCAAAATGTACAGGCCATTAGCTTTCTAATGATATATTACAAGCCTACTTTCCAGTAACTTTCAATTTTGGACCCCGGGGATGAAGTTAGTCCACGGGGTCCAAAAATATAAAATTCAAAATGTACAGGCCATTAGCTTTCTAATGATATATTACAAGCCTAGTTTCCAGTAACTTTCAATTTGGAACCCAGAGATGAGGTTGGTCCCCAGGGTCCAAAAATATGAAATTCAAAATGTACAGGCCATTAGCTTTCTAATGATATATTACAAGCCTACTTTCCAGTAACTTTCAATTTTGGACCCCGGGGATGAAGTTGGTCCACGGGGTCCAAAAATATGAAATTCAAAATGTATAGGCCATTAACTTTCTAATGATATATTACAAGCCTACTTTCCAGTAACTTTCAATTTGGACCCCAGAGATGAAGTTGGTCCCCGGGGTCCAAAAATATGAAATTCAAAATGTACAGGCCATTAGCTTTCTAACGATATATTACAACCCTACCTTCCAGTATTTTCTAATTTTGGACCCAGAGATGATTTTGGTCCTCGGGGTCTAAAAATATGAAATTCAAAATGTACAGGCTATTAGCTTTCTAAGGATATATTGCAACCCTATTTTCAAGTAGTTTTCATTTCTGGACCCCGGTGATGATGTTGGTCCCCACTGGGCCAGGGTCCAAAAATATGAAATTCAATAGATCAAAATTGTAGCCCCTTACTTTCTGATTCTAATGAGTATACATGTGTTTACTTTGCTATCTTCTACCGTTATAAAGTTATGAACATGGATTACTAAACATTGCGCAATACATTCCTATATTTAATCATGATGCAATAATTCAAACTTGAGATTTGACCTATGACATATATATTTTCGGATGCAACTTATGTCACCTAAGACGATTGGTGAAGGTCCCAAGTCTCTATGACTAACCGTTTTGAAGAAAAAAAAATTGACGTGTCGTGACAGGTTTCGACTCAAAAACGCGTAACCAGAAAGTTAATTGAAATTTTTTTTTTTGCGTGACGAATCATGACCAGGAGTCTAGCAACATTTTCCCTGCTTCAGATTTTTGATAACGGTTACGGTTTCTGACTTTATCTGCAGACAAGGTTTTTGGGTTCCGGGCAGATAACTCCGTTACTAAAAATAGATCGGTTTCGCAGGGTTAGTCAGGTCAAGATTAGGCAGTGTCGGTTAATGGTACCAAGTATCGAAATGATATGTCGCGACACTTTTTTTATATGGACCGCGGAAAAGAAGAAGAATAATAATAATAATTAAAAAGTCATTTGTTCAGAGAACAAATGTGAGGTCTTTCCCTGTCTTATGTTTTTGTTATGGTATTTTATACAAGTACTAAAGACATTTGAGTCACTTTGTTTATGACAAGATGTTGCCAATTATTGTGATATAGGCTCCAGAATGAAGATTAGGGGGCCTACAGTCAGAAAAAGTATGGTTGCTAAGGACTTTTATGTTGGTTGCTATGGACTAAATGTCACTTCCGGTTGCAAAAACTTACATCTTATCTCAGAAAGTAGTCTTGTTTAAGACTGTATGGTTGCTATGGACTTTTCATTAAGGTTACCTTGTTGCTAGGGAATGACCTTGACCCATGACCTTTGACCTCTGACTCAAATTTTAGCTCTTTGCATTCTGATTCATTTAAGTATACATGTTTACTATACTATTTGTTATGGTTTTCAACTTATGGGCAAAAAATGTGTTTCGCGAAACTTGTTTTGGTCGCCATTTTGAAACCGTTAAACCGAATCATGTACTGTTTGGATTCAAATTGTAGGCAATTCAATTCTCTTTTAAATAAACCCTATGTTTCATTCACCATCTTTTATGGTTAAAAAGTTATAAACAAAAATCATTTTAAAAACACGAATCAAGGGCGATAACTCAAAAACAACAAGTTTTACGCTTTCGCACCTGAAACACTTTTTGTAGATCTCGACATGGCGAACATTTTTCCCATGTATTGTCTGCTTCAATTTTGTACGGTTTAGGTGTTATTTCTTAAAAACTGTTTACAGTGTCGGCCATTTTGAAAATGGCTGCCTATAACCATTCGACTTTGGTCTTAAATTGAAGGACTCTTAATGACGGTCACAAAAAAACCATATGTTTACTATATTATCTTTGATGGTTTAAAAGTTATAAGCCAAAAACGAATAAGCCGAAAAGCGTCAAGGGCCATAACTCGAAAACCGTTTGTCGTACAGTGTTCAACCCTTTATATCAAATAAAGGTCTAAATGAGACGAGTATTTTCCTCATTACATGTCTGCTTCAATTTTGTATGGTTTTTGAGCTATACTGCAGACAAGGTGTACCATGACCTCTGACCTTGAGATTTGACCTTTGACCTTGACATTTTTAGATGTAACATATGTCACCTAGGATGATTGGTGAAGGTCCCAAGTCTCTAGGACAAACCGTTTTGAAGAAAAAAAATTTGACGAGTCGTGACACTTTTCGGGTCAAAAACGCGTAACCAGGAAGTTGATCGAAATTATTTTTTTTGCGTGACGAATGATGACCAGGAGTCTAGCAACATTTTCCCTGCTTCAGATTTTTGATAACGGTTACGGTTTCTGACTTTATCTGCAGACAAGGTTTTTGGGTTCCGGGCAGATAACTCCGTTACTAAAAATAGATCGGTTTCGCAGGCCGACTCAAGTCGAGCCCTGGTAGTGTCGATTAATAGTACTAAGTTTCGTAATGATAGGTCGCGACACTTTTTTGACATCTGCGGCAGAAAAAAAAAAATAATAATAATAATCATAAGAAATACAGTAAGGTCTTTCCTTCTGTGGAAGGGAAAGACCTTAATTAAATTACAATCGTTCAAAGAACGATTGCGAGGTCTTTCCCATTTTGTGTATTACAATAGAAACAGATTACAGTGACTGAATGATACAATTTTGGGAAATTTCAACATTGAGAAAATATATGGTTGCTATTGAATTTCATGCCGTAACTTTCAATTTGGACCCCAGATGTGAAGTTGGTTCCCTGGGTCCAAAAATATGAAATTCAAAATGTACAGGCCATTAGCTTTCTAATGCTATATTACAAGCCTACTTTCCAGTTACTTTCAATTTTGGACCCCGGGGATGAAGTTGGTCCACGGGGTCCAAAAATATGAAATTCAAAATGTACAGGCCATTAGCTTTCTAATGATATATTACAAGCCTACTTTCCAGTAACTTTCAATTTGGACCCCAGAGATGAGATTGGTCCCCGGGGTCCAAAAATATGAAATTCAAAATGTACAGGCCATTAGCTTTCTAATGATATATTACAAGCCTACTTTCCAGTAACTTTCAATTTTGGACCCCGGGGATGAAGTTAGTCCACGGGGTCCAAAAATATGAAATTCGAAATGTACAGGCCATTAGCTTTCTAATGATATATTAGAAGCCTACTTTCCAGTAACTTTCAATTTTGGACCCCGGGGAAGAAGTTGGTCCACGGGGTCCAAAAATATGAAATTCAAAATATACAGGCCATTAGCTTTCTAATGATATATTACAAGCCTAGTTTCCAGTAACTTTCAATTTGGAACCCAGAGATGAGGTTGGTCCCCAGGGTCCAAAAATATGAAATTCAAAATGTACAGGCCATTAGCTTTCTAATGATATATTACAAGCCTACTTTCCAGTAACTTTCAATTATGGACCCCGGGGATGAAGTTGGTCCACGGGGTCCAAAAATATGAAATTCAAAATGTACAGGCCATTAACTTTCTAATGATATATTACAAGCCTACTTTCCAGTAACTTTCAATTTGGACCCCAGAGATGAAGTTGGTCCCCGGGGTCCAAAAATATGAAATTCAAAATGTACAGGCCATTAGCTTTCTAACGATATATTACAACCCTACCTTCCAGTATTTTCTAATTTTGGACCCAGAGATGATTTTGGTCCTCGGGGTCCAAAAATATGAAATTCAAAATGTACAGGCTATTAGCTTTCTAAGGATATATTACAACCCTATTTTCAAGTAGTTTTCATTTCTGGACCCCGGTGATGATGTTGGTCCCCACTGGGCCAGGGTCCAAAAATATGAAATTCAATAGATCAAAATTGTAGACCCTTACTTTCTGATACTAATGAGTATACATGTTTGCGTTGCTATCTTCTACCATTATAAAGTTATGAACATGGATTACTATATATTGCGCAATACATACCTATATTTAGTCATGATGCAATAATTCAAACTTGAGATTTGACCTATGACATATATATTTTCGGATGCAACTTATGTCACCTAAGACGATTGGTGAAGGTCCCAAGTCTCTAGGACTAACCGTTTTGAAGAAAAAAAATTTGACTAGTCGCGACACTTTTCGAGTCAAAAACACGTAACCAGGAAGTTGATCAAAAAACAATTTTTTGCGTGACAAATCATGACCAGGAGTCTAGCAACATTTTCCTTGCATCAGATTTTTGATAACGCTTACGGTTTCTGACTTTATCTGCAGACAAGGTTTTTGAGTTCCGGGCTGATAACTCCGTTACTAAAAATAGATCGGTTTCGCAGGGTTAGTCAGGTCAAGCCCAGGCAGTGTCGGTTAATGGTACCAAGTATCAAAATGATATGTCGCGACACTTTTTTTATATGGACCGCGGAAAAGAAGAAGAATAATAATAATAATAATAAAAATAATCAGAAGAAATACAATAAGGTCTTTCCTTTTGGAAAGGGAAAGACCTTAATAATAAAAATAATCAGAAGAAATACAATAAGGTCTTTCCTTTTGGAAAGGGAAAGACCTTA
This sequence comes from Arcuatula senhousia, assembly GCA_963971305.1. Lineage (NCBI taxonomy): Eukaryota > Metazoa > Mollusca > Bivalvia > Mytilida > Mytilidae > Arcuatula > Arcuatula senhousia. The sequence goes on along the minus strand of CAXARO010000027.1, from coordinate 76,552 downwards.
ATAATAATTAAAAAGTCATTTGTTCAGAGAACAAATGTGAGGTCTTTCCCTGTCTTATGTTTTTGTTATATTATTTTATACAAGTACTAAAGACATTTGAGTCACTTTGTTTATGACAAGATGTTGCCAATTATTGTGATATAGGCTCCAGAATGAAGATCAGGAGGCCTAGAGTCAGAAAAAGTATGGTTGCTAAAGACTTTTATGTCGGTTGCTATGGACTAAAGGTCACTTTCGGTTGAAAAAACTAACATCTTAACTCAGAGAGTAGTCTGGTTTAAGAATATGTATGGTTGCTATGGACTTTTCATTAAGGTTACCTTGTTGCTAGGGAATGACCTTGACCCATGACCTTAGACCTTGGACTCAAATTGTAGCTCTTTGCATTCTGATTCATTTAAGTATACATGTTTACTATACTAACTGTTATGGTTTTCAAGTTATGGGCAAAAAACGTGTTTCGCGAAACTTGTTTTGGCCGCCATTTTGAAACCGTTCAACCGAATCATGTACTGTTTGGGTTCAAATTGTAGGTATTTTAATTCTCTATCAAATGAACCCTATGTTTCATTCACCATCTTTTATGGTTAAAAAGTTATAAACAAAAAATCATTTTAAAAATACGAATCAAGGGCAATAACTCATAAATGACAAGTTTTACGCTTTCGCACCTGAAACATTTTTGGTAGATTGCGACATGGGGAATATTTTTCCCATGTATTGTCCGCTTCAATTTTGTACGGTTTAAGTGTTATTTCATAAAAACTGTTAAGGGTGTCGGCCATTTTGAAAATGGCTGCCCGTAACCATTGGACTTTGGTCTTAAATTGAAGGACTCATAATGACGGTCACAAAAAACCCATATGTTTACTACATGTATATTATCTTTGATGGTTCTTTGGAGGTCGTAGAAAACTACCCCGTGCTTCAGTTGTATGCTCTTATATATTTTCGAGTACTGACCTTGAGATTTGACCTTTGACCTTGACATTTCTAGATGTAACATATGTCACCTAGGATGATTGGTGAAGGTCCCAAGTCTCTAGGACAAACCGTTTTGAAGAAAAAAAATTTGACGAGTCGTGACACTTTTCGGGTGAAAAACGCGTAACCAGGAAGTTGATCGAAAAAAAAAAATTTGCGTGACGAATCATGACCAGGAGTCTAGCAACATTTTCCCTGCTTCATATTTTTGATAACGGTTACGGTTTCTGACTTTATCTGCAGACAAGGTTTTTGGGTTCCGGGCAGATAACTCCGTTACTAAAAATAGATCGGTTTCGCAGGCCGACTCAAGTCGAGCCCTGGTAGTGTCGATTAATAGTACTAAGTTTCGTAATGATAGGTCGCGACACTTTTTTGACATCTGCGGCAGAAAAAAAAAATAATAATAATCATAAGAAATACAGTAAGGTCTTTCCTTCTGTGGAAGGGAAAGACCTTAATTAAATTACAATCGTTCAAAGAACGATCGCGAGGTCTTTCCCTATTTGTGTCCTCCAATAGAAATAGATTCCTAACTGAATGATACCATTTTTGGATATATCAACCTGGTAGGTGTTCCAGATTAGAAATATTTGGTTGCTATGGACTTTAAGGTCGGTTGCTATGAACAAATCATCACTTCCGGTCATAAAATATTGAAATTCAAACTCAGCAGGTAGTCAGGAGTCATAAAATATATGGTTGCTATGGACTTTTAGGTCAGTTGCTATGAACAAAACATCACTTCCGGTCATAAAATATTGAAATTTAAACTCAGCAGGTAGTCAGGAGTCATAAAACATATGGTTGCTATGGACTTTAATGTCGGTTGCTATGAACAAAACATCACTTCTGGTCATAAAATATTGAAATTTAAACTCAGCAGGTAGTCAGGAGTCATAAAATATATGGTTGCTATGGACTTTTAGGTCGGTTGCTATGGACAAAAGGTCACTTCCGGTCACAAAAAGATAAAATTTAAACTCAGCAAGTAGTCTGGATTCATAAAATATATGGTTGCTATGGACTTTACCTTAAGGTTACCTTGTTGCTAAGGACTGACCTTGAGCTGTGACCTTTGACCTTGGACCTAAATTATAGTCCCTTCCTAACTGATTGTGAAAATATATGGTTGCTATGGATTTTTCCTTAAGGTTACCTTGTTGCTAAGGACTGACCTTGACCTATGACCTTTGACCTTGGGCCCAAATTATAGCCCCTTCCTAACTGATTGTGAAAATGTATGGTTGCTATGGACTTTTCCTTAACATTACATTGTTACAGATGGATTACCATACATTGCGCAATACATTCCTATATTTAGTCATGACGCAATAATTCAAACTTGAGATTTGACCTATGACATATATATTTTCGGATGCATCTTATGTCACCTAAGACGATTGGTGAAGGTCCCAAGTCTGTAGGACTAACCGTTTCGAAATAAATTTTGTTGGCGCATCGTGACACTTTTCGGGTCAAAAACGCGTAACCAGGAAGTTGTTCGAAAAAATTTTTTTTGCATGACAAATCATTGCCAGAAGTCAGGTAACAAATTCCACACTTCAGATTTTTGATAACAGTTATGGTTTTTGAGTTAATCTGCAGACAAGGTTTTTGGGTTACGGGCAGATAACTCTGTTACTAAAAATAGATTCATTTCAAAGCATGAGTCACGTCGAGTCCTGGTAGTGATGATTAAGTGTGCCAACTTTCGTTAAGATCGGTTAAGACACTTTTCGTTTTTTGAGGGAAGAAAAGAATAATAATAATAATTAAATTACAATCGTTCAAAGAACGATCGCGAGGTCTTTCCCTATTTGTGTCCTCCAATAGAAATAGATTCTTAACTGAATGATACAATTTTTGGATACATCAACTTTGTAGGTACTCCAGATTAGAAATATTTGGTTGCTATGGACTTATAGGTTGGTTGCTATGAACAAAAAATCACTTCCGGTCATAAAATATTGAATTTTAAACTCAGCAGGTAGTCAGGAGTCATAAAATATATGGTTGCTATGGACTTTTAGGTCGGTTGCTATGAACAAAACATCACTTTCGGTCATAGAATATTGAAATTTAAACTCAGCAGGTAGTCAGGAGTCATAAAATATATGGTTGCTATGGACTTTTAGGTCGGTTGTTATGAACAAACATCACTTCCGGTCATAAAATATTGAAATCTAAACTCAGCAGGTAGTCAGGAGTCATAAAATATATGGTTGCTATGGACTTTTAGGTCGGTTGCTATGAACAAAACATCACTTTCAGTCATAAAATATTGAAATTTAAACTCAGAAGGTAGTCAGGAGTCATAAAATATATGGTTGCTATGGACTTTTAGGTCGGTTGCTATGAACAAAACATCACTTCCGGTCATAAAATATTGAAATTTAAACTCAGCAGGTAGTCAGGAGTCATAAAATATATGGTTGCTATGGACTTTTAGGTCGGTTGCTATGGACAAAAGGTCACTTCCGGTCACAACAAGATAAAATTTAAACTCAGCAAGTAGTCTGGATTCATAAAATATATGGTTGCTATGGACTTTTCCTTAAGGTTACCTTGTTGCTAAGGACTGACCTTGATCTATGACCTTTGACCTTTGACCTAAATTACAGCCCCTTCCTAACTGATTGTGAAAATATATGGTTGCTATGGATTTTTCCTTAAGGTAACCTTGATGCTATGGACTGACCTTGACCTTTGACCTTTGACCTTGGGCCCAAATTATAGCCCCTTCCTAACTGATTGTGAAAATGTATGGTTGCTATGGACTTTTCCTTAACATTACATTGTTACATATGGATTACCATACATTGCGCAATACATTCCTATATTTAGTCATGACGCAATAATTCAAACTTGAGATTTGACCTATGACATATATATTTTCGGATGCAACTTATGTCACCTAAGACGATTGGTGAAGGTCCCAAGTCTGTAGGACTAACCGTTTTGAAAAAAAATTTGTTGGCGCATCGCGACACTTTTCGGGTCAAAAACGCGTAACCAGGAAGTTGTTCGAAATTTTTTTTTTTGCATGACAAATCATGGCCAGAAGTCAGGTAACAAATTCCACTTCAGATTTTTGATAACAGTTATGGTTTCTGAGTTAATCTGCAGACAAGGTTTTTGGGTTATCGGCAGATAACTCTGTTACTAAAAATAGATTTGTTTCAAAGCATGAGTCACGTCGAGTCCTGGTAGTGATGATTAAGTGTGCCAACTTTCGTTAAGATCGGTTAAGACACTTTTCGTTTTTTGAGGGAAGAAAAGAAGAATAATAATAATAATTAAACTCAGCAGGAAGTCAGGAGTCATAGAATATATGGTTGCTATGGACTTTAAGGTCGGTTGCTATGGACAAAAGGTCACTTCCGGTCACAAAAAGATAAAATTTAAACTCAGCAAGTAGTCCGGATTCATAAAATATATGGTTGCTATGGACTTTTCCTTAAGGTTACCTTATTGCTAAGGACTGACCTTGACCTATGACCTTTGACCTTGGACCTAAATTACAGCCCATTACTAACTGATTGTGAAAATATATGGTTGCTATGGATTTTTCCTTAAGGTTACCTTGTTGCTAAGGACTGACCTTGACCTATGACCTTTGACCTTGGGCCCAAATTATAGCCCCTTCCTAACTGATTGTGAAAATATATGGTTGCTAGGGACTTTTCCTTAACATTACATTGTTACATATGGATTACAATACATTGCGCAATACATTCCTATATTTAGTCATGATGCAATAATTCAAACTTGAGATTTGACCTATGACATATATATTTTCGGATGTAACTTATGTCACCTAAGACGATTGGTGAAGGTCCCAAGTCTGTAGGACTAACCGTTTTGAAATAAATTTTGTTGGCGCATTGCGACACTTTTCGGGTCAAAAACGCGTAACCAGGAAGGTGTTCGAAAAATTTTTTTTTGCATGACGAATCATTGCCAGAAGTCAGGTAACAAATTCCACACTTCAGATTTTTGATAACAGTTATGGTTTCTGAGTTAATCTGCAGACAAGGTTTTTGGGTTACGGGCAGATAACTCCGTTACTAAAAATAGATCGGTTTCAAAGCATGAGTCACGTCGTCTCCTAGTAGTGATGATTAAGTGTGCCAACTTTCGTTAAGATCGGTTAAGACACTTTTCGTTTTTTGAGGGAAGAAAAGAAGAATAATAATAATAATAATAATCATAAGAAATACAGTAAGGTCTTTCCTTCTGAAAAGGGAAAGACCTTAATAATAATAATCATAAGAAATACAGTAAGGTCTTTCCTTCTGTAAAGGGAAAGACCTTAATAATCATAAGAAATACAGTAAGGTCTTTCCTTCTGTAAAGGGAAAGACCTTAATAATAATAATAATAATCATAAGAAATACAGTAAGGTCTTTCCTTCTGAAAAGGGAAAGACCTTAATAAGAAACGGTGCAAAAACAATAAGTCCCCAAACGTTGTTTGGGGGACTTAATAATAATAAGAAACGGTGCAAAAACAATAAGTCCCCAAACGTTGTTTGGGGGACTTAATAACAAGTATTAACTGTGATTGCAAGCAAGTCACAAAGTCCCCCAAACGACCCGTATTTGCCACTATTCTCTTCAGCATGTCAAAAAACCCCTAAATGTAAATTTTCATGTAAATCGGAGCACTTTGAAAATTTCGACCCAATTATCTCCCTTGAGAAATCACATTTTTATTTATATCTCGAAAACTGTAAATATCGCTTCAAAATTTTTTTTCATATTATGAAAGAGAATGTTTAGCTCTATCAACCTACAAAATTTCAGAACCCTGCGCACCTAGGTTACCGAGATATTGCAATGTCCAATATTTAGTCCATTTTCCTGTTTCCATGGAAACGGCGGCCATTTTGAAAAGTCTGATTGTCAACGAAGCTTCCTTTCTTTACTATCTATTATCCTGCCAAGTTTCATATTGATATGTGGAGTCGTTTTCTCTGGGATCTCCGGACAAGTTCACGACTAAGTGGAAGAATCGGAAGAAGAAGAAGAAGAAGAAGAACAAGTATTAACTGTGATTGCAAGCAAGTCACAAAGTCCCCCAAACGACCCGTATTTGTCACTATTCTCTGCAGCATGTCAAAAAAAACCCTAAATATCAATTTTCATGTAAATCGGAGCACTTTGAAAATTTTGACCCGATTATCTCCCTTGAAATCACATTTTTATTTTTATCTCGAAAACCGTAAATATCGCTTCAATTTTTTTTTTCATATTATTAAAGAGAATATTTTGCTCTATCATCCTACAAAATTTCAGAACCCTGCGCACCTAGGTTACCGAGATATTGCAATGTCCAATATTTAGTCCATTTTCCTGTTTCCATGGAAACGGCGGCCATTTTGAAAATTCTGATTGTCAACGAAGCTTCCTTTCTTTACAATCTATTATCCTGCCAAGTTTCATATTGATATGTGGAGTCGTTTTCTCTGGGATCTCCGGACAAGTTCACGACTAAGCGGAAGAATCGGAAGAATAATAATAACAAGTATTAACTGTGATTGCAAGCAAGTCACAAAGTCCCCCAAACGACCTGTATTTGCCACTATTCTCTTCAGCATGTCAAAAAACCCCTAAATATCAATTTTCATGTAAATCGGAGCACTTTGAAAATTTTGACCCGATTACCTCCCTTGAAAGCACATTTTTATTTATATCTCGAAAACCGTAAATATCGCTTCAAATTTTTTTTTTCATATTATTAAAGAGAATGTTTTGCTCTATCAACCTACAAAATTTCAGAACCCTGCGCACCTAGGTTACCGAGATATTGCAATGTCCAATATTTAGTCCATTTTCCTGTTTCCATGGAAACGGCGCCATTTTGAAAATTCTTATTGTCAACAAAGCTTCCTTTCTTTACAATCTATTATCCTGCCAAGTTTCATATTGATATGTGGAGTCGTTTTCTCTGGGATCTCCGGACAAGTTCACGACTAAGCGGAAGAATCGGAAGAATAATTAAAGTGCCATTTGTTCAGAGAACAAATGAGAGGTCTTTCCCGTAAAGTTGACCTATGACCTTTAACCTTTGTCTTAAAGTCAAGCTCTTTGATAACTGATAATAAATATATATATATTTACTATATTATCTGTAACCGTTTAAATGTTATATTCACATCAATAATGCATAGGATGAGGTTTTTTGCCGCATTTTGAAATTACTCAACCGTAACATATATTTCTTGGCCTTAAATGATAGAGCTTGTCAAGACGGTCATTTTTCATACACATGTCTATTATACTATCTGTTACGGTTTTGAAGTTATTGGCAAAAAACCTATTTCGCGAAAACTTGTTTCGGCCGCCATTTCGAAATCGCTCAACCGAATCATACACTTTTTGGACTCAAATTGTAGGTCTTTTCAAGACGATCATTTTTTGTTCACATACTGTCTATACTATCTCTTACGGTTTTCGAGTTATAAGCAAAAAACCGTTTGACGGCCGCCATTTTGGCAATGGTAAACGCAAAAAAGTTTTCGATTGCATATTCGTAATCAGGACCCTCTAATCTACTTGGAAACTAAATTTCATCAAAATCGGACAACATTGACATTTTGCGCCAAGTTTGCGCCATACGCGCGCAACCAGGAAGTAAATTACAGCATTATTTTTGCATGATAAATCATCACCAGGATGTAAGCTACCATTTTCACTAAACATAATCTTGATAACTATTACCGTTTCTGAGCTCACCTGATAACAAGGGTAAACAGCGTTTTGCGCTATTGCGCCGAAAGTACAAATAATTTAGCGTCGTGTCCATGGCCTAGTCTATTCCTGGTAGTGCTGAGTAAGTGTGCAAAATTTCATGAAAATCGGTCAAGACACTTTTTCTACCCGACTGGAAGAAAAAAAAAAGAATAATAATTAAAGTGCCATTTGTTCAGAGAACAAATGAGAGGTCTTTCCCGTAGATTGACCTATGACCTTTAACCTTTGTCTTAAAGTCAAGCTCTTTGATAACTGATAATAAATATATATATATTTACTATATTATCTGTAACCGTTTAAATGTTATATACAAGTAAATAATGCATCGGATGACGTTTTTGGCCGCCATTTTGAAACCAGTCAACCGTTATATGTACTTTTGGGCTTAAATGGTAGGTCTTGTCAAGACGGTCATTTTTCATACACATGTCTATTATACTATCTGTTACGGTTTTCAAGTTATTGGCAAAAAACCTATTTCGCGAAAACCTGTTTCGGCCGTTATTTCGAAACCGCTCAACCGAATGATGCACTTCTTGGACTCAAATTGTAGGTCTTTTCAAGACAATCATTTTTTGTTCATATCTTGTCTATACTATCTCTTACGGTTTTCGAGTTATAAGCAAAAAACCATTTGACGACCGCTATTTTGGCAATGGTAAACGCAAAAAAAATTTTGACCACAGATTCGTAATCAGGACCCTCAAATCTACTTGGAAACCAAATTTCATCAAAATCGGACAACTTTTACATTTTTGCGCCATACGCGCGCAACCAGGAAGTAAATTACAGCATTATTTTTGCATGATAAATTATCACCAGGATGTAAGCTACCATTTTCACTAATCAGAATCTTGATAACTATTACCGTTTCTGAGCTCACCTGATAACAAGGGTAAACAGCGTTTTGCGCTATTGCGCCGAAACTACAAATAATTTAGCGTCGTGTCCATAGCCTAGTCTATTCCTGGTAGTGCTGAGTAAGTGTGCAAAATTTCATGAAAATCGGTCAAGGCACTTTTTGCACCCGACTGGAAGAAAAAAAAAAAGAATAATAATAATAATAATAATAATAGGCCGACGAAATACAATAAGGTCTTCCCTTTGGAAAGGGAAAGACCTTAATAATAATAGGCCGACGAAATACAATAAGGTCTTCCCTTTGGAAAGGGAAAGACCTTAATAATAACTAGTGCTGATTGTGTTGGGATGCCAACACATAAGTCGCCCAAAATCGCCTTGGATAGTATTCCATTCAAATCAGTACATCAAAATAAGTCTAGAAATCAAATTTCGTTGAAATCGGACAAAGTTGACGTTTTTTGGGGGGCGGGTGTAGTAAAACGGCCGCCATTTTGAAACCGGAAGTCGGATTTCAAATCCGGTCGCAGATTTGAATTCAGCATACCCGCTTTACCCAGATGACCAATTTTCAAGACGATCCGATGAAAAAAAATTTTCCGCCCACTTTTTCCGATGGCCGCCATTTTGAAACGGCGGCCATCTTGAAAATTTCAAAACTTGGATGCACGCCTTTTAGTGACCCACTATCCAATCCAACAAGTGTTTTTCAATTTCCTTGAACCCCTTTCTTGTATTAGGGAGGACAACTTTACGATAAAGAATCAGAAGAATAATTAAAAAGTCATTTGTTCAGAGAACAAATGTGAGGTCTTTCCCTGCCTTATGTTTTTGTTAGGGTATTTTATACAAGTACTAAAGACATTTGAGTCACTTTGTTTATGACTAGATGTTGCCAATTATTGTGATATAGGCTCCAGAATGAAGATCAGGGAACCTAGAGTCAGAAAAAGTATGGTTGCTAAGGACTTTTATTACGGTTGCTATGGACTTCCGGTTGAAAAAACTTACCCCTTAACTCAAAAAGTAGTCTTGGTTTAGAATATATATGGTTGCTATGGACTTTTCATTAATGTTACCTTGTTGCTAGGAAATGACCTTGACCTATGACCTTTGACCTTGGACTCAAATTGTAGCTCTTTATATACTGATTCATTTAAGTATACATGTTTACTATACTATCTGTTATGGTTTTCAAGTTATTGGCAAAAAACGTGTTTCGCGAAACTTGTTTTAGCCGCCATTTTGAAACCGTTCAACCGAATCATGTACTGTTTGGGTTCAAATTGTAGGTAATTTAATCCTCTTTCAGATGAACCCTATGTTTCATTCATCATCTTTTATGGATTAAAAGTTATAAACAAAAATTCATTTTAAAAATAAGAATCAAGGGCGATAACTCAAAAACGACAAGTTTTACGCTTTCGCACCTGAAACCCTTTTTGTAGCTTCCAACATGGCGAACATTTTTTCCATGTATTGTCCGCTTCAATTTTGTACGGTTTAAGTGCTATTTCATAAAAACTGTTTACGGTGTCAGCCATTTTGAAAATGGTTGCCCGTAACCAATCGACTTTGGTCTTAAATTGAAGGACATATAAAGACGGTCACAAAAAACCCATATGTTTACTATATTATCTCTGACGGTTTAAAAGTTATAAGCCAAAAATAGATAAGCCGAAACGCGTTAAGGGCCATAACTCGAAAACGGTTTGTCGCACAGTGTTCGACCCTTTATATCAAATAAAGGTCTAAATGAGACGAGTATTTTTCCCATTACATGTCTGCTTCAATTTTGTATGGTTTTTGAGCTAAACTGGTAACAAGGTGTACCATGACCTCTGACCTTGAGATTTGACCTTTGACCTTGACATTTTTAAATGTAACATAGGTCATCTAGGATGATTGGTGAAGGTCCTAAGTCTCTAGGACTAACCGTTTTGAAGAAAAAAATTTTGACGTGTCGCGACAGGTTTCGACTCAAAAACGCGTAACCAGGAAGTTGATCGAAAAAAATTTTTTTTCGTGATGACATGTTCCCATGAGTCCAGCAACATTTCCCACACTTTAAATTTTTGATATCGGTTACGGTTTAGGAGGAGATCTGTGCACAAGGGTTTTCGGTCTGGGGCAGATAACTCTGTTACTAAAAATAGATCGGTGTCAAAGCATGAGTTTCGGCGAGGATTCGTATGACCGCATAATGGTACCAAGTATGGAAAAGATATGTCGCGACACTTTACGTATATGGGCGGCGGAAAAGAAGAACAATAATAATAATAATAATAATAATCAGAAGAAATACAGTAAGGTCTTTCCACTGTAGTGGGAAAGACCTTAATAATAATAGGCCGACGAAATACAATAAGGTCTTCCCTTTGGAAAGGGAAAGACCTTAATAATAGGCCGACGAAATACAATAAGGTCTTCCCTTTGGAAAGGGAAAGACCTTAATTAAACGGCTGATTTTCCCCCGTTAAGAGCCTCATTGCTGGCATTTGTTTGTTTGTTTGTTTTGTTTTTGCTGGTTTTTCAAAAAAGGGGGGGGGGGGTAGTTCATACATGTATGTTATTGCCATACATGTATCTGAAAAGATGGGGGCGGGGACATTTAAGTTTTTTTCTTTTGTGTGTTTTTTTTTTTGTTTTGTTTTGTTTTATTTGTTTTGTTTCATTTTGTTTATTTCTTTTGTTTTCTTGTTTTAAACAAACAACAATCAGTAAATCGCAATGGAAAACGGGGGGGGGGGGGGGGCGAGCGGGGACGAGTGATTTTATTTTATTCATTCAAAACTAGGTGGCGACATCACTTTGTTGATCTGGGTATCCTTGGTGTCTCGCGCTTTGACGTCATTTTTGAATGACTTTACGACTTAGTTTTTAGATTTCTCAGTACAGCGGTAGACTTTGCAGGGGTCAGACCTATATTGATTTTCCATTCTCTCAACGTATACAGTTAGAATACATGAACGTCACGGATGAGCAAGTTTATAATTAGAATGTGCCTGTTATGGGAATCTTTTGACAATAGTTTACAACATTTGATGACAGGCAAAACTAGTGACATAATTAGTTCATTTTGGATTATTTTAAATAGTTAAGGAAGAATTTAGTGAAAACATTCAATTTTCGAAACAGGAATAACGTTGAATAGTGAAATTTGGAGGAAATTCGTCAGGAATTTGTGTGTTTTACGGGACTGCAGAAAACTTTAATTTTGAAAAACTCATTAACCAGAGGACATTTTTGTAAACGGGGACTTTTAGTGCATACATTTGGCTAGGATATCAGCTAGTTTTGACAGCATTTTGGCACTTCCGGTGCATTTGACAAAAGTACAAAGAGGGGTCATGTTACGTTTTTTGAAATTTCGAAAAAATAGAAAGAAAATTTGTATAAAAAAAAATAAGGCGACCCGGCTGGAATGTTTGACAGATTTCAGTCGGGCACATTTTGACGGAGAGGGGGCACCAAAAATTTCCGCACGGAAAAGTTAATTTTTGGCTAAATTAGCGATTTTTGAGTAAAAGCCAGAAAGGGGCGTAACTTCAAAACGGGGCCAGGTACAGACTTTTTTTTTAGCTACAACGCGAGAGCTCATTATTCTCAGCAACTGTGCAAAATTTCAGCTCGATCGGTTGAAAAACTTGGTAGTTTATCTGCGCACAACATTTCATAAAAAAAAAGCCCGCGGGGGGCATATCTCAAAACGCAAAAAAAAATTTGACCACAGATTCGTAATCAGGACCCTCAAATCTTCCTGGAAACAAAATTTCATCAAAATCGGACAACTTTTACATTTTGCGCCAAGTTTGCGCCATACGCGCGCAACCAGAAAGTAAATTATAGCATTCTTTTTGCATGATAAATCATCACCAGGATGTGAGCTACCATTTCCACTAAACAGAATCTTGATAACTATTACCGTGTCGGAGGAGATCTGATAACAAGGGTAAACAGCGTTTTGCGCTATTGCGCCGAAACTACAAATAATTTAGCGTCGTGTCCATAGCCTAGTCTATTCCTGGTAGTGCTGAATAAGTGTGCAAAATTTCATGAAAATCGGTCAAGGCACTTTTTGTACCCGACTGGAAGAAAAAAAAAAAGAATAATAATAATAGGCCGACGAAATACAATAAGGTCTTCCCTTTGGAAAGGGAAAGACCTTAATTAAACGGCTGATTTTCCCCCGTTAAGAGCCTCATTGCTGGCATTTGTTTGTTTGTTTGTTTTGTTTTTGCTGGTTTTTCAAAAAAGGGGGGGTAGTTCATACATGTATGTTATTGCCATACATGTATCTGAAAAGATGGGGGCGGGGACATTTAAGTTTTTTTCTTTTGTGTGTTTTTTTTTTGTTTTGTTTTGTTTTATTTGTTTTGTTTCATTTTGTTTATTTCTTTTGTTTTCTTGTTTTAAACAAACAACAATCAGTAAATCGCAATGGAAAACGGGGGGGGGGGGGGGGGCGAGCGGGGACGAGTGATTTTATTTTATTCATTCAAAACTAGGTGGCGACATCACTTTGTTGATCTGGGTATCCTTGGTGTCTCGCGCTTTGACGTCATTTTTGAATGACTTTACGACTTAGTTTTTAGATTTCTCAGTACAGCGGTAGACTTTGCAGGGGTCAGACCTATATTGATTTTCCATTCTCTCAACGTATACAGTTAGAATACATGAACGTCACGGATGAGCAAGTTTATAATTAGAATGTGCCTGTTATGGGAATCTTTTGACAATAGTTTACAACATTTGATGACAGGCAAAACTAGTGACATAATTAGTTCATTTTGGATTATTTTAAATAGTTAAGGAAGAATTTAGTGAAAACATTCAATTTTCGAAACAGGAATAACGTTGAATAGTGAAATTTGGAGGAAATTCGTCAGGAATTTGTGTGTTTTACGGGACTGCAGAAAACTTTAATTTTGAAAAACTCATTAACCAGAGGACATTTTTGTAAACGGGGACTTTTAGTGCATACATTTGGCTAGGATATCAGCTAGTTTTGACAGCATTTTGGCACTTCCGGTGCATTTGACAAAAGTACAAAGAGGGGTCATGTTACGTTTTTTGAAATTTCGAAAAAATAGAAAGAAAATTTGTATAAAAAAAAATAAGGCGACCCGGCTGGAATGTTTGACAGATTTCAGTCGGGCACATTTTGACGGAGAGGGGGCACCAAAAATTTCCGCACGGAAAAGTTAATTTTTGGCTAAATTAGCGATTTTTGAGTAAAAGCCAGAAAGGGGCGTAACTTCAAAACGGGGCCAGGTACAGACTTTTTTTTTAGCTACAACGCGAGAGCTCATTATTCTCAGCAACTGTGCAAAATTTCAGCTCGATCGGTTGAAAAACTTGGTAGTTTATCTGCGCACAACATTTCATAAAAAAAAAGCCCGCGGGGGGCATATCTCAAAACGCAAAAAAAAATTTGACCACAGATTCGTAATCAGGACCCTCAAATCTTCCTGGAAACAAAATTTCATCAAAATCGGACAACTTTTACATTTTGCGCCAAGTTTGCGCCATACGCGCGCAACCAGAAAGTAAATTATAGCATTCTTTTTGCATGATAAATCATCACCAGGATGTGAGCTACCATTTCCACTAAACAGAATCTTGATAACTATTACCGTGTCGGAGGAGATCTGATAACAAGGGTAAACAGCGTTTTGCGCTATTGCGCCGAAACTACAAATAATTTAGCGTCGTGTCCATAGCCTAGTCTATTCCTGGTAGTGCTGAATAAGTGTGCAAAATTTCATGAAAATCGGTCAAGGCACTTTTTGTACCCGACTGGAAGAAAAAAAAAAAGAATAATAATAATAGGCCGACGAAATACAATAAGGTCTTCCCTTTGGAAAGGGAAAGACCTTAATTAAACGGCTGATTTTCCCCCGTTAAGAGCCTCATTGCTGGCATTTGTTTGTTTGTTTGTTTTGTTTTTGCTGGTTTTTCAAAAAAGGGGGGGTAGTTCATACATGTATGTTATTGCCATACATGTATCTGAAAAGATGGGGGCGGGGACATTTAAGTTTTTTTCTTTTGTGTGTTTTTTTTTTGTTTTGTTTTGTTTTATTTGTTTTGTTTCATTTTGTTTATTTCTTTTGTTTTCTTGTTTTAAACAAACAACAATCAGTAAATCGCAATGGAAAACGGGGGGGGGGGGGGGGGCGAGCGGGGACGAGTGATTTTATTTTATTCATTCAAAACTAGGTGGCGACATCACTTTGTTGATCTGGGTATCCTTGGTGTCTCGCGCTTTGACGTCATTTTTGAATGACTTTACGACTTAGTTTTTAGATTTCTCAGTACAGCGGTAGACTTTGCAGGGGTCAGACCTATATTGATTTTCCATTCTCTCAACGTATACAGTTAGAATACATGAACGTCACGGATGAGCAAGTTTATAATTAGAATGTGCCTGTTATGGGAATCTTTTGACAATAGTTTACAACATTTGATGACAGGCAAAACTAGTGACATAATTAGTTCATTTTGGATTATTTTAAATAGTTAAGGAAGAATTTAGTGAAAACATTCAATTTTCGAAACAGGAATAACGTTGAATAGTGAAATTTGGAGGAAATTCGTCAGGAATTTGTGTGTTTTACGGGACTGCAGAAAACTTTAATTTTGAAAAACTCATTAACCAGAGGACATTTTTGTAAACGGGGACTTTTAGTGCATACATTTGGCTAGGATATCAGCTAGTTTTGACAGCATTTTGGCACTTCCGGTGCATTTGACAAAAGTACAAAGAGGGGTCATGTTACGTTTTTTGAAATTTCGAAAAAATAGAAAGAAAATTTGTATAAAAAAAAATAAGGCGACCCGGCTGGAATGTTTGACAGATTTCAGTCGGGCACATTTTGACGGAGAGGGGGCACCAAAAATTTCCGCACGGAAAAGTTAATTTTTGGCTAAATTAGCGATTTTTGAGTAAAAGCCAGAAAGGGGCGTAACTTCAAAACGGGGCCAGGTACAGACTTTTTTTTTAGCTACAACGCGAGAGCTCATTATTCTCAGCAACTGTGCAAAATTTCAGCTCGATCGGTTGAAAAACTTGGTAGTTTATCTGCGCACAACATTTCATAAAAAAAAAGCCCGCGGGGGGCATATCTCAAAACGCAAAAAAAAATTTGACCACAGATTCGTAATCAGGACCCTCAAATCTTCCTGGAAACAAAATTTCATCAAAATCGGACAACTTTTACATTTTGCGCCAAGTTTGCGCCATACGCGCGCAACCAGAAAGTAAATTATAGCATTCTTTTTGCATGATAAATCATCACCAGGATGTGAGCTACCATTTCCACTAAACAGAATCTTGATAACTATTACCGTGTCGGAGGAGATCTGATAACAAGGGTAAACAGCGTTTTGCGCTATTGCGCCGAAACTACAAATAATTTAGCGTCGTGTCCATAGCCTAGTCTATTCCTGGTAGTGCTGAATAAGTGTGCAAAATTTCATGAAAATCGGTCAAGGCACTTTTTGTACCCGACTGGAAGAAAAAAAAAAAGAATAATAATAATAGGCCGACGAAATACAATAAGGTCTTCCCTTTGGAAAGGGAAAGACCTTAATTAAACGGCTGATTTTCCCCCGTTAAGAGCCTCATTGCTGGCATTTGTTTGTTTGTTTGTTTTGTTTTTGCTGGTTTTTCAAAAAAGGGGGGGTAGTTCATACATGTATGTTATTGCCATACATGTATCTGAAAAGATGGGGGCGGGGACATTTAAGTTTTTTTCTTTTGTGTGTTTTTTTTTTGTTTTGTTTTGTTTTATTTGTTTTGTTTCATTTTGTTTATTTCTTTTGTTTTCTTGTTTTAAACAAACAACAATCAGTAAATCGCAATGGAAAACGGGGGGGGGGGGGGGGGCGAGCGGGGACGAGTGATTTTATTTTATTCATTCAAAACTAGGTGGCGACATCACTTTGTTGATCTGGGTATCCTTGGTGTCTCGCGCTTTGACGTCATTTTTGAATGACTTTACGACTTAGTTTTTAGATTTCTCAGTACAGCGGTAGACTTTGCAGGGGTCAGACCTATATTGATTTTCCATTCTCTCAACGTATACAGTTAGAATACATGAACGTCACGGATGAGCAAGTTTATAATTAGAATGTGCCTGTTATGGGAATCTTTTGACAATAGTTTACAACATTTGATGACAGGCAAAACTAGTGACATAATTAGTTCATTTTGGATTATTTTAAATAGTTAAGGAAGAATTTAGTGAAAACATTCAATTTTCGAAACAGGAATAACGTTGAATAGTGAAATTTGGAGGAAATTCGTCAGGAATTTGTGTGTTTTACGGGACTGCAGAAAACTTTAATTTTGAAAAACTCATTAACCAGAGGACATTTTTGTAAACGGGGACTTTTAGTGCATACATTTGGCTAGGATATCAGCTAGTTTTGACAGCATTTTGGCACTTCCGGTGCATTTGACAAAAGTACAAAGAGGGGTCATGTTACGTTTTTTGAAATTTCGAAAAAATAGAAAGAAAATTTGTATAAAAAAAAATAAGGCGACCCGGCTGGAATGTTTGACAGATTTCAGTCGGGCACATTTTGACGGAGAGGGGGCACCAAAAATTTCCGCACGGAAAAGTTAATTTTTGGCTAAATTAGCGATTTTTGAGTAAAAGCCAGAAAGGGGCGTAACTTCAAAACGGGGCCAGGTACAGACTTTTTTTTTAGCTACAACGCGAGAGCTCATTATTCTCAGCAACTGTGCAAAATTTCAGCTCGATCGGTTGAAAAACTTGGTAGTTTATCTGCGCACAACATTTCATAAAAAAAAAGCCCGCGGGGGGCATATCTCAAAACGCAAAAAAAAATTTGACCACAGATTCGTAATCAGGACCCTCAAATCTTCCTGGAAACAAAATTTCATCAAAATCGGACAACTTTTACATTTTGCGCCAAGTTTGCGCCATACGCGCGCAACCAGAAAGTAAATTATAGCATTCTTTTTGCATGATAAATCATCACCAGGATGTGAGCTACCATTTCCACTAAACAGAATCTTGATAACTATTACCGTGTCGGAGGAGATCTGATAACAAGGGTAAACAGCGTTTTGCGCTATTGCGCCGAAACTACAAATAATTTAGCGTCGTGTCCATAGCCTAGTCTATTCCTGGTAGTGCTGAATAAGTGTGCAAAATTTCATGAAAATCGGTCAAGGCACTTTTTGTACCCGACTGGAAGAAAAAAAAAAAGAATAATAATAATAGGCCGACGAAATACAATAAGGTCTTCCCTTTGGAAAGGGAAAGACCTTAATTAAACGGCTGATTTTCCCCCGTTAAGAGCCTCATTGCTGGCATTTGTTTGTTTGTTTGTTTTGTTTTTGCTGGTTTTTCAAAAAAGGGGGGGTAGTTCATACATGTATGTTATTGCCATACATGTATCTGAAAAGATGGGGGCGGGGACATTTAAGTTTTTTTCTTTTGTGTGTTTTTTTTTTGTTTTGTTTTGTTTTATTTGTTTTGTTTCATTTTGTTTATTTCTTTTGTTTTCTTGTTTTAAACAAACAACAATCAGTAAATCGCAATGGAAAACGGGGGGGGGGGGGGGGGCGAGCGGGGACGAGTGATTTTATTTTATTCATTCAAAACTAGGTGGCGACATCACTTTGTTGATCTGGGTATCCTTGGTGTCTCGCGCTTTGACGTCATTTTTGAATGACTTTACGACTTAGTTTTTAGATTTCTCAGTACAGCGGTAGACTTTGCAGGGGTCAGACCTATATTGATTTTCCATTCTCTCAACGTATACAGTTAGAATACATGAACGTCACGGATGAGCAAGTTTATAATTAGAATGTGCCTGTTATGGGAATCTTTTGACAATAGTTTACAACATTTGATGACAGGCAAAACTAGTGACATAATTAGTTCATTTTGGATTATTTTAAATAGTTAAGGAAGAATTTAGTGAAAACATTCAATTTTCGAAACAGGAATAACGTTGAATAGTGAAATTTGGAGGAAATTCGTCAGGAATTTGTGTGTTTTACGGGACTGCAGAAAACTTTAATTTTGAAAAACTCATTAACCAGAGGACATTTTTGTAAACGGGGACTTTTAGTGCATACATTTGGCTAGGATATCAGCTAGTTTTGACAGCATTTTGGCACTTCCGGTGCATTTGACAAAAGTACAAAGAGGGGTCATGTTACGTTTTTTGAAATTTCGAAAAAATAGAAAGAAAATTTGTATAAAAAAAAATAAGGCGACCCGGCTGGAATGTTTGACAGATTTCAGTCGGGCACATTTTGACGGAGAGGGGGCACCAAAAATTTCCGCACGGAAAAGTTAATTTTTGGCTAAATTAGCGATTTTTGAGTAAAAGCCAGAAAGGGGCGTAACTTCAAAACGGGGCCAGGTACAGACTTTTTTTTTAGCTACAACGCGAGAGCTCATTATTCTCAGCAACTGTGCAAAATTTCAGCTCGATCGGTTGAAAAACTTGGTAGTTTATCTGCGCACAACATTTCATAAAAAAAAAGCCCGCGGGGGGCATATCTCAAAACGCAAAAAAAAATTTGACCACAGATTCGTAATCAGGACCCTCAAATCTTCCTGGAAACAAAATTTCATCAAAATCGGACAACTTTTACATTTTGCGCCAAGTTTGCGCCATACGCGCGCAACCAGAAAGTAAATTATAGCATTCTTTTTGCATGATAAATCATCACCAGGATGTGAGCTACCATTTCCACTAAACAGAATCTTGATAACTATTACCGTGTCGGAGGAGATCTGATAACAAGGGTAAACAGCGTTTTGCGCTATTGCGCCGAAACTACAAATAATTTAGCGTCGTGTCCATAGCCTAGTCTATTCCTGGTAGTGCTGAATAAGTGTGCAAAATTTCATGAAAATCGGTCAAGGCACTTTTTGTACCCGACTGGAAGAAAAAAAAAAAGAATAATAATAATAGGCCGACGAAATACAATAAGGTCTTCCCTTTGGAAAGGGAAAGACCTTAATTAAACGGCTGATTTTCCCCCGTTAAGAGCCTCATTGCTGGCATTTGTTTGTTTGTTTGTTTTGTTTTTGCTGGTTTTTCAAAAAAGGGGGGGTAGTTCATACATGTATGTTATTGCCATACATGTATCTGAAAAGATGGGGGCGGGGACATTTAAGTTTTTTTCTTTTGTGTGTTTTTTTTTTGTTTTGTTTTGTTTTATTTGTTTTGTTTCATTTTGTTTATTTCTTTTGTTTTCTTGTTTTAAACAAACAACAATCAGTAAATCGCAATGGAAAACGGGGGGGGGGGGGGGGGCGAGCGGGGACGAGTGATTTTATTTTATTCATTCAAAACTAGGTGGCGACATCACTTTGTTGATCTGGGTATCCTTGGTGTCTCGCGCTTTGACGTCATTTTTGAATGACTTTACGACTTAGTTTTTAGATTTCTCAGTACAGCGGTAGACTTTGCAGGGGTCAGACCTATATTGATTTTCCATTCTCTCAACGTATACAGTTAGAATACATGAACGTCACGGATGAGCAAGTTTATAATTAGAATGTGCCTGTTATGGGAATCTTTTGACAATAGTTTACAACATTTGATGACAGGCAAAACTAGTGACATAATTAGTTCATTTTGGATTATTTTAAATAGTTAAGGAAGAATTTAGTGAAAACATTCAATTTTCGAAACAGGAATAACGTTGAATAGTGAAATTTGGAGGAAATTCGTCAGGAATTTGTGTGTTTTACGGGACTGCAGAAAACTTTAATTTTGAAAAACTCATTAACCAGAGGACATTTTTGTAAACGGGGACTTTTAGTGCATACATTTGGCTAGGATATCAGCTAGTTTTGACAGCATTTTGGCACTTCCGGTGCATTTGACAAAAGTACAAAGAGGGGTCATGTTACGTTTTTTGAAATTTCGAAAAAATAGAAAGAAAATTTGTATAAAAAAAAATAAGGCGACCCGGCTGGAATGTTTGACAGATTTCAGTCGGGCACATTTTGACGGAGAGGGGGCACCAAAAATTTCCGCACGGAAAAGTTAATTTTTGGCTAAATTAGCGATTTTTGAGTAAAAGCCAGAAAGGGGCGTAACTTCAAAACGGGGCCAGGTACAGACTTTTTTTTTAGCTACAACGCGAGAGCTCATTATTCTCAGCAACTGTGCAAAATTTCAGCTCGATCGGTTGAAAAACTTGGTAGTTTATCTGCGCACAACATTTCATAAAAAAAAAGCCCGCGGGGGGCATATCTCAAAACGCAAAAAAAAATTTGACCACAGATTCGTAATCAGGACCCTCAAATCTTCCTGGAAACAAAATTTCATCAAAATCGGACAACTTTTACATTTTGCGCCAAGTTTGCGCCATACGCGCGCAACCAGAAAGTAAATTATAGCATTCTTTTTGCATGATAAATCATCACCAGGATGTGAGCTACCATTTCCACTAAACAGAATCTTGATAACTATTACCGTGTCGGAGGAGATCTGATAACAAGGGTAAACAGCGTTTTGCGCTATTGCGCCGAAACTACAAATAATTTAGCGTCGTGTCCATAGCCTAGTCTATTCCTGGTAGTGCTGAATAAGTGTGCAAAATTTCATGAAAATCGGTCAAGGCACTTTTTGTACCCGACTGGAAGAAAAAAAAAAAGAATAATAATAATAGGCCGACGAAATACAATAAGGTCTTCCCTTTGGAAAGGGAAAGACCTTAATTAAACGGCTGATTTTCCCCCGTTAAGAGCCTCATTGCTGGCATTTGTTTGTTTGTTTGTTTTGTTTTTGCTGGTTTTTCAAAAAAGGGGGGGTAGTTCATACATGTATGTTATTGCCATACATGTATCTGAAAAGATGGGGGCGGGGACATTTAAGTTTTTTTCTTTTGTGTGTTTTTTTTTTGTTTTGTTTTGTTTTATTTGTTTTGTTTCATTTTGTTTATTTCTTTTGTTTTCTTGTTTTAAACAAACAACAATCAGTAAATCGCAATGGAAAACGGGGGGGGGGGGGGGGGCGAGCGGGGACGAGTGATTTTATTTTATTCATTCAAAACTAGGTGGCGACATCACTTTGTTGATCTGGGTATCCTTGGTGTCTCGCGCTTTGACGTCATTTTTGAATGACTTTACGACTTAGTTTTTAGATTTCTCAGTACAGCGGTAGACTTTGCAGGGGTCAGACCTATATTGATTTTCCATTCTCTCAACGTATACAGTTAGAATACATGAACGTCACGGATGAGCAAGTTTATAATTAGAATGTGCCTGTTATGGGAATCTTTTGACAATAGTTTACAACATTTGATGACAGGCAAAACTAGTGACATAATTAGTTCATTTTGGATTATTTTAAATAGTTAAGGAAGAATTTAGTGAAAACATTCAATTTTCGAAACAGGAATAACGTTGAATAGTGAAATTTGGAGGAAATTCGTCAGGAATTTGTGTGTTTTACGGGACTGCAGAAAACTTTAATTTTGAAAAACTCATTAACCAGAGGACATTTTTGTAAACGGGGACTTTTAGTGCATACATTTGGCTAGGATATCAGCTAGTTTTGACAGCATTTTGGCACTTCCGGTGCATTTGACAAAAGTACAAAGAGGGGTCATGTTACGTTTTTTGAAATTTCGAAAAAATAGAAAGAAAATTTGTATAAAAAAAAATAAGGCGACCCGGCTGGAATGTTTGACAGATTTCAGTCGGGCACATTTTGACGGAGAGGGGGCACCAAAAATTTCCGCACGGAAAAGTTAATTTTTGGCTAAATTAGCGATTTTTGAGTAAAAGCCAGAAAGGGGCGTAACTTCAAAACGGGGCCAGGTACAGACTTTTTTTTTAGCTACAACGCGAGAGCTCATTATTCTCAGCAACTGTGCAAAATTTCAGCTCGATCGGTTGAAAAACTTGGTAGTTTATCTGCGCACAACATTTCATAAAAAAAAAGCCCGCGGGGGGCATATCTCAAAACGCAAAAAAAAATTTGACCACAGATTCGTAATCAGGACCCTCAAATCTTCCTGGAAACAAAATTTCATCAAAATCGGACAACTTTTACATTTTGCGCCAAGTTTGCGCCATACGCGCGCAACCAGAAAGTAAATTATAGCATTCTTTTTGCATGATAAATCATCACCAGGATGTGAGCTACCATTTCCACTAAACAGAATCTTGATAACTATTACCGTGTCGGAGGAGATCTGATAACAAGGGTAAACAGCGTTTTGCGCTATTGCGCCGAAACTACAAATAATTTAGCGTCGTGTCCATAGCCTAGTCTATTCCTGGTAGTGCTGAATAAGTGTGCAAAATTTCATGAAAATCGGTCAAGGCACTTTTTGTACCCGACTGGAAGAAAAAAAAAAAGAATAATAATAATAGGCCGACGAAATACAATAAGGTCTTCCCTTTGGAAAGGGAAAGACCTTAATTAAACGGCTGATTTTCCCCCGTTAAGAGCCTCATTGCTGGCATTTGTTTGTTTGTTTGTTTTGTTTTTGCTGGTTTTTCAAAAAAGGGGGGGTAGTTCATACATGTATGTTATTGCCATACATGTATCTGAAAAGATGGGGGCGGGGACATTTAAGTTTTTTTCTTTTGTGTGTTTTTTTTTTGTTTTGTTTTGTTTTATTTGTTTTGTTTCATTTTGTTTATTTCTTTTGTTTTCTTGTTTTAAACAAACAACAATCAGTAAATCGCAATGGAAAACGGGGGGGGGGGGGGGGGCGAGCGGGGACGAGTGATTTTATTTTATTCATTCAAAACTAGGTGGCGACATCACTTTGTTGATCTGGGTATCCTTGGTGTCTCGCGCTTTGACGTCATTTTTGAATGACTTTACGACTTAGTTTTTAGATTTCTCAGTACAGCGGTAGACTTTGCAGGGGTCAGACCTATATTGATTTTCCATTCTCTCAACGTATACAGTTAGAATACATGAACGTCACGGATGAGCAAGTTTATAATTAGAATGTGCCTGTTATGGGAATCTTTTGACAATAGTTTACAACATTTGATGACAGGCAAAACTAGTGACATAATTAGTTCATTTTGGATTATTTTAAATAGTTAAGGAAGAATTTAGTGAAAACATTCAATTTTCGAAACAGGAATAACGTTGAATAGTGAAATTTGGAGGAAATTCGTCAGGAATTTGTGTGTTTTACGGGACTGCAGAAAACTTTAATTTTGAAAAACTCATTAACCAGAGGACATTTTTGTAAACGGGGACTTTTAGTGCATACATTTGGCTAGGATATCAGCTAGTTTTGACAGCATTTTGGCACTTCCGGTGCATTTGACAAAAGTACAAAGAGGGGTCATGTTACGTTTTTTGAAATTTCGAAAAAATAGAAAGAAAATTTGTATAAAAAAAAATAAGGCGACCCGGCTGGAATGTTTGACAGATTTCAGTCGGGCACATTTTGACGGAGAGGGGGCACCAAAAATTTCCGCACGGAAAAGTTAATTTTTGGCTAAATTAGCGATTTTTGAGTAAAAGCCAGAAAGGGGCGTAACTTCAAAACGGGGCCAGGTACAGACTTTTTTTTTAGCTACAACGCGAGAGCTCATTATTCTCAGCAACTGTGCAAAATTTCAGCTCGATCGGTTGAAAAACTTGGTAGTTTATCTGCGCACAACATTTCATAAAAAAAAAGCCCGCGGGGGGCATATCTCAAAACGCAAAAAAAAATTTGACCACAGATTCGTAATCAGGACCCTCAAATCTTCCTGGAAACAAAATTTCATCAAAATCGGACAACTTTTACATTTTGCGCCAAGTTTGCGCCATACGCGCGCAACCAGAAAGTAAATTATAGCATTCTTTTTGCATGATAAATCATCACCAGGATGTGAGCTACCATTTCCACTAAACAGAATCTTGATAACTATTACCGTGTCGGAGGAGATCTGATAACAAGGGTAAACAGCGTTTTGCGCTATTGCGCCGAAACTACAAATAATTTAGCGTCGTGTCCATAGCCTAGTCTATTCCTGGTAGTGCTGAATAAGTGTGCAAAATTTCATGAAAATCGGTCAAGGCACTTTTTGTACCCGACTGGAAGAAAAAAAAAAAGAATAATAATTAAAGTGCCATTTGTTCAGAGAACAAATGAAAGGTCTTTC
The DNA here is from genome assembly GCA_963971305.1 of Arcuatula senhousia. Taxonomy (NCBI): domain Eukaryota; kingdom Metazoa; phylum Mollusca; class Bivalvia; order Mytilida; family Mytilidae; genus Arcuatula; species Arcuatula senhousia. The sequence continues at coordinate 51,816 of CAXARO010000027.1, read as the reverse complement.
CCCCTAAATTGACCTATGACCTTTGACCTTTGTCGTTAAGTCAAGCTCATTAATTACTGATAATGAATATATATATATTTTCTATATTATCTGTAACCGTTTAAATGTAATATACAAGTAAATAATGCATAGGATGATGTTTTTGGCCGCCATTTTGAAACCACTCAACCGTAACATGTACTTCTTGGGCTTAAATGATAGGTCATGTCAAGACGGTCATTTTTTATACACATGTCTATTATACTATCTGTTAAGGTTTTCAAGTTATTGGCAAAAAACGTATTTCGCGAAAACCTGTTTCGGCCGCCATTTCGTAACCGCTCAACCGAATCATGCACTTCTTGGACTCAAATTGTAGGTCTTCTCAAGACGATCATTTTTTGTTCATATATTGTCTATACTATCTCTAACGGTTTTCGAGTTATAAGCAAAAAACCGTTTGACGACCGCCATTTTGGCAATGGTAAACGCAAAAAAAAATTTGACCACAGATTCGTGATCAGGACCCTCTAATCTACCTGGAAACCAAATTTCATCAAAATCGGACAACTTTAACATTTTGCGCCAAGTTTGCGCCATACGCGCGCAACCAGGAAGTAAATTACAGCATTCTTTTTGCATGATAAATCATCACCAGGATGTAAGCTACCATTTTCACTAAACAGAATCTTTATAACTATTACCGTTTCTGAGCTCACCTGATAACAAGGGTAAACAGCGTTTTGCGCCATTGCGCCAAAACTAAAAGGAGTTGGCGCTCACAGGCATACTCATTTCTATTCCTGGCATTGCTGAATAAGTGTGCCAAATTTGGTTAAGATCGGTCAAGAAACTTTTTGCTCACGGACGGCAGAAAAAAAAAAGAATAATAATAATAATAGGCCTAACGAATACAATAAGGTCTTTCCTACGGAAGGGAAAGACCTTAATTATACGTCAGTTGCTCATAGAAAAAAAATAAGTAGGTTTTTTTTCACATTTTAGAGGACTATTTCCGCCATTTTCACCGAGTCTTAAAGGATGTTACGTCATTTACATGTTTGTATGTCTGTCTGTCCGTCCGTCCGTATTTTTTTGTTTTTTGTATGTTTTTTTATACTTTCGTTTTGTTTGTTTTTCAAATAACTTTTCATGTTTGTTTTTGTTTCTTTTACATGACAAAACAATTTTTGAGGGGGGGGGGGCTATTTCATACATGTAAGTTATTGCGCATACATGTAAGTACAAAAATTGGGGGGAGGGGGGGGGGGCTTCAGTTTTTAGTTTATTTTCTTTGTTACTATATATAGCGACACTTTGTTATTTGTAGGTTTCTATGGTGTCGCGCGCGCTCTACGTCATATTTGAATAAAACTACGACTCTGTTTTTTTAAATCTCAGTCGAGGATTGAATGTTGACCAGTACACTTCAATTTTATTTCATTCCTATAAGTGTTACTATATGGAATACATGGTCGTCGCGCCTGAGTAACTTCATAATTGAAAGCACCTGTTTATAGGAAATTATGACAATTGTTGTCAGCGAAGTGACCGACATTTAAAACAGTAAAAATTGTCTTGAACTGGGATTATTCTTGTGAATTAAAGTGGATTTTAGTGATTTCATTCCATTTTAAAATCAGGAAACACGTTTCTATAGGAAAATCGCAAGACATAAGGCAGGAATTTGTGTGTTTTACGGGACTGCAGAAAACTTTAATTTTGAAAAACTCATAAACCAGAGGACATTTTTGTAAACGGGGACTTTTAGTGCATACATTTGGCTAGGATATTAGCTAGTTTTGACAGCATTTTGGCACTTCCGGTGCATTTGACAAAAGTACAAAGAGGGGTCAAGTTACGTTTTTTGAAATTTCGGAAAATTAGGAAAAAAATTTGTATAAAAAAAAATAAGGGGACCCAGCTGGAATGTTTGACAGATTTCAGTCGGGCACATTTTTACGGAGAGGGGGCACCAAAAATTTCCGCACGGAAAAGTTTATTTTTGGCTAAATTAGCGATTTTTGAGTAAAAACCAGAAAGGGGCGTAACTTCAAAACGGGGCCAGGTACAGACTTTATTTTTAGCTACAACGCAAGAGCTCATTATTCTCAGCAACTGTGCAAAATTTCAGCTCGATCGGTTGAACGATGTAGGAGTTTATCTGATAACAAGATTTCATAAAAAAAAGCCCGCGGGGGCATAACTCAAAAACTGGGCTAGGTACGAGCTTCCAGGGTGAGCTGTGCTTGTGTTTGAAGTAGTTCTAGCAGTGCTCCAAATTTCAGCCAAATCCGTTCAGAAATGGCGAAACCATTATTTTTTTTAAGTCTAAGTGTTGTTGAAGAAGAATTGGAATAAGAATATTATACGTCAGTTGCTCATAGAAAAAAAATAAGTAGGTTTTTTTTCACATTTTAGAGGACTATTTCCGCCATTTTCACCGAGTCTTAAAGGATGTTACGTCATTTACATGTTTGTATGTCTGTCTGTCCGTCCGTCCGTATTTTTTTGTTTTTTGTATGTTTTTTTATACTTTCGTTTTGTTTGTTTTTCAAATAACTTTTCATGTTTGTTTTTGTTTCTTTTACATGACAAAACAATTTTTGAGGGGGGGGGGGGCTATTTCATACATGTAAGTTATTGCGCATACATGTAAGTACAAAAATTGGGGGGAGGGGGGGGGGGGCTTCAGTTTTTAGTTTATTTTCTTTGTTACTATATATAGCGACACTTTGTTATTTGTAGGTTTCTATGGTGTCGCGCGCGCTCTACGTCATATTTGAATAAAACTACGACTCTGTTTTTTTAAATCTCAGTCGAGGATTGAATGTTGACCAGTACACTTCAATTTTATTTCATTCCTATAAGTGTTACTATATGGAATACATGGTCGTCGCGCCTGAGTAACTTCATAATTGAAAGCACCTGTTTATAGGAAATTATGACAATTGTTGTCAGCGAAGTGACCGACATTTAAAACAGTAAAAATTGTCTTGAACTGGGATTATTCTTGTGAATTAAAGTGGATTTTAGTGATTTCATTCCATTTTAAAATCAGGAAACACGTTTCTATAGGAAAATCGCAAGACATAAGGCAGGAATTTGTGTGTTTTACGGGACTGCAGAAAACTTTAATTTTGAAAAACTCATAAACCAGAGGACATTTTTGTAAACGGGGACTTTTAGTGCATACATTTGGCTAGGATATTAGCTAGTTTTGACAGCATTTTGGCACTTCCGGTGCATTTGACAAAAGTACAAAGAGGGGTCAAGTTACGTTTTTTGAAATTTCGGAAAATTAGGAAAAAAATTTGTATAAAAAAAAATAAGGGGACCCAGCTGGAATGTTTGACAGATTTCAGTCGGGCACATTTTTACGGAGAGGGGGCACCAAAAATTTCCGCACGGAAAAGTTTATTTTTGGCTAAATTAGCGATTTTTGAGTAAAAACCAGAAAGGGGCGTAACTTCAAAACGGGGCCAGGTACAGACTTTATTTTTAGCTACAACGCAAGAGCTCATTATTCTCAGCAACTGTGCAAAATTTCAGCTCGATCGGTTGAACGATGTAGGAGTTTATCTGATAACAAGATTTCATAAAAAAAAGCCCGCGGGGGCATAACTCAAAAACTGGGCTAGGTACGAGCTTCCAGGGTGAGCTGTGCTTGTGTTTGAAGTAGTTCTAGCAGTGCTCCAAATTTCAGCCAAATCCGTTCAGAAATGGCGAAACCATTATTTTTTTTAAGTCTAAGTGTTGTTGAAGAAGAATTGGAATAAGAATATTATACGTCAGTTGCTCATAGAAAAAAAATAAGTAGGTTTTTTTTCACATTTTAGAGGACTATTTCCGCCATTTTCACCGAGTCTTAAAGGATGTTACGTCATTTACATGTTTGTATGTCTGTCTGTCCGTCCGTCCGTATTTTTTTGTTTTTTGTATGTTTTTTTATACTTTCGTTTTGTTTGTTTTTCAAATAACTTTTCATGTTTGTTTTTGTTTCTTTTACATGACAAAACAATTTTTGAGGGGGGGGGGGGCTATTTCATACATGTAAGTTATTGCGCATACATGTAAGTACAAAAATTGGGGGGAGGGGGGGGGGGGCTTCAGTTTTTAGTTTATTTTCTTTGTTACTATATATAGCGACACTTTGTTATTTGTAGGTTTCTATGGTGTCGCGCGCGCTCTACGTCATATTTGAATAAAACTACGACTCTGTTTTTTTAAATCTCAGTCGAGGATTGAATGTTGACCAGTACACTTCAATTTTATTTCATTCCTATAAGTGTTACTATATGGAATACATGGTCGTCGCGCCTGAGTAACTTCATAATTGAAAGCACCTGTTTATAGGAAATTATGACAATTGTTGTCAGCGAAGTGACCGACATTTAAAACAGTAAAAATTGTCTTGAACTGGGATTATTCTTGTGAATTAAAGTGGATTTTAGTGATTTCATTCCATTTTAAAATCAGGAAACACGTTTCTATAGGAAAATCGCAAGACATAAGGCAGGAATTTGTGTGTTTTACGGGACTGCAGAAAACTTTAATTTTGAAAAACTCATAAACCAGAGGACATTTTTGTAAACGGGGACTTTTAGTGCATACATTTGGCTAGGATATTAGCTAGTTTTGACAGCATTTTGGCACTTCCGGTGCATTTGACAAAAGTACAAAGAGGGGTCAAGTTACGTTTTTTGAAATTTCGGAAAATTAGGAAAAAAATTTGTATAAAAAAAAATAAGGGGACCCAGCTGGAATGTTTGACAGATTTCAGTCGGGCACATTTTTACGGAGAGGGGGCACCAAAAATTTCCGCACGGAAAAGTTTATTTTTGGCTAAATTAGCGATTTTTGAGTAAAAACCAGAAAGGGGCGTAACTTCAAAACGGGGCCAGGTACAGACTTTATTTTTAGCTACAACGCAAGAGCTCATTATTCTCAGCAACTGTGCAAAATTTCAGCTCGATCGGTTGAACGATGTAGGAGTTTATCTGATAACAAGATTTCATAAAAAAAAGCCCGCGGGGGCATAACTCAAAAACTGGGCTAGGTACGAGCTTCCAGGGTGAGCTGTGCTTGTGTTTGAAGTAGTTCTAGCAGTGCTCCAAATTTCAGCCAAATCCGTTCAGAAATGGCGAAACCATTATTTTTTTTAAGTCTAAGTGTTGTTGAAGAAGAATTGGAATAAGAATATTATACGTCAGTTGCTCATAGAAAAAAAATAAGTAGGTTTTTTTTCACATTTTAGAGGACTATTTCCGCCATTTTCACCGAGTCTTAAAGGATGTTACGTCATTTACATGTTTGTATGTCTGTCTGTCCGTCCGTCCGTATTTTTTTGTTTTTTGTATGTTTTTTTATACTTTCGTTTTGTTTGTTTTTCAAATAACTTTTCATGTTTGTTTTTGTTTCTTTTACATGACAAAACAATTTTTGAGGGGGGGGGGGCTATTTCATACATGTAAGTTATTGCGCATACATGTAAGTACAAAAATTGGGGGGAGGGGGGGGGGGGCTTCAGTTTTTAGTTTATTTTCTTTGTTACTATATATAGCGACACTTTGTTATTTGTAGGTTTCTATGGTGTCGCGCGCGCTCTACGTCATATTTGAATAAAACTACGACTCTGTTTTTTTAAATCTCAGTCGAGGATTGAATGTTGACCAGTACACTTCAATTTTATTTCATTCCTATAAGTGTTACTATATGGAATACATGGTCGTCGCGCCTGAGTAACTTCATAATTGAAAGCACCTGTTTATAGGAAATTATGACAATTGTTGTCAGCGAAGTGACCGACATTTAAAACAGTAAAAATTGTCTTGAACTGGGATTATTCTTGTGAATTAAAGTGGATTTTAGTGATTTCATTCCATTTTAAAATCAGGAAACACGTTTCTATAGGAAAATCGCAAGACATAAGGCAGGAATTTGTGTGTTTTACGGGACTGCAGAAAACTTTAATTTTGAAAAACTCATAAACCAGAGGACATTTTTGTAAACGGGGACTTTTAGTGCATACATTTGGCTAGGATATTAGCTAGTTTTGACAGCATTTTGGCACTTCCGGTGCATTTGACAAAAGTACAAAGAGGGGTCAAGTTACGTTTTTTGAAATTTCGGAAAATTAGGAAAAAAATTTGTATAAAAAAAAATAAGGGGACCCAGCTGGAATGTTTGACAGATTTCAGTCGGGCACATTTTTACGGAGAGGGGGCACCAAAAATTTCCGCACGGAAAAGTTTATTTTTGGCTAAATTAGCGATTTTTGAGTAAAAACCAGAAAGGGGCGTAACTTCAAAACGGGGCCAGGTACAGACTTTATTTTTAGCTACAACGCAAGAGCTCATTATTCTCAGCAACTGTGCAAAATTTCAGCTCGATCGGTTGAACGATGTAGGAGTTTATCTGATAACAAGATTTCATAAAAAAAAGCCCGCGGGGGCATAACTCAAAAACTGGGCTAGGTACGAGCTTCCAGGGTGAGCTGTGCTTGTGTTTGAAGTAGTTCTAGCAGTGCTCCAAATTTCAGCCAAATCCGTTCAGAAATGGCGAAACCATTATTTTTTTTAAGTCTAAGTGTTGTTGAAGAAGAATTGGAATAAGAATATTATACGTCAGTTGCTCATAGAAAAAAAATAAGTAGGTTTTTTTTCACATTTTAGAGGACTATTTCCGCCATTTTCACCGAGTCTTAAAGGATGTTACGTCATTTACATGTTTGTATGTCTGTCTGTCCGTCCGTCCGTATTTTTTTGTTTTTTGTATGTTTTTTTATACTTTCGTTTTGTTTGTTTTTCAAATAACTTTTCATGTTTGTTTTTGTTTCTTTTACATGACAAAACAATTTTTGAGGGGGGGGGGGGCTATTTCATACATGTAAGTTATTGCGCATACATGTAAGTACAAAAATTGGGGGGAGGGGGGGGGGGGCTTCAGTTTTTAGTTTATTTTCTTTGTTACTATATATAGCGACACTTTGTTATTTGTAGGTTTCTATGGTGTCGCGCGCGCTCTACGTCATATTTGAATAAAACTACGACTCTGTTTTTTTAAATCTCAGTCGAGGATTGAATGTTGACCAGTACACTTCAATTTTATTTCATTCCTATAAGTGTTACTATATGGAATACATGGTCGTCGCGCCTGAGTAACTTCATAATTGAAAGCACCTGTTTATAGGAAATTATGACAATTGTTGTCAGCGAAGTGACCGACATTTAAAACAGTAAAAATTGTCTTGAACTGGGATTATTCTTGTGAATTAAAGTGGATTTTAGTGATTTCATTCCATTTTAAAATCAGGAAACACGTTTCTATAGGAAAATCGCAAGACATAAGGCAGGAATTTGTGTGTTTTACGGGACTGCAGAAAACTTTAATTTTGAAAAACTCATAAACCAGAGGACATTTTTGTAAACGGGGACTTTTAGTGCATACATTTGGCTAGGATATTAGCTAGTTTTGACAGCATTTTGGCACTTCCGGTGCATTTGACAAAAGTACAAAGAGGGGTCAAGTTACGTTTTTTGAAATTTCGGAAAATTAGGAAAAAAATTTGTATAAAAAAAAATAAGGGGACCCAGCTGGAATGTTTGACAGATTTCAGTCGGGCACATTTTTACGGAGAGGGGGCACCAAAAATTTCCGCACGGAAAAGTTTATTTTTGGCTAAATTAGCGATTTTTGAGTAAAAACCAGAAAGGGGCGTAACTTCAAAACGGGGCCAGGTACAGACTTTATTTTTAGCTACAACGCAAGAGCTCATTATTCTCAGCAACTGTGCAAAATTTCAGCTCGATCGGTTGAACGATGTAGGAGTTTATCTGATAACAAGATTTCATAAAAAAAAGCCCGCGGGGGCATAACTCAAAAACTGGGCTAGGTACGAGCTTCCAGGGTGAGCTGTGCTTGTGTTTGAAGTAGTTCTAGCAGTGCTCCAAATTTCAGCCAAATCCGTTCAGAAATGGCGAAACCATTATTTTTTTTAAGTCTAAGTGTTGTTGAAGAAGAATTGGAATAAGAATATTATACGTCAGTTGCTCATAGAAAAAAAATAAGTAGGTTTTTTTTCACATTTTAGAGGACTATTTCCGCCATTTTCACCGAGTCTTAAAGGATGTTACGTCATTTACATGTTTGTATGTCTGTCTGTCCGTCCGTCCGTATTTTTTTGTTTTTTGTATGTTTTTTTATACTTTCGTTTTGTTTGTTTTTCAAATAACTTTTCATGTTTGTTTTTGTTTCTTTTACATGACAAAACAATTTTTGAGGGGGGGGGGGGCTATTTCATACATGTAAGTTATTGCGCATACATGTAAGTACAAAAATTGGGGGGAGGGGGGGGGGGGCTTCAGTTTTTAGTTTATTTTCTTTGTTACTATATATAGCGACACTTTGTTATTTGTAGGTTTCTATGGTGTCGCGCGCGCTCTACGTCATATTTGAATAAAACTACGACTCTGTTTTTTTAAATCTCAGTCGAGGATTGAATGTTGACCAGTACACTTCAATTTTATTTCATTCCTATAAGTGTTACTATATGGAATACATGGTCGTCGCGCCTGAGTAACTTCATAATTGAAAGCACCTGTTTATAGGAAATTATGACAATTGTTGTCAGCGAAGTGACCGACATTTAAAACAGTAAAAATTGTCTTGAACTGGGATTATTCTTGTGAATTAAAGTGGATTTTAGTGATTTCATTCCATTTTAAAATCAGGAAACACGTTTCTATAGGAAAATCGCAAGACATAAGGCAGGAATTTGTGTGTTTTACGGGACTGCAGAAAACTTTAATTTTGAAAAACTCATAAACCAGAGGACATTTTTGTAAACGGGGACTTTTAGTGCATACATTTGGCTAGGATATTAGCTAGTTTTGACAGCATTTTGGCACTTCCGGTGCATTTGACAAAAGTACAAAGAGGGGTCAAGTTACGTTTTTTGAAATTTCGGAAAATTAGGAAAAAAATTTGTATAAAAAAAAATAAGGGGACCCAGCTGGAATGTTTGACAGATTTCAGTCGGGCACATTTTTACGGAGAGGGGGCACCAAAAATTTCCGCACGGAAAAGTTTATTTTTGGCTAAATTAGCGATTTTTGAGTAAAAACCAGAAAGGGGCGTAACTTCAAAACGGGGCCAGGTACAGACTTTATTTTTAGCTACAACGCAAGAGCTCATTATTCTCAGCAACTGTGCAAAATTTCAGCTCGATCGGTTGAACGATGTAGGAGTTTATCTGATAACAAGATTTCATAAAAAAAAGCCCGCGGGGGCATAACTCAAAAACTGGGCTAGGTACGAGCTTCCAGGGTGAGCTGTGCTTGTGTTTGAAGTAGTTCTAGCAGTGCTCCAAATTTCAGCCAAATCCGTTCAGAAATGGCGAAACCATTATTTTTTTTAAGTCTAAGTGTTGTTGAAGAAGAATTGGAATAAGAATATTATACGTCAGTTGCTCATAGAAAAAAAATAAGTAGGTTTTTTTTCACATTTTAGAGGACTATTTCCGCCATTTTCACCGAGTCTTAAAGGATGTTACGTCATTTACATGTTTGTATGTCTGTCTGTCCGTCCGTCCGTATTTTTTTGTTTTTTGTATGTTTTTTTATACTTTCGTTTTGTTTGTTTTTCAAATAACTTTTCATGTTTGTTTTTGTTTCTTTTACATGACAAAACAATTTTTGAGGGGGGGGGGGGCTATTTCATACATGTAAGTTATTGCGCATACATGTAAGTACAAAAATTGGGGGGAGGGGGGGGGGGGCTTCAGTTTTTAGTTTATTTTCTTTGTTACTATATATAGCGACACTTTGTTATTTGTAGGTTTCTATGGTGTCGCGCGCGCTCTACGTCATATTTGAATAAAACTACGACTCTGTTTTTTTAAATCTCAGTCGAGGATTGAATGTTGACCAGTACACTTCAATTTTATTTCATTCCTATAAGTGTTACTATATGGAATACATGGTCGTCGCGCCTGAGTAACTTCATAATTGAAAGCACCTGTTTATAGGAAATTATGACAATTGTTGTCAGCGAAGTGACCGACATTTAAAACAGTAAAAATTGTCTTGAACTGGGATTATTCTTGTGAATTAAAGTGGATTTTAGTGATTTCATTCCATTTTAAAATCAGGAAACACGTTTCTATAGGAAAATCGCAAGACATAAGGCAGGAATTTGTGTGTTTTACGGGACTGCAGAAAACTTTAATTTTGAAAAACTCATAAACCAGAGGACATTTTTGTAAACGGGGACTTTTAGTGCATACATTTGGCTAGGATATTAGCTAGTTTTGACAGCATTTTGGCACTTCCGGTGCATTTGACAAAAGTACAAAGAGGGGTCAAGTTACGTTTTTTGAAATTTCGGAAAATTAGGAAAAAAATTTGTATAAAAAAAAATAAGGGGACCCAGCTGGAATGTTTGACAGATTTCAGTCGGGCACATTTTTACGGAGAGGGGGCACCAAAAATTTCCGCACGGAAAAGTTTATTTTTGGCTAAATTAGCGATTTTTGAGTAAAAACCAGAAAGGGGCGTAACTTCAAAACGGGGCCAGGTACAGACTTTATTTTTAGCTACAACGCAAGAGCTCATTATTCTCAGCAACTGTGCAAAATTTCAGCTCGATCGGTTGAACGATGTAGGAGTTTATCTGATAACAAGATTTCATAAAAAAAAGCCCGCGGGGGCATAACTCAAAAACTGGGCTAGGTACGAGCTTCCAGGGTGAGCTGTGCTTGTGTTTGAAGTAGTTCTAGCAGTGCTCCAAATTTCAGCCAAATCCGTTCAGAAATGGCGAAACCATTATTTTTTTTAAGTCTAAGTGTTGTTGAAGAAGAATTGGAATAAGAATATTATACGTCAGTTGCTCATAGAAAAAAAATAAGTAGGTTTTTTTTCACATTTTAGAGGACTATTTCCGCCATTTTCACCGAGTCTTAAAGGATGTTACGTCATTTACATGTTTGTATGTCTGTCTGTCCGTCCGTCCGTATTTTTTTGTTTTTTGTATGTTTTTTTATACTTTCGTTTTGTTTGTTTTTCAAATAACTTTTCATGTTTGTTTTTGTTTCTTTTACATGACAAAACAATTTTTGAGGGGGGGGGGGGCTATTTCATACATGTAAGTTATTGCGCATACATGTAAGTACAAAAATTGGGGGGAGGGGGGGGGGGGCTTCAGTTTTTAGTTTATTTTCTTTGTTACTATATATAGCGACACTTTGTTATTTGTAGGTTTCTATGGTGTCGCGCGCGCTCTACGTCATATTTGAATAAAACTACGACTCTGTTTTTTTAAATCTCAGTCGAGGATTGAATGTTGACCAGTACACTTCAATTTTATTTCATTCCTATAAGTGTTACTATATGGAATACATGGTCGTCGCGCCTGAGTAACTTCATAATTGAAAGCACCTGTTTATAGGAAATTATGACAATTGTTGTCAGCGAAGTGACCGACATTTAAAACAGTAAAAATTGTCTTGAACTGGGATTATTCTTGTGAATTAAAGTGGATTTTAGTGATTTCATTCCATTTTAAAATCAGGAAACACGTTTCTATAGGAAAATCGCAAGACATAAGGCAGGAATTTGTGTGTTTTACGGGACTGCAGAAAACTTTAATTTTGAAAAACTCATAAACCAGAGGACATTTTTGTAAACGGGGACTTTTAGTGCATACATTTGGCTAGGATATTAGCTAGTTTTGACAGCATTTTGGCACTTCCGGTGCATTTGACAAAAGTACAAAGAGGGGTCAAGTTACGTTTTTTGAAATTTCGGAAAATTAGGAAAAAAATTTGTATAAAAAAAAATAAGGGGACCCAGCTGGAATGTTTGACAGATTTCAGTCGGGCACATTTTTACGGAGAGGGGGCACCAAAAATTTCCGCACGGAAAAGTTTATTTTTGGCTAAATTAGCGATTTTTGAGTAAAAACCAGAAAGGGGCGTAACTTCAAAACGGGGCCAGGTACAGACTTTATTTTTAGCTACAACGCAAGAGCTCATTATTCTCAGCAACTGTGCAAAATTTCAGCTCGATCGGTTGAACGATGTAGGAGTTTATCTGATAACAAGATTTCATAAAAAAAAGCCCGCGGGGGCATAACTCAAAAACTGGGCTAGGTACGAGCTTCCAGGGTGAGCTGTGCTTGTGTTTGAAGTAGTTCTAGCAGTGCTCCAAATTTCAGCCAAATCCGTTCAGAAATGGCGAAACCATTATTTTTTTTAAGTCTAAGTGTTGTTGAAGAAGAATTGGAATAAGAATATTATACGTCAGTTGCTCATAGAAAAAAAATAAGTAGGTTTTTTTTCACATTTTAGAGGACTATTTCCGCCATTTTCACCGAGTCTTAAAGGATGTTACGTCATTTACATGTTTGTATGTCTGTCTGTCCGTCCGTCCGTATTTTTTTGTTTTTTGTATGTTTTTTTATACTTTCGTTTTGTTTGTTTTTCAAATAACTTTTCATGTTTGTTTTTGTTTCTTTTACATGACAAAACAATTTTTGAGGGGGGGGGGGGCTATTTCATACATGTAAGTTATTGCGCATACATGTAAGTACAAAAATTGGGGGGAGGGGGGGGGGGGCTTCAGTTTTTAGTTTATTTTCTTTGTTACTATATATAGCGACACTTTGTTATTTGTAGGTTTCTATGGTGTCGCGCGCGCTCTACGTCATATTTGAATAAAACTACGACTCTGTTTTTTTAAATCTCAGTCGAGGATTGAATGTTGACCAGTACACTTCAATTTTATTTCATTCCTATAAGTGTTACTATATGGAATACATGGTCGTCGCGCCTGAGTAACTTCATAATTGAAAGCACCTGTTTATAGGAAATTATGACAATTGTTGTCAGCGAAGTGACCGACATTTAAAACAGTAAAAATTGTCTTGAACTGGGATTATTCTTGTGAATTAAAGTGGATTTTAGTGATTTCATTCCATTTTAAAATCAGGAAACACGTTTCTATAGGAAAATCGCAAGACATAAGGCAGGAATTTGTGTGTTTTACGGGACTGCAGAAAACTTTAATTTTGAAAAACTCATAAACCAGAGGACATTTTTGTAAACGGGGACTTTTAGTGCATACATTTGGCTAGGATATTAGCTAGTTTTGACAGCATTTTGGCACTTCCGGTGCATTTGACAAAAGTACAAAGAGGGGTCAAGTTACGTTTTTTGAAATTTCGGAAAATTAGGAAAAAAATTTGTATAAAAAAAAATAAGGGGACCCAGCTGGAATGTTTGACAGATTTCAGTCGGGCACATTTTTACGGAGAGGGGGCACCAAAAATTTCCGCACGGAAAAGTTTATTTTTGGCTAAATTAGCGATTTTTGAGTAAAAACCAGAAAGGGGCGTAACTTCAAAACGGGGCCAGGTACAGACTTTATTTTTAGCTACAACGCAAGAGCTCATTATTCTCAGCAACTGTGCAAAATTTCAGCTCGATCGGTTGAACGATGTAGGAGTTTATCTGATAACAAGATTTCATAAAAAAAAGCCCGCGGGGGCATAACTCAAAAACTGGGCTAGGTACGAGCTTCCAGGGTGAGCTGTGCTTGTGTTTGAAGTAGTTCTAGCAGTGCTCCAAATTTCAGCCAAATCCGTTCAGAAATGGCGAAACCATTATTTTTTTTAAGTCTAAGTGTTGTTGAAGAAGAATTGGAATAAGAATATTATACGTCAGTTGCTCATAGAAAAAAAATAAGTAGGTTTTTTTTCACATTTTAGAGGACTATTTCCGCCATTTTCACCGAGTCTTAAAGGATGTTACGTCATTTACATGTTTGTATGTCTGTCTGTCCGTCCGTCCGTATTTTTTTGTTTTTTGTATGTTTTTTTATACTTTCGTTTTGTTTGTTTTTCAAATAACTTTTCATGTTTGTTTTTGTTTCTTTTACATGACAAAACAATTTTTGAGGGGGGGGGGGGCTATTTCATACATGTAAGTTATTGCGCATACATGTAAGTACAAAAATTGGGGGGAGGGGGGGGGGGGCTTCAGTTTTTAGTTTATTTTCTTTGTTACTATATATAGCGACACTTTGTTATTTGTAGGTTTCTATGGTGTCGCGCGCGCTCTACGTCATATTTGAATAAAACTACGACTCTGTTTTTTTAAATCTCAGTCGAGGATTGAATGTTGACCAGTACACTTCAATTTTATTTCATTCCTATAAGTGTTACTATATGGAATACATGGTCGTCGCGCCTGAGTAACTTCATAATTGAAAGCACCTGTTTATAGGAAATTATGACAATTGTTGTCAGCGAAGTGACCGACATTTAAAACAGTAAAAATTGTCTTGAACTGGGATTATTCTTGTGAATTAAAGTGGATTTTAGTGATTTCATTCCATTTTAAAATCAGGAAACACGTTTCTATAGGAAAATCGCAAGACATAAGGCAGGAATTTGTGTGTTTTACGGGACTGCAGAAAACTTTAATTTTGAAAAACTCATAAACCAGAGGACATTTTTGTAAACGGGGACTTTTAGTGCATACATTTGGCTAGGATATTAGCTAGTTTTGACAGCATTTTGGCACTTCCGGTGCATTTGACAAAAGTACAAAGAGGGGTCAAGTTACGTTTTTTGAAATTTCGGAAAATTAGGAAAAAAATTTGTATAAAAAAAAATAAGGGGACCCAGCTGGAATGTTTGACAGATTTCAGTCGGGCACATTTTTACGGAGAGGGGGCACCAAAAATTTCCGCACGGAAAAGTTTATTTTTGGCTAAATTAGCGATTTTTGAGTAAAAACCAGAAAGGGGCGTAACTTCAAAACGGGGCCAGGTACAGACTTTATTTTTAGCTACAACGCAAGAGCTCATTATTCTCAGCAACTGTGCAAAATTTCAGCTCGATCGGTTGAACGATGTAGGAGTTTATCTGATAACAAGATTTCATAAAAAAAAGCCCGCGGGGGCATAACTCAAAAACTGGGCTAGGTACGAGCTTCCAGGGTGAGCTGTGCTTGTGTTTGAAGTAGTTCTAGCAGTGCTCCAAATTTCAGCCAAATCCGTTCAGAAATGGCGAAACCATTATTTTTTTTAAGTCTAAGTGTTGTTGAAGAAGAATTGGAATAAGAATATTATACGTCAGTTGCTCATAGAAAAAAAATAAGTAGGTTTTTTTTCACATTTTAGAGGACTATTTCCGCCATTTTCACCGAGTCTTAAAGGATGTTACGTCATTTACATGTTTGTATGTCTGTCTGTCCGTCCGTCCGTATTTTTTTGTTTTTTGTATGTTTTTTTATACTTTCGTTTTGTTTGTTTTTCAAATAACTTTTCATGTTTGTTTTTGTTTCTTTTACATGACAAAACAATTTTTGAGGGGGGGGGGGCTATTTCATACATGTAAGTTATTGCGCATACATGTAAGTACAAAAATTGGGGGGAGGGGGGGGGGGGCTTCAGTTTTTAGTTTATTTTCTTTGTTACTATATATAGCGACACTTTGTTATTTGTAGGTTTCTATGGTGTCGCGCGCGCTCTACGTCATATTTGAATAAAACTACGACTCTGTTTTTTTAAATCTCAGTCGAGGATTGAATGTTGACCAGTACACTTCAATTTTATTTCATTCCTATAAGTGTTACTATATGGAATACATGGTCGTCGCGCCTGAGTAACTTCATAATTGAAAGCACCTGTTTATAGGAAATTATGACAATTGTTGTCAGCGAAGTGACCGACATTTAAAACAGTAAAAATTGTCTTGAACTGGGATTATTCTTGTGAATTAAAGTGGATTTTAGTGATTTCATTCCATTTTAAAATCAGGAAACACGTTTCTATAGGAAAATCGCAAGACATAAGGCAGGAATTTGTGTGTTTTACGGGACTGCAGAAAACTTTAATTTTGAAAAACTCATAAACCAGAGGACATTTTTGTAAACGGGGACTTTTAGTGCATACATTTGGCTAGGATATTAGCTAGTTTTGACAGCATTTTGGCACTTCCGGTGCATTTGACAAAAGTACAAAGAGGGGTCAAGTTACGTTTTTTGAAATTTCGGAAAATTAGGAAAAAAATTTGTATAAAAAAAAATAAGGGGACCCAGCTGGAATGTTTGACAGATTTCAGTCGGGCACATTTTTACGGAGAGGGGGCACCAAAAATTTCCGCACGGAAAAGTTTATTTTTGGCTAAATTAGCGATTTTTGAGTAAAAACCAGAAAGGGGCGTAACTTCAAAACGGGGCCAGGTACAGACTTTATTTTTAGCTACAACGCAAGAGCTCATTATTCTCAGCAACTGTGCAAAATTTCAGCTCGATCGGTTGAACGATGTAGGAGTTTATCTGATAACAAGATTTCATAAAAAAAAGCCCGCGGGGGCATAACTCAAAAACTGGGCTAGGTACGAGCTTCCAGGGTGAGCTGTGCTTGTGTTTGAAGTAGTTCTAGCAGTGCTCCAAATTTCAGCCAAATCCGTTCAGAAATGGCGAAACCATTATTTTTTTTAAGTCTAAGTGTTGTTGAAGAAGAATTGGAATAAGAATATTATACGTCAGTTGCTCATAGAAAAAAAATAAGTAGGTTTTTTTTCACATTTTAGAGGACTATTTCCGCCATTTTCACCGAGTCTTAAAGGATGTTACGTCATTTACATGTTTGTATGTCTGTCTGTCCGTCCGTCCGTATTTTTTTGTTTTTTGTATGTTTTTTTATACTTTCGTTTTGTTTGTTTTTCAAATAACTTTTCATGTTTGTTTTTGTTTCTTTTACATGACAAAACAATTTTTGAGGGGGGGGGGGGCTATTTCATACATGTAAGTTATTGCGCATACATGTAAGTACAAAAATTGGGGGGAGGGGGGGGGGGGCTTCAGTTTTTAGTTTATTTTCTTTGTTACTATATATAGCGACACTTTGTTATTTGTAGGTTTCTATGGTGTCGCGCGCGCTCTACGTCATATTTGAATAAAACTACGACTCTGTTTTTTTAAATCTCAGTCGAGGATTGAATGTTGACCAGTACACTTCAATTTTATTTCATTCCTATAAGTGTTACTATATGGAATACATGGTCGTCGCGCCTGAGTAACTTCATAATTGAAAGCACCTGTTTATAGGAAATTATGACAATTGTTGTCAGCGAAGTGACCGACATTTAAAACAGTAAAAATTGTCTTGAACTGGGATTATTCTTGTGAATTAAAGTGGATTTTAGTGATTTCATTCCATTTTAAAATCAGGAAACACGTTTCTATAGGAAAATCGCAAGACATAAGGCAGGAATTTGTGTGTTTTACGGGACTGCAGAAAACTTTAATTTTGAAAAACTCATAAACCAGAGGACATTTTTGTAAACGGGGACTTTTAGTGCATACATTTGGCTAGGATATTAGCTAGTTTTGACAGCATTTTGGCACTTCCGGTGCATTTGACAAAAGTACAAAGAGGGGTCAAGTTACGTTTTTTGAAATTTCGGAAAATTAGGAAAAAAATTTGTATAAAAAAAAATAAGGGGACCCAGCTGGAATGTTTGACAGATTTCAGTCGGGCACATTTTTACGGAGAGGGGGCACCAAAAATTTCCGCACGGAAAAGTTTATTTTTGGCTAAATTAGCGATTTTTGAGTAAAAACCAGAAAGGGGCGTAACTTCAAAACGGGGCCAGGTACAGACTTTATTTTTAGCTACAACGCAAGAGCTCATTATTCTCAGCAACTGTGCAAAATTTCAGCTCGATCGGTTGAACGATGTAGGAGTTTATCTGATAACAAGATTTCATAAAAAAAAGCCCGCGGGGGCATAACTCAAAAACTGGGCTAGGTACGAGCTTCCAGGGTGAGCTGTGCTTGTGTTTGAAGTAGTTCTAGCAGTGCTCCAAATTTCAGCCAAATCCGTTCAGAAATGGCGAAACCATTATTTTTTTTAAGTCTAAGTGTTGTTGAAGAAGAATTGGAATAAGAATATTATACGTCAGTTGCTCATAGAAAAAAAATAAGTAGGTTTTTTTTCACATTTTAGAGGACTATTTCCGCCATTTTCACCGAGTCTTAAAGGATGTTACGTCATTTACATGTTTGTATGTCTGTCTGTCCGTCCGTCCGTATTTTTTTGTTTTTTGTATGTTTTTTTATACTTTCGTTTTGTTTGTTTTTCAAATAACTTTTCATGTTTGTTTTTGTTTCTTTTACATGACAAAACAATTTTTGAGGGGGGGGGGGGCTATTTCATACATGTAAGTTATTGCGCATACATGTAAGTACAAAAATTGGGGGGAGGGGGGGGGGGGCTTCAGTTTTTAGTTTATTTTCTTTGTTACTATATATAGCGACACTTTGTTATTTGTAGGTTTCTATGGTGTCGCGCGCGCTCTACGTCATATTTGAATAAAACTACGACTCTGTTTTTTTAAATCTCAGTCGAGGATTGAATGTTGACCAGTACACTTCAATTTTATTTCATTCCTATAAGTGTTACTATATGGAATACATGGTCGTCGCGCCTGAGTAACTTCATAATTGAAAGCACCTGTTTATAGGAAATTATGACAATTGTTGTCAGCGAAGTGACCGACATTTAAAACAGTAAAAATTGTCTTGAACTGGGATTATTCTTGTGAATTAAAGTGGATTTTAGTGATTTCATTCCATTTTAAAATCAGGAAACACGTTTCTATAGGAAAATCGCAAGACATAAGGCAGGAATTTGTGTGTTTTACGGGACTGCAGAAAACTTTAATTTTGAAAAACTCATAAACCAGAGGACATTTTTGTAAACGGGGACTTTTAGTGCATACATTTGGCTAGGATATTAGCTAGTTTTGACAGCATTTTGGCACTTCCGGTGCATTTGACAAAAGTACAAAGAGGGGTCAAGTTACGTTTTTTGAAATTTCGGAAAATTAGGAAAAAAATTTGTATAAAAAAAAATAAGGGGACCCAGCTGGAATGTTTGACAGATTTCAGTCGGGCACATTTTTACGGAGAGGGGGCACCAAAAATTTCCGCACGGAAAAGTTTATTTTTGGCTAAATTAGCGATTTTTGAGTAAAAACCAGAAAGGGGCGTAACTTCAAAACGGGGCCAGGTACAGACTTTATTTTTAGCTACAACGCAAGAGCTCATTATTCTCAGCAACTGTGCAAAATTTCAGCTCGATCGGTTGAACGATGTAGGAGTTTATCTGATAACAAGATTTCATAAAAAAAAGCCCGCGGGGGCATAACTCAAAAACTGGGCTAGGTACGAGCTTCCAGGGTGAGCTGTGCTTGTGTTTGAAGTAGTTCTAGCAGTGCTCCAAATTTCAGCCAAATCCGTTCAGAAATGGCGAAACCATTATTTTTTTTAAGTCTAAGTGTTGTTGAAGAAGAATTGGAATAAGAATATTATACGTCAGTTGCTCATAGAAAAAAAATAAGTAGGTTTTTTTTCACATTTTAGAGGACTATTTCCGCCATTTTCACCGAGTCTTAAAGGATGTTACGTCATTTACATGTTTGTATGTCTGTCTGTCCGTCCGTCCGTATTTTTTTGTTTTTTGTATGTTTTTTTATACTTTCGTTTTGTTTGTTTTTCAAATAACTTTTCATGTTTGTTTTTGTTTCTTTTACATGACAAAACAATTTTTGAGGGGGGGGGGGGCTATTTCATACATGTAAGTTATTGCGCATACATGTAAGTACAAAAATTGGGGGGAGGGGGGGGGGGGCTTCAGTTTTTAGTTTATTTTCTTTGTTACTATATATAGCGACACTTTGTTATTTGTAGGTTTCTATGGTGTCGCGCGCGCTCTACGTCATATTTGAATAAAACTACGACTCTGTTTTTTTAAATCTCAGTCGAGGATTGAATGTTGACCAGTACACTTCAATTTTATTTCATTCCTATAAGTGTTACTATATGGAATACATGGTCGTCGCGCCTGAGTAACTTCATAATTGAAAGCACCTGTTTATAGGAAATTATGACAATTGTTGTCAGCGAAGTGACCGACATTTAAAACAGTAAAAATTGTCTTGAACTGGGATTATTCTTGTGAATTAAAGTGGATTTTAGTGATTTCATTCCATTTTAAAATCAGGAAACACGTTTCTATAGGAAAATCGCAAGACATAAGGCAGGAATTTGTGTGTTTTACGGGACTGCAGAAAACTTTAATTTTGAAAAACTCATAAACCAGAGGACATTTTTGTAAACGGGGACTTTTAGTGCATACATTTGGCTAGGATATTAGCTAGTTTTGACAGCATTTTGGCACTTCCGGTGCATTTGACAAAAGTACAAAGAGGGGTCAAGTTACGTTTTTTGAAATTTCGGAAAATTAGGAAAAAAATTTGTATAAAAAAAAATAAGGGGACCCAGCTGGAATGTTTGACAGATTTCAGTCGGGCACATTTTTACGGAGAGGGGGCACCAAAAATTTCCGCACGGAAAAGTTTATTTTTGGCTAAATTAGCGATTTTTGAGTAAAAACCAGAAAGGGGCGTAACTTCAAAACGGGGCCAGGTACAGACTTTATTTTTAGCTACAACGCAAGAGCTCATTATTCTCAGCAACTGTGCAAAATTTCAGCTCGATCGGTTGAACGATGTAGGAGTTTATCTGATAACAAGATTTCATAAAAAAAAGCCCGCGGGGGCATAACTCAAAAACTGGGCTAGGTACGAGCTTCCAGGGTGAGCTGTGCTTGTGTTTGAAGTAGTTCTAGCAGTGCTCCAAATTTCAGCCAAATCCGTTCAGAAATGGCGAAACCATTATTTTTTTTAAGTCTAAGTGTTGTTGAAGAAGAATTGGAATAAGAATATTATACGTCAGTTGCTCATAGAAAAAAAATAAGTAGGTTTTTTTTCACATTTTAGAGGACTATTTCCGCCATTTTCACCGAGTCTTAAAGGATGTTACGTCATTTACATGTTTGTATGTCTGTCTGTCCGTCCGTCCGTATTTTTTTGTTTTTTGTATGTTTTTTTATACTTTCGTTTTGTTTGTTTTTCAAATAACTTTTCATGTTTGTTTTTGTTTCTTTTACATGACAAAACAATTTTTGAGGGGGGGGGGGGCTATTTCATACATGTAAGTTATTGCGCATACATGTAAGTACAAAAATTGGGGGGAGGGGGGGGGGGGCTTCAGTTTTTAGTTTATTTTCTTTGTTACTATATATAGCGACACTTTGTTATTTGTAGGTTTCTATGGTGTCGCGCGCGCTCTACGTCATATTTGAATAAAACTACGACTCTGTTTTTTTAAATCTCAGTCGAGGATTGAATGTTGACCAGTACACTTCAATTTTATTTCATTCCTATAAGTGTTACTATATGGAATACATGGTCGTCGCGCCTGAGTAACTTCATAATTGAAAGCACCTGTTTATAGGAAATTATGACAATTGTTGTCAGCGAAGTGACCGACATTTAAAACAGTAAAAATTGTCTTGAACTGGGATTATTCTTGTGAATTAAAGTGGATTTTAGTGATTTCATTCCATTTTAAAATCAGGAAACACGTTTCTATAGGAAAATCGCAAGACATAAGGCAGGAATTTGTGTGTTTTACGGGACTGCAGAAAACTTTAATTTTGAAAAACTCATAAACCAGAGGACATTTTTGTAAACGGGGACTTTTAGTGCATACATTTGGCTAGGATATTAGCTAGTTTTGACAGCATTTTGGCACTTCCGGTGCATTTGACAAAAGTACAAAGAGGGGTCAAGTTACGTTTTTTGAAATTTCGGAAAATTAGGAAAAAAATTTGTATAAAAAAAAATAAGGGGACCCAGCTGGAATGTTTGACAGATTTCAGTCGGGCACATTTTTACGGAGAGGGGGCACCAAAAATTTCCGCACGGAAAAGTTTATTTTTGGCTAAATTAGCGATTTTTGAGTAAAAACCAGAAAGGGGCGTAACTTCAAAACGGGGCCAGGTACAGACTTTATTTTTAGCTACAACGCAAGAGCTCATTATTCTCAGCAACTGTGCAAAATTTCAGCTCGATCGGTTGAACGATGTAGGAGTTTATCTGATAACAAGATTTCATAAAAAAAAGCCCGCGGGGGCATAACTCAAAAACTGGGCTAGGTACGAGCTTCCAGGGTGAGCTGTGCTTGTGTTTGAAGTAGTTCTAGCAGTGCTCCAAATTTCAGCCAAATCCGTTCAGAAATGGCGAAACCATTATTTTTTTTAAGTCTAAGTGTTGTTGAAGAAGAATTGGAATAAGAATATTATACGTCAGTTGCTCATAGAAAAAAAATAAGTAGGTTTTTTTTCACATTTTAGAGGACTATTTCCGCCATTTTCACCGAGTCTTAAAGGATGTTACGTCATTTACATGTTTGTATGTCTGTCTGTCCGTCCGTCCGTATTTTTTTGTTTTTTGTATGTTTTTTTATACTTTCGTTTTGTTTGTTTTTCAAATAACTTTTCATGTTTGTTTTTGTTTCTTTTACATGACAAAACAATTTTTGAGGGGGGGGGGGGGCTATTTCATACATGTAAGTTATTGCGCATACATGTAAGTACAAAAATTGGGGGGAGGGGGGGGGGGCTTCAGTTTTTAGTTTATTTTCTTTGTTACTATATATAGCGACACTTTGTTATTTGTAGGTTTCTATGGTGTCGCGCGCGCTCTACGTCATATTTGAATAAAACTACGACTCTGTTTTTTTAAATCTCAGTCGAGGATTGAATGTTGACCAGTACACTTCAATTTTATTTCATTCCTATAAGTGTTACTATATGGAATACATGGTCGTCGCGCCTGAGTAACTTCATAATTGAAAGCACCTGTTTATAGGAAATTATGACAATTGTTGTCAGCGAAGTGACCGACATTTAAAACAGTAAAAATTGTCTTGAACTGGGATTATTCTTGTGAATTAAAGTGGATTTTAGTGATTTCATTCCATTTTAAAATCAGGAAACACGTTTCTATAGGAAAATCGCAAGACTACATGGTCGTCGCGCCTGAGTAACTTCATAATTGAAAGCACCTGTTTATAGGAAATTATGACAATTGTTGTCAGCGAAGTGACCGACATTTAAAACAGTAAAAATTGTCTTGAACTGGGATTATTCTTGTGAATTAAAGTGGATTTTAGTGATTTCATTCCATTTTAAAATCAGGAAACACGTTTCTATAGGAAAATCGCAAGACATAAGGCAGGAATTTGTGTGTTTTACGGGACTGCAGAAAACTTTAATTTTGAAAAACTCATAAACCAGAGGACATTTTTGTAAACGGGGACTTTTAGTGCATACATTTGGCTAGGATATTAGCTAGTTTTGACAGCATTTTGGCACTTCCGGTGCATTTGACAAAAGTACAAAGAGGGGTCAAGTTACGTTTTTTGAAATTTCGGAAAATTAGGAAAAAAATTTGTATAAAAAAAAATAAGGGGACCCAGCTGGAATGTTTGACAGATTTCAGTCGGGCACATTTTTACGGAGAGGGGGCACCAAAAATTTCCGCACGGAAAAGTTTATTTTTGGCTAAATTAGCGATTTTTGAGTAAAAACCAGAAAGGGGCGTAACTTCAAAACGGGGCCAGGTACAGACTTTATTTTTAGCTACAACGCAAGAGCTCATTATTCTCAGCAACTGTGCAAAATTTCAGCTCGATCGGTTGAACGATGTAGGAGTTTATCTGATAACAAGATTTCATAAAAAAAAGCCCGCGGGGGCATAACTCAAAAACTGGGCTAGGTACGAGCTTCCAGGGTGAGCTGTGCTTGTGTTTGAAGTAGTTCTAGCAGTGCTCCAAATTTCAGCCAAATCCGTTCAGAAATGGCGAAACCATTATTTTTTTTAAGTCTAAGTGTTGTTGAAGAAGAATTGGAATAAGAATATTATACGTCAGTTGCTCATAGAAAAAAAATAAGTAGGTTTTTTTTCACATTTTAGAGGACTATTTCCGCCATTTTCACCGAGTCTTAAAGGATGTTACGTCATTTACATGTTTGTATGTCTGTCTGTCCGTCCGTCCGTATTTTTTTGTTTTTTGTATGTTTTTTTATACTTTCGTTTTGTTTGTTTTTCAAATAACTTTTCATGTTTGTTTTTGTTTCTTTTACATGACAAAACAATTTTTGAGGGGGGGGGGGGCTATTTCATACATGTAAGTTATTGCGCATACATGTAAGTACAAAAATTGGGGGGAGGGGGGGGGGGGCTTCAGTTTTTAGTTTATTTTCTTTGTTACTATATATAGCGACACTTTGTTATTTGTAGGTTTCTATGGTGTCGCGCGCGCTCTACGTCATATTTGAATAAAACTACGACTCTGTTTTTTTAAATCTCAGTCGAGGATTGAATGTTGACCAGTACACTTCAATTTTATTTCATTCCTATAAGTGTTACTATATGGAATACATGGTCGTCGCGCCTGAGTAACTTCATAATTGAAAGCACCTGTTTATAGGAAATTATGACAATTGTTGTCAGCGAAGTGACCGACATTTAAAACAGTAAAAATTGTCTTGAACTGGGATTATTCTTGTGAATTAAAGTGGATTTTAGTGATTTCATTCCATTTTAAAATCAGGAAACACGTTTCTATAGGAAAATCGCAAGACATAAGGCAGGAATTTGTGTGTTTTACGGGACTGCAGAAAACTTTAATTTTGAAAAACTCATAAACCAGAGGACATTTTTGTAAACGGGGACTTTTAGTGCATACATTTGGCTAGGATATTAGCTAGTTTTGACAGCATTTTGGCACTTCCGGTGCATTTGACAAAAGTACAAAGAGGGGTCAAGTTACGTTTTTTGAAATTTCGGAAAATTAGGAAAAAAATTTGTATAAAAAAAAATAAGGGGACCCAGCTGGAATGTTTGACAGATTTCAGTCGGGCACATTTTTACGGAGAGGGGGCACCAAAAATTTCCGCACGGAAAAGTTTATTTTTGGCTAAATTAGCGATTTTTGAGTAAAAACCAGAAAGGGGCGTAACTTCAAAACGGGGCCAGGTACAGACTTTATTTTTAGCTACAACGCAAGAGCTCATTATTCTCAGCAACTGTGCAAAATTTCAGCTCGATCGGTTGAACGATGTAGGAGTTTATCTGATAACAAGATTTCATAAAAAAAAGCCCGCGGGGGCATAACTCAAAAACTGGGCTAGGTACGAGCTTCCAGGGTGAGCTGTGCTTGTGTTTGAAGTAGTTCTAGCAGTGCTCCAAATTTCAGCCAAATCCGTTCAGAAATGGCGAAACCATTATTTTTTTTAAGTCTAAGTGTTGTTGAAGAAGAATTGGAATAAGAATATTATACGTCAGTTGCTCATAGAAAAAAAATAAGTAGGTTTTTTTTCACATTTTAGAGGACTATTTCCGCCATTTTCACCGAGTCTTAAAGGATGTTACGTCATTTACATGTTTGTATGTCTGTCTGTCCGTCCGTCCGTATTTTTTTGTTTTTTGTATGTTTTTTTATACTTTCGTTTTGTTTGTTTTTCAAATAACTTTTCATGTTTGTTTTTGTTTCTTTTACATGACAAAACAATTTTTGAGGGGGGGGGGGCTATTTCATACATGTAAGTTATTGCGCATACATGTAAGTACAAAAATTGGGGGGAGGGGGGGGGGGGGCTTCAGTTTTTAGTTTATTTTCTTTGTTACTATATATAGCGACACTTTGTTATTTGTAGGTTTCTATGGTGTCGCGCGCGCTCTACGTCATATTTGAATAAAACTACGACTCTGTTTTTTTAAATCTCAGTCGAGGATTGAATGTTGACCAGTACACTTCAATTTTATTTCATTCCTATAAGTGTTACTATATGGAATACATGGTCGTCGCGCCTGAGTAACTTCATAATTGAAAGCACCTGTTTATAGGAAATTATGACAATTGTTGTCAGCGAAGTGACCGACATTTAAAACAGTAAAAATTGTCTTGAACTGGGATTATTCTTGTGAATTAAAGTGGATTTTAGTGATTTCATTCCATTTTAAAATCAGGAAACACGTTTCTATAGGAAAATCGCAAGACATAAGGCAGGAATTTGTGTGTTTTACGGGACTGCAGAAAACTTTAATTTTGAAAAACTCATAAACCAGAGGACATTTTTGTAAACGGGGACTTTTAGTGCATACATTTGGCTAGGATATTAGCTAGTTTTGACAGCATTTTGGCACTTCCGGTGCATTTGACAAAAGTACAAAGAGGGGTCAAGTTACGTTTTTTGAAATTTCGGAAAATTAGGAAAAAAATTTGTATAAAAAAAAATAAGGGGACCCAGCTGGAATGTTTGACAGATTTCAGTCGGGCACATTTTTACGGAGAGGGGGCACCAAAAATTTCCGCACGGAAAAGTTTATTTTTGGCTAAATTAGCGATTTTTGAGTAAAAACCAGAAAGGGGCGTAACTTCAAAACGGGGCCAGGTACAGACTTTATTTTTAGCTACAACGCAAGAGCTCATTATTCTCAGCAACTGTGCAAAATTTCAGCTCGATCGGTTGAACGATGTAGGAGTTTATCTGATAACAAGATTTCATAAAAAAAAGCCCGCGGGGGCATAACTCAAAAACTGGGCTAGGTACGAGCTTCCAGGGTGAGCTGTGCTTGTGTTTGAAGTAGTTCTAGCAGTGCTCCAAATTTCAGCCAAATCCGTTCAGAAATGGCGAAACCATTATTTTTTTTAAGTCTAAGTGTTGTTGAAGAAGAATTGGAATAAGAATATTATACGTCAGTTGCTCATAGAAAAAAAATAAGTAGGTTTTTTTTCACATTTTAGAGGACTATTTCCGCCATTTTCACCGAGTCTTAAAGGATGTTACGTCATTTACATGTTTGTATGTCTGTCTGTCCGTCCGTCCGTATTTTTTTGTTTTTTGTATGTTTTTTTATACTTTCGTTTTGTTTGTTTTTCAAATAACTTTTCATGTTTGTTTTTGTTTCTTTTACATGACAAAACAATTTTTGAGGGGGGGGGGGGCTATTTCATACATGTAAGTTATTGCGCATACATGTAAGTACAAAAATTGGGGGGAGGGGGGGGGGGGCTTCAGTTTTTAGTTTATTTTCTTTGTTACTATATATAGCGACACTTTGTTATTTGTAGGTTTCTATGGTGTCGCGCGCGCTCTACGTCATATTTGAATAAAACTACGACTCTGTTTTTTTAAATCTCAGTCGAGGATTGAATGTTGACCAGTACACTTCAATTTTATTTCATTCCTATAAGTGTTACTATATGGAATACATGGTCGTCGCGCCTGAGTAACTTCATAATTGAAAGCACCTGTTTATAGGAAATTATGACAATTGTTGTCAGCGAAGTGACCGACATTTAAAACAGTAAAAATTGTCTTGAACTGGGATTATTCTTGTGAATTAAAGTGGATTTTAGTGATTTCATTCCATTTTAAAATCAGGAAACACGTTTCTATAGGAAAATCGCAAGACATAAGGCAGGAATTTGTGTGTTTTACGGGACTGCAGAAAACTTTAATTTTGAAAAACTCATAAACCAGAGGACATTTTTGTAAACGGGGACTTTTAGTGCATACATTTGGCTAGGATATTAGCTAGTTTTGACAGCATTTTGGCACTTCCGGTGCATTTGACAAAAGTACAAAGAGGGGTCAAGTTACGTTTTTTGAAATTTCGGAAAATTAGGAAAAAAATTTGTATAAAAAAAAATAAGGGGACCCAGCTGGAATGTTTGACAGATTTCAGTCGGGCACATTTTTACGGAGAGGGGGCACCAAAAATTTCCGCACGGAAAAGTTTATTTTTGGCTAAATTAGCGATTTTTGAGTAAAAACCAGAAAGGGGCGTAACTTCAAAACGGGGCCAGGTACAGACTTTATTTTTAGCTACAACGCAAGAGCTCATTATTCTCAGCAACTGTGCAAAATTTCAGCTCGATCGGTTGAACGATGTAGGAGTTTATCTGATAACAAGATTTCATAAAAAAAAGCCCGCGGGGGCATAACTCAAAAACTGGGCTAGGTACGAGCTTCCAGGGTGAGCTGTGCTTGTGTTTGAAGTAGTTCTAGCAGTGCTCCAAATTTCAGCCAAATCCGTTCAGAAATGGCGAAACCATTATTTTTTTTAAGTCTAAGTGTTGTTGAAGAAGAATTGGAATAAGAATATTATACGTCAGTTGCTCATAGAAAAAAAATAAGTAGGTTTTTTTTCACATTTTAGAGGACTATTTCCGCCATTTTCACCGAGTCTTAAAGGATGTTACGTCATTTACATGTTTGTATGTCTGTCTGTCCGTCCGTCCGTATTTTTTTGTTTTTTGTATGTTTTTTTATACTTTCGTTTTGTTTGTTTTTCAAATAACTTTTCATGTTTGTTTTTGTTTCTTTTACATGACAAAACAATTTTTGAGGGGGGGGGGGGCTATTTCATACATGTAAGTTATTGCGCATACATGTAAGTACAAAAATTGGGGGGAGGGGGGGGGGGGCTTCAGTTTTTAGTTTATTTTCTTTGTTACTATATATAGCGACACTTTGTTATTTGTAGGTTTCTATGGTGTCGCGCGCGCTCTACGTCATATTTGAATAAAACTACGACTCTGTTTTTTTAAATCTCAGTCGAGGATTGAATGTTGACCAGTACACTTCAATTTTATTTCATTCCTATAAGTGTTACTATATGGAATACATGGTCGTCGCGCCTGAGTAACTTCATAATTGAAAGCACCTGTTTATAGGAAATTATGACAATTGTTGTCAGCGAAGTGACCGACATTTAAAACAGTAAAAATTGTCTTGAACTGGGATTATTCTTGTGAATTAAAGTGGATTTTAGTGATTTCATTCCATTTTAAAATCAGGAAACACGTTTCTATAGGAAAATCGCAAGACATAAGGCAGGAATTTGTGTGTTTTACGGGACTGCAGAAAACTTTAATTTTGAAAAACTCATAAACCAGAGGACATTTTTGTAAACGGGGACTTTTAGTGCATACATTTGGCTAGGATATTAGCTAGTTTTGACAGCATTTTGGCACTTCCGGTGCATTTGACAAAAGTACAAAGAGGGGTCAAGTTACGTTTTTTGAAATTTCGGAAAATTAGGAAAAAAATTTGTATAAAAAAAAATAAGGGGACCCAGCTGGAATGTTTGACAGATTTCAGTCGGGCACATTTTTACGGAGAGGGGGCACCAAAAATTTCCGCACGGAAAAGTTTATTTTTGGCTAAATTAGCGATTTTTGAGTAAAAACCAGAAAGGGGCGTAACTTCAAAACGGGGCCAGGTACAGACTTTATTTTTAGCTACAACGCAAGAGCTCATTATTCTCAGCAACTGTGCAAAATTTCAGCTCGATCGGTTGAACGATGTAGGAGTTTATCTGATAACAAGATTTCATAAAAAAAAGCCCGCGGGGGCATAACTCAAAAACTGGGCTAGGTACGAGCTTCCAGGGTGAGCTGTGCTTGTGTTTGAAGTAGTTCTAGCAGTGCTCCAAATTTCAGCCAAATCCGTTCAGAAATGGCGAAACCATTATTTTTTTTAAGTCTAAGTGTTGTTGAAGAAGAATTGGAATAAGAATATTATACGTCAGTTGCTCATAGAAAAAAAATAAGTAGGTTTTTTTTCACATTTTAGAGGACTATTTCCGCCATTTTCACCGAGTCTTAAAGGATGTTACGTCATTTACATGTTTGTATGTCTGTCTGTCCGTCCGTCCGTATTTTTTTGTTTTTTGTATGTTTTTTTATACTTTCGTTTTGTTTGTTTTTCAAATAACTTTTCATGTTTGTTTTTGTTTCTTTTACATGACAAAACAATTTTTGAGGGGGGGGGGGGCTATTTCATACATGTAAGTTATTGCGCATACATGTAAGTACAAAAATTGGGGGGAGGGGGGGGGGGGCTTCAGTTTTTAGTTTATTTTCTTTGTTACTATATATAGCGACACTTTGTTATTTGTAGGTTTCTATGGTGTCGCGCGCGCTCTACGTCATATTTGAATAAAACTACGACTCTGTTTTTTTAAATCTCAGTCGAGGATTGAATGTTGACCAGTACACTTCAATTTTATTTCATTCCTATAAGTGTTACTATATGGAATACATGGTCGTCGCGCCTGAGTAACTTCATAATTGAAAGCACCTGTTTATAGGAAATTATGACAATTGTTGTCAGCGAAGTGACCGACATTTAAAACAGTAAAAATTGTCTTGAACTGGGATTATTCTTGTGAATTAAAGTGGATTTTAGTGATTTCATTCCATTTTAAAATCAGGAAACACGTTTCTATAGGAAAATCGCAAGACATAAGGCAGGAATTTGTGTGTTTTACGGGACTGCAGAAAACTTTAATTTTGAAAAACTCATAAACCAGAGGACATTTTTGTAAACGGGGACTTTTAGTGCATACATTTGGCTAGGATATTAGCTAGTTTTGACAGCATTTTGGCACTTCCGGTGCATTTGACAAAAGTACAAAGAGGGGTCAAGTTACGTTTTTTGAAATTTCGGAAAATTAGGAAAAAAATTTGTATAAAAAAAAATAAGGGGACCCAGCTGGAATGTTTGACAGATTTCAGTCGGGCACATTTTTACGGAGAGGGGGCACCAAAAATTTCCGCACGGAAAAGTTTATTTTTGGCTAAATTAGCGATTTTTGAGTAAAAACCAGAAAGGGGCGTAACTTCAAAACGGGGCCAGGTACAGACTTTATTTTTAGCTACAACGCAAGAGCTCATTATTCTCAGCAACTGTGCAAAATTTCAGCTCGATCGGTTGAACGATGTAGGAGTTTATCTGATAACAAGATTTCATAAAAAAAAGCCCGCGGGGGCATAACTCAAAAACTGGGCTAGGTACGAGCTTCCAGGGTGAGCTGTGCTTGTGTTTGAAGTAGTTCTAGCAGTGCTCCAAATTTCAGCCAAATCCGTTCAGAAATGGCGAAACCATTATTTTTTTTAAGTCTAAGTGTTGTTGAAGAAGAATTGGAATAAGAATATTATACGTCAGTTGCTCATAGAAAAAAAATAAGTAGGTTTTTTTTCACATTTTAGAGGACTATTTCCGCCATTTTCACCGAGTCTTAAAGGATGTTACGTCATTTACATGTTTGTATGTCTGTCTGTCCGTCCGTCCGTATTTTTTTGTTTTTTGTATGTTTTTTTATACTTTCGTTTTGTTTGTTTTTCAAATAACTTTTCATGTTTGTTTTTGTTTCTTTTACATGACAAAACAATTTTTGAGGGGGGGGGGGCTATTTCATACATGTAAGTTATTGCGCATACATGTAAGTACAAAAATTGGGGGGAGGGGGGGGGGGGCTTCAGTTTTTAGTTTATTTTCTTTGTTACTATATATAGCGACACTTTGTTATTTGTAGGTTTCTATGGTGTCGCGCGCGCTCTACGTCATATTTGAATAAAACTACGACTCTGTTTTTTTAAATCTCAGTCGAGGATTGAATGTTGACCAGTACACTTCAATTTTATTTCATTCCTATAAGTGTTACTATATGGAATACATGGTCGTCGCGCCTGAGTAACTTCATAATTGAAAGCACCTGTTTATAGGAAATTATGACAATTGTTGTCAGCGAAGTGACCGACATTTAAAACAGTAAAAATTGTCTTGAACTGGGATTATTCTTGTGAATTAAAGTGGATTTTAGTGATTTCATTCCATTTTAAAATCAGGAAACACGTTTCTATAGGAAAATCGCAAGACATAAGGCAGGAATTTGTGTGTTTTACGGGACTGCAGAAAACTTTAATTTTGAAAAACTCATAAACCAGAGGACATTTTTGTAAACGGGGACTTTTAGTGCATACATTTGGCTAGGATATTAGCTAGTTTTGACAGCATTTTGGCACTTCCGGTGCATTTGACAAAAGTACAAAGAGGGGTCAAGTTACGTTTTTTGAAATTTCGGAAAATTAGGAAAAAAATTTGTATAAAAAAAAATAAGGGGACCCAGCTGGAATGTTTGACAGATTTCAGTCGGGCACATTTTTACGGAGAGGGGGCACCAAAAATTTCCGCACGGAAAAGTTTATTTTTGGCTAAATTAGCGATTTTTGAGTAAAAACCAGAAAGGGGCGTAACTTCAAAACGGGGCCAGGTACAGACTTTATTTTTAGCTACAACGCAAGAGCTCATTATTCTCAGCAACTGTGCAAAATTTCAGCTCGATCGGTTGAACGATGTAGGAGTTTATCTGATAACAAGATTTCATAAAAAAAAGCCCGCGGGGGCATAACTCAAAAACTGGGCTAGGTACGAGCTTCCAGGGTGAGCTGTGCTTGTGTTTGAAGTAGTTCTAGCAGTGCTCCAAATTTCAGCCAAATCCGTTCAGAAATGGCGAAACCATTATTTTTTTTAAGTCTAAGTGTTGTTGAAGAAGAATTGGAATAAGAATATTAAAGTGCCATTTGTTCAGAGAACAAATGAGAGGTCTTTCCCCGTTAAGTTGACCTATGACCTTTGACCTTTGTCTTAAAGTCAATTTCTTTAATTACTGATCATAAATATTTATATATTTACTATATTATCTGTAACCGTTTAAATGTTATATACAAGTAAATAATGCATAAGATGATGTTTTTGGCTGCCATTTTGAAACCACTCAACCGTAACATGTACTTCTTGGGCTTAAATGATAGGTCTTGTCAAGACGATCATTTTTTATACACATGTCTATTATATTATCTGTTACGGTTTTTAAGTTATTGGCAAAAAACGTATTTCGCAAAAATTTGTTTCGGCCGCCATTTCAAAACCGCTCAACCGAATCATGCTCTGTTTGGACTCAATTTGTAGGTCTTTTCAAGACAATCATTTTTTGTTCATATATTGTCTATACTATCTCTAACGGTTTTCGAGTTATAAGTAAAAAACTGTTTGACGACCGCCATTTTGGCAATGGTAAACGCAAAAAAAAAATTTGACCACAGATTCGTAATCAGGACCCTCAAATCTACCTGGAAACCAAATTTCATCAAAATCGGACAACTTTTACATTTTGCGCCAAGTTTGCGCCATACGCGCGCAACCAGGAAGTAAATTACAGAATTTTTTTTGCATGATAAATCATCCCCAGGATGTAAGCTACCATTTGCACTAAACAGAATCTTGATAACTATTACCGTTTCTGAGCTCACCTGATAACAAGGGTAAACAGCGTTTTGCGCGATTGCGCCAAAACTATAAAGAGCTGGCGCTCACAGGGTTAACCTTGTCGATTCCTGGCAGTGCTGAATAAGTGTGCCAAATTTCGTTAAGATCGGTCAAGAAACTTTTTGCTCACGAGCGGCAGAAAAAAAAGAATAATAATAATAATAATAGGCATAACGAAATCAATAAGGTCTTCCCTTTGGAAAGGGAAAGACCTTAATAATAGGCCGACGAAATACAATAAGGTCTTCCCT
This sequence comes from Arcuatula senhousia, assembly GCA_963971305.1. Taxonomy (NCBI): domain Eukaryota; kingdom Metazoa; phylum Mollusca; class Bivalvia; order Mytilida; family Mytilidae; genus Arcuatula; species Arcuatula senhousia. Next base: position 18,482 of record CAXARO010000027.1, on the reverse strand, counting down.
TTGGAAAGGGAAAGACCTTAATTAAACGGCTGATTTTCCCCCGTTAAGAGCCTCATTGCTGGCATTTGTTTGTTTGTTTGTTTTGTTTTTGCTGGTTTTTCAAAAAAGGGGGGGTAGTTCATACATGTATGTTATTGCCATACATGTATCTGAAAAGATGGGGGCGGGGACATTTAAGTTTTTTTCTTTTGTGTGTTTTTTTTTTGTTTTGTTTTGTTTTATTTGTTTTGTTTCATTTTGTTTATTTCTTTTGTTTTCTTGTTTTAAACAAACAACAATCAGTAAATCGCAATGGAAAACGGGGGGGGGGGGGGGGGGCGAGCGGGGACGAGTGATTTTATTTTATTCATTCAAAACTAGGTGGCGACATCACTTTGTTGATCTGGGTATCCTTGGTGTCTCGCGCTTTGACGTCATTTTTGAATGACTTTACGACTTAGTTTTTAGATTTCTCAGTACAGCGGTAGACTTTGCAGGGGTCAGACCTATATTGATTTTCCATTCTCTCAACGTATACAGTTAGAATACATGAACGTCACGGATGAGCAAGTTTATAATTAGAATGTGCCTGTTATGGGAATCTTTTGACAATAGTTTACAACATTTGATGACAGGCAAAACTAGTGACATAATTAGTTCATTTTGGATTATTTTAAATAGTTAAGGAAGAATTTAGTGAAAACATTCAATTTTCGAAACAGGAATAACGTTGAATAGTGAAATTTGGAGGAAATTCGTCAGGAATTTGTGTGTTTTACGGGACTGCAGAAAACTTTAATTTTGAAAAACTCATTAACCAGAGGACATTTTTGTAAACGGGGACTTTTAGTGCATACATTTGGCTAGGATATCAGCTAGTTTTGACAGCATTTTGGCACTTCCGGTGCATTTGACAAAAGTACAAAGAGGGGTCATGTTACGTTTTTTGAAATTTCGAAAAAATAGAAAGAAAATTTGTATAAAAAAAAATAAGGCGACCCGGCTGGAATGTTTGACAGATTTCAGTCGGGCACATTTTGACGGAGAGGGGGCACCAAAAATTTCCGCACGGAAAAGTTAATTTTTGGCTAAATTAGCGATTTTTGAGTAAAAGCCAGAAAGGGGCGTAACTTCAAAACGGGGCCAGGTACAGACTTTTTTTTTAGCTACAACGCGAGAGCTCATTATTCTCAGCAACTGTGCAAAATTTCAGCTCGATCGGTTGAAAAACTTGGTAGTTTATCTGCGCACAACATTTCATAAAAAAAAAGCCCGCGGGGGGCATATCTCAAAACGCAAAAAAAAATTTGACCACAGATTCGTAATCAGGACCCTCAAATCTTCCTGGAAACAAAATTTCATCAAAATCGGACAACTTTTACATTTTGCGCCAAGTTTGCGCCATACGCGCGCAACCAGAAAGTAAATTATAGCATTCTTTTTGCATGATAAATCATCACCAGGATGTGAGCTACCATTTCCACTAAACAGAATCTTGATAACTATTACCGTGTCGGAGGAGATCTGATAACAAGGGTAAACAGCGTTTTGCGCTATTGCGCCGAAACTACAAATAATTTAGCGTCGTGTCCATAGCCTAGTCTATTCCTGGTAGTGCTGAATAAGTGTGCAAAATTTCATGAAAATCGGTCAAGGCACTTTTTGTACCCGACTGGAAGAAAAAAAAAAAGAATAATAATAATAGGCCGACGAAATACAATAAGGTCTTCCCTTTGGAAAGGGAAAGACCTTAATTAAACGGCTGATTTTCCCCCGTTAAGAGCCTCATTGCTGGCATTTGTTTGTTTGTTTGTTTTGTTTTTGCTGGTTTTTCAAAAAAGGGGGGGTAGTTCATACATGTATGTTATTGCCATACATGTATCTGAAAAGATGGGGGCGGGGACATTTAAGTTTTTTTCTTTTGTGTGTTTTTTTTTTGTTTTGTTTTGTTTTATTTGTTTTGTTTCATTTTGTTTATTTCTTTTGTTTTCTTGTTTTAAACAAACAACAATCAGTAAATCGCAATGGAAAACGGGGGGGGGGGGGGGGGCGAGCGGGGACGAGTGATTTTATTTTATTCATTCAAAACTAGGTGGCGACATCACTTTGTTGATCTGGGTATCCTTGGTGTCTCGCGCTTTGACGTCATTTTTGAATGACTTTACGACTTAGTTTTTAGATTTCTCAGTACAGCGGTAGACTTTGCAGGGGTCAGACCTATATTGATTTTCCATTCTCTCAACGTATACAGTTAGAATACATGAACGTCACGGATGAGCAAGTTTATAATTAGAATGTGCCTGTTATGGGAATCTTTTGACAATAGTTTACAACATTTGATGACAGGCAAAACTAGTGACATAATTAGTTCATTTTGGATTATTTTAAATAGTTAAGGAAGAATTTAGTGAAAACATTCAATTTTCGAAACAGGAATAACGTTGAATAGTGAAATTTGGAGGAAATTCGTCAGGAATTTGTGTGTTTTACGGGACTGCAGAAAACTTTAATTTTGAAAAACTCATTAACCAGAGGACATTTTTGTAAACGGGGACTTTTAGTGCATACATTTGGCTAGGATATCAGCTAGTTTTGACAGCATTTTGGCACTTCCGGTGCATTTGACAAAAGTACAAAGAGGGGTCATGTTACGTTTTTTGAAATTTCGAAAAAATAGAAAGAAAATTTGTATAAAAAAAAATAAGGCGACCCGGCTGGAATGTTTGACAGATTTCAGTCGGGCACATTTTGACGGAGAGGGGGCACCAAAAATTTCCGCACGGAAAAGTTAATTTTTGGCTAAATTAGCGATTTTTGAGTAAAAGCCAGAAAGGGGCGTAACTTCAAAACGGGGCCAGGTACAGACTTTTTTTTTAGCTACAACGCGAGAGCTCATTATTCTCAGCAACTGTGCAAAATTTCAGCTCGATCGGTTGAAAAACTTGGTAGTTTATCTGCGCACAACATTTCATAAAAAAAAAGCCCGCGGGGGGCATATCTCAAAACGCAAAAAAAAATTTGACCACAGATTCGTAATCAGGACCCTCAAATCTTCCTGGAAACAAAATTTCATCAAAATCGGACAACTTTTACATTTTGCGCCAAGTTTGCGCCATACGCGCGCAACCAGAAAGTAAATTATAGCATTCTTTTTGCATGATAAATCATCACCAGGATGTGAGCTACCATTTCCACTAAACAGAATCTTGATAACTATTACCGTGTCGGAGGAGATCTGATAACAAGGGTAAACAGCGTTTTGCGCTATTGCGCCGAAACTACAAATAATTTAGCGTCGTGTCCATAGCCTAGTCTATTCCTGGTAGTGCTGAATAAGTGTGCAAAATTTCATGAAAATCGGTCAAGGCACTTTTTGTACCCGACTGGAAGAAAAAAAAAAAGAATAATAATAATAGGCCGACGAAATACAATAAGGTCTTCCCTTTGGAAAGGGAAAGACCTTAATTAAACGGCTGATTTTCCCCCGTTAAGAGCCTCATTGCTGGCATTTGTTTGTTTGTTTGTTTTGTTTTTGCTGGTTTTTCAAAAAAGGGGGGGTAGTTCATACATGTATGTTATTGCCATACATGTATCTGAAAAGATGGGGGCGGGGACATTTAAGTTTTTTTCTTTTGTGTGTTTTTTTTTTGTTTTGTTTTGTTTTATTTGTTTTGTTTCATTTTGTTTATTTCTTTTGTTTTCTTGTTTTAAACAAACAACAATCAGTAAATCGCAATGGAAAACGGGGGGGGGGGGGGGGGCGAGCGGGGACGAGTGATTTTATTTTATTCATTCAAAACTAGGTGGCGACATCACTTTGTTGATCTGGGTATCCTTGGTGTCTCGCGCTTTGACGTCATTTTTGAATGACTTTACGACTTAGTTTTTAGATTTCTCAGTACAGCGGTAGACTTTGCAGGGGTCAGACCTATATTGATTTTCCATTCTCTCAACGTATACAGTTAGAATACATGAACGTCACGGATGAGCAAGTTTATAATTAGAATGTGCCTGTTATGGGAATCTTTTGACAATAGTTTACAACATTTGATGACAGGCAAAACTAGTGACATAATTAGTTCATTTTGGATTATTTTAAATAGTTAAGGAAGAATTTAGTGAAAACATTCAATTTTCGAAACAGGAATAACGTTGAATAGTGAAATTTGGAGGAAATTCGTCAGGAATTTGTGTGTTTTACGGGACTGCAGAAAACTTTAATTTTGAAAAACTCATTAACCAGAGGACATTTTTGTAAACGGGGACTTTTAGTGCATACATTTGGCTAGGATATCAGCTAGTTTTGACAGCATTTTGGCACTTCCGGTGCATTTGACAAAAGTACAAAGAGGGGTCATGTTACGTTTTTTGAAATTTCGAAAAAATAGAAAGAAAATTTGTATAAAAAAAAATAAGGCGACCCGGCTGGAATGTTTGACAGATTTCAGTCGGGCACATTTTGACGGAGAGGGGGCACCAAAAATTTCCGCACGGAAAAGTTAATTTTTGGCTAAATTAGCGATTTTTGAGTAAAAGCCAGAAAGGGGCGTAACTTCAAAACGGGGCCAGGTACAGACTTTTTTTTTAGCTACAACGCGAGAGCTCATTATTCTCAGCAACTGTGCAAAATTTCAGCTCGATCGGTTGAAAAACTTGGTAGTTTATCTGCGCACAACATTTCATAAAAAAAAAGCCCGCGGGGGGCATATCTCAAAACGCAAAAAAAAATTTGACCACAGATTCGTAATCAGGACCCTCAAATCTTCCTGGAAACAAAATTTCATCAAAATCGGACAACTTTTACATTTTGCGCCAAGTTTGCGCCATACGCGCGCAACCAGAAAGTAAATTATAGCATTCTTTTTGCATGATAAATCATCACCAGGATGTGAGCTACCATTTCCACTAAACAGAATCTTGATAACTATTACCGTGTCGGAGGAGATCTGATAACAAGGGTAAACAGCGTTTTGCGCTATTGCGCCGAAACTACAAATAATTTAGCGTCGTGTCCATAGCCTAGTCTATTCCTGGTAGTGCTGAATAAGTGTGCAAAATTTCATGAAAATCGGTCAAGGCACTTTTTGTACCCGACTGGAAGAAAAAAAAAAAGAATAATAATAATAGGCCGACGAAATACAATAAGGTCTTCCCTTTGGAAAGGGAAAGACCTTAATTAAACGGCTGATTTTCCCCCGTTAAGAGCCTCATTGCTGGCATTTGTTTGTTTGTTTGTTTTGTTTTTGCTGGTTTTTCAAAAAAGGGGGGGTAGTTCATACATGTATGTTATTGCCATACATGTATCTGAAAAGATGGGGGCGGGGACATTTAAGTTTTTTTCTTTTGTGTGTTTTTTTTTTGTTTTGTTTTGTTTTATTTGTTTTGTTTCATTTTGTTTATTTCTTTTGTTTTCTTGTTTTAAACAAACAACAATCAGTAAATCGCAATGGAAAACGGGGGGGGGGGGGGGGGCGAGCGGGGACGAGTGATTTTATTTTATTCATTCAAAACTAGGTGGCGACATCACTTTGTTGATCTGGGTATCCTTGGTGTCTCGCGCTTTGACGTCATTTTTGAATGACTTTACGACTTAGTTTTTAGATTTCTCAGTACAGCGGTAGACTTTGCAGGGGTCAGACCTATATTGATTTTCCATTCTCTCAACGTATACAGTTAGAATACATGAACGTCACGGATGAGCAAGTTTATAATTAGAATGTGCCTGTTATGGGAATCTTTTGACAATAGTTTACAACATTTGATGACAGGCAAAACTAGTGACATAATTAGTTCATTTTGGATTATTTTAAATAGTTAAGGAAGAATTTAGTGAAAACATTCAATTTTCGAAACAGGAATAACGTTGAATAGTGAAATTTGGAGGAAATTCGTCAGGAATTTGTGTGTTTTACGGGACTGCAGAAAACTTTAATTTTGAAAAACTCATTAACCAGAGGACATTTTTGTAAACGGGGACTTTTAGTGCATACATTTGGCTAGGATATCAGCTAGTTTTGACAGCATTTTGGCACTTCCGGTGCATTTGACAAAAGTACAAAGAGGGGTCATGTTACGTTTTTTGAAATTTCGAAAAAATAGAAAGAAAATTTGTATAAAAAAAAATAAGGCGACCCGGCTGGAATGTTTGACAGATTTCAGTCGGGCACATTTTGACGGAGAGGGGGCACCAAAAATTTCCGCACGGAAAAGTTAATTTTTGGCTAAATTAGCGATTTTTGAGTAAAAGCCAGAAAGGGGCGTAACTTCAAAACGGGGCCAGGTACAGACTTTTTTTTTAGCTACAACGCGAGAGCTCATTATTCTCAGCAACTGTGCAAAATTTCAGCTCGATCGGTTGAAAAACTTGGTAGTTTATCTGCGCACAACATTTCATAAAAAAAAAGCCCGCGGGGGGCATATCTCAAAACGCAAAAAAAAATTTGACCACAGATTCGTAATCAGGACCCTCAAATCTTCCTGGAAACAAAATTTCATCAAAATCGGACAACTTTTACATTTTGCGCCAAGTTTGCGCCATACGCGCGCAACCAGAAAGTAAATTATAGCATTCTTTTTGCATGATAAATCATCACCAGGATGTGAGCTACCATTTCCACTAAACAGAATCTTGATAACTATTACCGTGTCGGAGGAGATCTGATAACAAGGGTAAACAGCGTTTTGCGCTATTGCGCCGAAACTACAAATAATTTAGCGTCGTGTCCATAGCCTAGTCTATTCCTGGTAGTGCTGAATAAGTGTGCAAAATTTCATGAAAATCGGTCAAGGCACTTTTTGTACCCGACTGGAAGAAAAAAAAAAAGAATAATAATAATAGGCCGACGAAATACAATAAGGTCTTCCCTTTGGAAAGGGAAAGACCTTAATTAAACGGCTGATTTTCCCCCGTTAAGAGCCTCATTGCTGGCATTTGTTTGTTTGTTTGTTTTGTTTTTGCTGGTTTTTCAAAAAAGGGGGGGTAGTTCATACATGTATGTTATTGCCATACATGTATCTGAAAAGATGGGGGCGGGGACATTTAAGTTTTTTTCTTTTGTGTGTTTTTTTTTTGTTTTGTTTTGTTTTATTTGTTTTGTTTCATTTTGTTTATTTCTTTTGTTTTCTTGTTTTAAACAAACAACAATCAGTAAATCGCAATGGAAAACGGGGGGGGGGGGGGGGGCGAGCGGGGACGAGTGATTTTATTTTATTCATTCAAAACTAGGTGGCGACATCACTTTGTTGATCTGGGTATCCTTGGTGTCTCGCGCTTTGACGTCATTTTTGAATGACTTTACGACTTAGTTTTTAGATTTCTCAGTACAGCGGTAGACTTTGCAGGGGTCAGACCTATATTGATTTTCCATTCTCTCAACGTATACAGTTAGAATACATGAACGTCACGGATGAGCAAGTTTATAATTAGAATGTGCCTGTTATGGGAATCTTTTGACAATAGTTTACAACATTTGATGACAGGCAAAACTAGTGACATAATTAGTTCATTTTGGATTATTTTAAATAGTTAAGGAAGAATTTAGTGAAAACATTCAATTTTCGAAACAGGAATAACGTTGAATAGTGAAATTTGGAGGAAATTCGTCAGGAATTTGTGTGTTTTACGGGACTGCAGAAAACTTTAATTTTGAAAAACTCATTAACCAGAGGACATTTTTGTAAACGGGGACTTTTAGTGCATACATTTGGCTAGGATATCAGCTAGTTTTGACAGCATTTTGGCACTTCCGGTGCATTTGACAAAAGTACAAAGAGGGGTCATGTTACGTTTTTTGAAATTTCGAAAAAATAGAAAGAAAATTTGTATAAAAAAAAATAAGGCGACCCGGCTGGAATGTTTGACAGATTTCAGTCGGGCACATTTTGACGGAGAGGGGGCACCAAAAATTTCCGCACGGAAAAGTTAATTTTTGGCTAAATTAGCGATTTTTGAGTAAAAGCCAGAAAGGGGCGTAACTTCAAAACGGGGCCAGGTACAGACTTTTTTTTTAGCTACAACGCGAGAGCTCATTATTCTCAGCAACTGTGCAAAATTTCAGCTCGATCGGTTGAAAAACTTGGTAGTTTATCTGCGCACAACATTTCATAAAAAAAAAGCCCGCGGGGGGCATATCTCAAAACGCAAAAAAAAATTTGACCACAGATTCGTAATCAGGACCCTCAAATCTTCCTGGAAACAAAATTTCATCAAAATCGGACAACTTTTACATTTTGCGCCAAGTTTGCGCCATACGCGCGCAACCAGAAAGTAAATTATAGCATTCTTTTTGCATGATAAATCATCACCAGGATGTGAGCTACCATTTCCACTAAACAGAATCTTGATAACTATTACCGTGTCGGAGGAGATCTGATAACAAGGGTAAACAGCGTTTTGCGCTATTGCGCCGAAACTACAAATAATTTAGCGTCGTGTCCATAGCCTAGTCTATTCCTGGTAGTGCTGAATAAGTGTGCAAAATTTCATGAAAATCGGTCAAGGCACTTTTTGTACCCGACTGGAAGAAAAAAAAAAAGAATAATAATAATAGGCCGACGAAATACAATAAGGTCTTCCCTTTGGAAAGGGAAAGACCTTAATTAAACGGCTGATTTTCCCCCGTTAAGAGCCTCATTGCTGGCATTTGTTTGTTTGTTTGTTTTGTTTTTGCTGGTTTTTCAAAAAAGGGGGGGTAGTTCATACATGTATGTTATTGCCATACATGTATCTGAAAAGATGGGGGCGGGGACATTTAAGTTTTTTTCTTTTGTGTGTTTTTTTTTTGTTTTGTTTTGTTTTATTTGTTTTGTTTCATTTTGTTTATTTCTTTTGTTTTCTTGTTTTAAACAAACAACAATCAGTAAATCGCAATGGAAAACGGGGGGGGGGGGGGGGGCGAGCGGGGACGAGTGATTTTATTTTATTCATTCAAAACTAGGTGGCGACATCACTTTGTTGATCTGGGTATCCTTGGTGTCTCGCGCTTTGACGTCATTTTTGAATGACTTTACGACTTAGTTTTTAGATTTCTCAGTACAGCGGTAGACTTTGCAGGGGTCAGACCTATATTGATTTTCCATTCTCTCAACGTATACAGTTAGAATACATGAACGTCACGGATGAGCAAGTTTATAATTAGAATGTGCCTGTTATGGGAATCTTTTGACAATAGTTTACAACATTTGATGACAGGCAAAACTAGTGACATAATTAGTTCATTTTGGATTATTTTAAATAGTTAAGGAAGAATTTAGTGAAAACATTCAATTTTCGAAACAGGAATAACGTTGAATAGTGAAATTTGGAGGAAATTCGTCAGGAATTTGTGTGTTTTACGGGACTGCAGAAAACTTTAATTTTGAAAAACTCATTAACCAGAGGACATTTTTGTAAACGGGGACTTTTAGTGCATACATTTGGCTAGGATATCAGCTAGTTTTGACAGCATTTTGGCACTTCCGGTGCATTTGACAAAAGTACAAAGAGGGGTCATGTTACGTTTTTTGAAATTTCGAAAAAATAGAAAGAAAATTTGTATAAAAAAAAATAAGGCGACCCGGCTGGAATGTTTGACAGATTTCAGTCGGGCACATTTTGACGGAGAGGGGGCACCAAAAATTTCCGCACGGAAAAGTTAATTTTTGGCTAAATTAGCGATTTTTGAGTAAAAGCCAGAAAGGGGCGTAACTTCAAAACGGGGCCAGGTACAGACTTTTTTTTTAGCTACAACGCGAGAGCTCATTATTCTCAGCAACTGTGCAAAATTTCAGCTCGATCGGTTGAAAAACTTGGTAGTTTATCTGCGCACAACATTTCATAAAAAAAAAGCCCGCGGGGGGCATATCTCAAAACGCAAAAAAAAATTTGACCACAGATTCGTAATCAGGACCCTCAAATCTTCCTGGAAACAAAATTTCATCAAAATCGGACAACTTTTACATTTTGCGCCAAGTTTGCGCCATACGCGCGCAACCAGAAAGTAAATTATAGCATTCTTTTTGCATGATAAATCATCACCAGGATGTGAGCTACCATTTCCACTAAACAGAATCTTGATAACTATTACCGTGTCGGAGGAGATCTGATAACAAGGGTAAACAGCGTTTTGCGCTATTGCGCCGAAACTACAAATAATTTAGCGTCGTGTCCATAGCCTAGTCTATTCCTGGTAGTGCTGAATAAGTGTGCAAAATTTCATGAAAATCGGTCAAGGCACTTTTTGTACCCGACTGGAAGAAAAAAAAAAAGAATAATAATAATAGGCCGACGAAATACAATAAGGTCTTCCCTTTGGAAAGGGAAAGACCTTAATTAAACGGCTGATTTTCCCCCGTTAAGAGCCTCATTGCTGGCATTTGTTTGTTTGTTTGTTTTGTTTTTGCTGGTTTTTCAAAAAAGGGGGGGTAGTTCATACATGTATGTTATTGCCATACATGTATCTGAAAAGATGGGGGCGGGGACATTTAAGTTTTTTTCTTTTGTGTGTTTTTTTTTTGTTTTGTTTTGTTTTATTTGTTTTGTTTCATTTTGTTTATTTCTTTTGTTTTCTTGTTTTAAACAAACAACAATCAGTAAATCGCAATGGAAAACGGGGGGGGGGGGGGGGGCGAGCGGGGACGAGTGATTTTATTTTATTCATTCAAAACTAGGTGGCGACATCACTTTGTTGATCTGGGTATCCTTGGTGTCTCGCGCTTTGACGTCATTTTTGAATGACTTTACGACTTAGTTTTTAGATTTCTCAGTACAGCGGTAGACTTTGCAGGGGTCAGACCTATATTGATTTTCCATTCTCTCAACGTATACAGTTAGAATACATGAACGTCACGGATGAGCAAGTTTATAATTAGAATGTGCCTGTTATGGGAATCTTTTGACAATAGTTTACAACATTTGATGACAGGCAAAACTAGTGACATAATTAGTTCATTTTGGATTATTTTAAATAGTTAAGGAAGAATTTAGTGAAAACATTCAATTTTCGAAACAGGAATAACGTTGAATAGTGAAATTTGGAGGAAATTCGTCAGGAATTTGTGTGTTTTACGGGACTGCAGAAAACTTTAATTTTGAAAAACTCATTAACCAGAGGACATTTTTGTAAACGGGGACTTTTAGTGCATACATTTGGCTAGGATATCAGCTAGTTTTGACAGCATTTTGGCACTTCCGGTGCATTTGACAAAAGTACAAAGAGGGGTCATGTTACGTTTTTTGAAATTTCGAAAAAATAGAAAGAAAATTTGTATAAAAAAAAATAAGGCGACCCGGCTGGAATGTTTGACAGATTTCAGTCGGGCACATTTTGACGGAGAGGGGGCACCAAAAATTTCCGCACGGAAAAGTTAATTTTTGGCTAAATTAGCGATTTTTGAGTAAAAGCCAGAAAGGGGCGTAACTTCAAAACGGGGCCAGGTACAGACTTTTTTTTTAGCTACAACGCGAGAGCTCATTATTCTCAGCAACTGTGCAAAATTTCAGCTCGATCGGTTGAAAAACTTGGTAGTTTATCTGCGCACAACATTTCATAAAAAAAAAGCCCGCGGGGGGCATATCTCAAAACGCAAAAAAAAATTTGACCACAGATTCGTAATCAGGACCCTCAAATCTTCCTGGAAACAAAATTTCATCAAAATCGGACAACTTTTACATTTTGCGCCAAGTTTGCGCCATACGCGCGCAACCAGAAAGTAAATTATAGCATTCTTTTTGCATGATAAATCATCACCAGGATGTGAGCTACCATTTCCACTAAACAGAATCTTGATAACTATTACCGTGTCGGAGGAGATCTGATAACAAGGGTAAACAGCGTTTTGCGCTATTGCGCCGAAACTACAAATAATTTAGCGTCGTGTCCATAGCCTAGTCTATTCCTGGTAGTGCTGAATAAGTGTGCAAAATTTCATGAAAATCGGTCAAGGCACTTTTTGTACCCGACTGGAAGAAAAAAAAAAAGAATAATAATAATAGGCCGACGAAATACAATAAGGTCTTCCCTTTGGAAAGGGAAAGACCTTAATTAAACGGCTGATTTTCCCCCGTTAAGAGCCTCATTGCTGGCATTTGTTTGTTTGTTTGTTTTGTTTTTGCTGGTTTTTCAAAAAAGGGGGGGTAGTTCATACATGTATGTTATTGCCATACATGTATCTGAAAAGATGGGGGCGGGGACATTTAAGTTTTTTTCTTTTGTGTGTTTTTTTTTTGTTTTGTTTTGTTTTATTTGTTTTGTTTCATTTTGTTTATTTCTTTTGTTTTCTTGTTTTAAACAAACAACAATCAGTAAATCGCAATGGAAAACGGGGGGGGGGGGGGGGGCGAGCGGGGACGAGTGATTTTATTTTATTCATTCAAAACTAGGTGGCGACATCACTTTGTTGATCTGGGTATCCTTGGTGTCTCGCGCTTTGACGTCATTTTTGAATGACTTTACGACTTAGTTTTTAGATTTCTCAGTACAGCGGTAGACTTTGCAGGGGTCAGACCTATATTGATTTTCCATTCTCTCAACGTATACAGTTAGAATACATGAACGTCACGGATGAGCAAGTTTATAATTAGAATGTGCCTGTTATGGGAATCTTTTGACAATAGTTTACAACATTTGATGACAGGCAAAACTAGTGACATAATTAGTTCATTTTGGATTATTTTAAATAGTTAAGGAAGAATTTAGTGAAAACATTCAATTTTCGAAACAGGAATAACGTTGAATAGTGAAATTTGGAGGAAATTCGTCAGGAATTTGTGTGTTTTACGGGACTGCAGAAAACTTTAATTTTGAAAAACTCATTAACCAGAGGACATTTTTGTAAACGGGGACTTTTAGTGCATACATTTGGCTAGGATATCAGCTAGTTTTGACAGCATTTTGGCACTTCCGGTGCATTTGACAAAAGTACAAAGAGGGGTCATGTTACGTTTTTTGAAATTTCGAAAAAATAGAAAGAAAATTTGTATAAAAAAAAATAAGGCGACCCGGCTGGAATGTTTGACAGATTTCAGTCGGGCACATTTTGACGGAGAGGGGGCACCAAAAATTTCCGCACGGAAAAGTTAATTTTTGGCTAAATTAGCGATTTTTGAGTAAAAGCCAGAAAGGGGCGTAACTTCAAAACGGGGCCAGGTACAGACTTTTTTTTTAGCTACAACGCGAGAGCTCATTATTCTCAGCAACTGTGCAAAATTTCAGCTCGATCGGTTGAAAAACTTGGTAGTTTATCTGCGCACAACATTTCATAAAAAAAAAGCCCGCGGGGGGCATATCTCAAAACGCAAAAAAAAATTTGACCACAGATTCGTAATCAGGACCCTCAAATCTTCCTGGAAACAAAATTTCATCAAAATCGGACAACTTTTACATTTTGCGCCAAGTTTGCGCCATACGCGCGCAACCAGAAAGTAAATTATAGCATTCTTTTTGCATGATAAATCATCACCAGGATGTGAGCTACCATTTCCACTAAACAGAATCTTGATAACTATTACCGTGTCGGAGGAGATCTGATAACAAGGGTAAACAGCGTTTTGCGCTATTGCGCCGAAACTACAAATAATTTAGCGTCGTGTCCATAGCCTAGTCTATTCCTGGTAGTGCTGAATAAGTGTGCAAAATTTCATGAAAATCGGTCAAGGCACTTTTTGTACCCGACTGGAAGAAAAAAAAAAAGAATAATAATAATAGGCCGACGAAATACAATAAGGTCTTCCCTTTGGAAAGGGAAAGACCTTAATTAAACGGCTGATTTTCCCCCGTTAAGAGCCTCATTGCTGGCATTTGTTTGTTTGTTTGTTTTGTTTTTGCTGGTTTTTCAAAAAAGGGGGGGTAGTTCATACATGTATGTTATTGCCATACATGTATCTGAAAAGATGGGGGCGGGGACATTTAAGTTTTTTTCTTTTGTGTGTTTTTTTTTTGTTTTGTTTTGTTTTATTTGTTTTGTTTCATTTTGTTTATTTCTTTTGTTTTCTTGTTTTAAACAAACAACAATCAGTAAATCGCAATGGAAAACGGGGGGGGGGGGGGGGGCGAGCGGGGACGAGTGATTTTATTTTATTCATTCAAAACTAGGTGGCGACATCACTTTGTTGATCTGGGTATCCTTGGTGTCTCGCGCTTTGACGTCATTTTTGAATGACTTTACGACTTAGTTTTTAGATTTCTCAGTACAGCGGTAGACTTTGCAGGGGTCAGACCTATATTGATTTTCCATTCTCTCAACGTATACAGTTAGAATACATGAACGTCACGGATGAGCAAGTTTATAATTAGAATGTGCCTGTTATGGGAATCTTTTGACAATAGTTTACAACATTTGATGACAGGCAAAACTAGTGACATAATTAGTTCATTTTGGATTATTTTAAATAGTTAAGGAAGAATTTAGTGAAAACATTCAATTTTCGAAACAGGAATAACGTTGAATAGTGAAATTTGGAGGAAATTCGTCAGGAATTTGTGTGTTTTACGGGACTGCAGAAAACTTTAATTTTGAAAAACTCATTAACCAGAGGACATTTTTGTAAACGGGGACTTTTAGTGCATACATTTGGCTAGGATATCAGCTAGTTTTGACAGCATTTTGGCACTTCCGGTGCATTTGACAAAAGTACAAAGAGGGGTCATGTTACGTTTTTTGAAATTTCGAAAAAATAGAAAGAAAATTTGTATAAAAAAAAATAAGGCGACCCGGCTGGAATGTTTGACAGATTTCAGTCGGGCACATTTTGACGGAGAGGGGGCACCAAAAATTTCCGCACGGAAAAGTTAATTTTTGGCTAAATTAGCGATTTTTGAGTAAAAGCCAGAAAGGGGCGTAACTTCAAAACGGGGCCAGGTACAGACTTTTTTTTTAGCTACAACGCGAGAGCTCATTATTCTCAGCAACTGTGCAAAATTTCAGCTCGATCGGTTGAAAAACTTGGTAGTTTATCTGCGCACAACATTTCATAAAAAAAAAGCCCGCGGGGGGCATATCTCAAAACGCAAAAAAAAATTTGACCACAGATTCGTAATCAGGACCCTCAAATCTTCCTGGAAACAAAATTTCATCAAAATCGGACAACTTTTACATTTTGCGCCAAGTTTGCGCCATACGCGCGCAACCAGAAAGTAAATTATAGCATTCTTTTTGCATGATAAATCATCACCAGGATGTGAGCTACCATTTCCACTAAACAGAATCTTGATAACTATTACCGTGTCGGAGGAGATCTGATAACAAGGGTAAACAGCGTTTTGCGCTATTGCGCCGAAACTACAAATAATTTAGCGTCGTGTCCATAGCCTAGTCTATTCCTGGTAGTGCTGAATAAGTGTGCAAAATTTCATGAAAATCGGTCAAGGCACTTTTTGTACCCGACTGGAAGAAAAAAAAAAAGAATAATAATAATAGGCCGACGAAATACAATAAGGTCTTCCCTTTGGAAAGGGAAAGACCTTAATTAAACGGCTGATTTTCCCCCGTTAAGAGCCTCATTGCTGGCATTTGTTTGTTTGTTTGTTTTGTTTTTGCTGGTTTTTCAAAAAAGGGGGGGTAGTTCATACATGTATGTTATTGCCATACATGTATCTGAAAAGATGGGGGCGGGGACATTTAAGTTTTTTTCTTTTGTGTGTTTTTTTTTTGTTTTGTTTTGTTTTATTTGTTTTGTTTCATTTTGTTTATTTCTTTTGTTTTCTTGTTTTAAACAAACAACAATCAGTAAATCGCAATGGAAAACGGGGGGGGGGGGGGGGGCGAGCGGGGACGAGTGATTTTATTTTATTCATTCAAAACTAGGTGGCGACATCACTTTGTTGATCTGGGTATCCTTGGTGTCTCGCGCTTTGACGTCATTTTTGAATGACTTTACGACTTAGTTTTTAGATTTCTCAGTACAGCGGTAGACTTTGCAGGGGTCAGACCTATATTGATTTTCCATTCTCTCAACGTATACAGTTAGAATACATGAACGTCACGGATGAGCAAGTTTATAATTAGAATGTGCCTGTTATGGGAATCTTTTGACAATAGTTTACAACATTTGATGACAGGCAAAACTAGTGACATAATTAGTTCATTTTGGATTATTTTAAATAGTTAAGGAAGAATTTAGTGAAAACATTCAATTTTCGAAACAGGAATAACGTTGAATAGTGAAATTTGGAGGAAATTCGTCAGGAATTTGTGTGTTTTACGGGACTGCAGAAAACTTTAATTTTGAAAAACTCATTAACCAGAGGACATTTTTGTAAACGGGGACTTTTAGTGCATACATTTGGCTAGGATATCAGCTAGTTTTGACAGCATTTTGGCACTTCCGGTGCATTTGACAAAAGTACAAAGAGGGGTCATGTTACGTTTTTTGAAATTTCGAAAAAATAGAAAGAAAATTTGTATAAAAAAAAATAAGGCGACCCGGCTGGAATGTTTGACAGATTTCAGTCGGGCACATTTTGACGGAGAGGGGGCACCAAAAATTTCCGCACGGAAAAGTTAATTTTTGGCTAAATTAGCGATTTTTGAGTAAAAGCCAGAAAGGGGCGTAACTTCAAAACGGGGCCAGGTACAGACTTTTTTTTTAGCTACAACGCGAGAGCTCATTATTCTCAGCAACTGTGCAAAATTTCAGCTCGATCGGTTGAAAAACTTGGTAGTTTATCTGCGCACAACATTTCATAAAAAAAAAGCCCGCGGGGGGCATATCTCAAAACGCAAAAAAAAATTTGACCACAGATTCGTAATCAGGACCCTCAAATCTTCCTGGAAACAAAATTTCATCAAAATCGGACAACTTTTACATTTTGCGCCAAGTTTGCGCCATACGCGCGCAACCAGAAAGTAAATTATAGCATTCTTTTTGCATGATAAATCATCACCAGGATGTGAGCTACCATTTCCACTAAACAGAATCTTGATAACTATTACCGTGTCGGAGGAGATCTGATAACAAGGGTAAACAGCGTTTTGCGCTATTGCGCCGAAACTACAAATAATTTAGCGTCGTGTCCATAGCCTAGTCTATTCCTGGTAGTGCTGAATAAGTGTGCAAAATTTCATGAAAATCGGTCAAGGCACTTTTTGTACCCGACTGGAAGAAAAAAAAAAAGAATAATAATAATAGGCCGACGAAATACAATAAGGTCTTCCCTTTGGAAAGGGAAAGACCTTAATTAAACGGCTGATTTTCCCCCGTTAAGAGCCTCATTGCTGGCATTTGTTTGTTTGTTTGTTTTGTTTTTGCTGGTTTTTCAAAAAAGGGGGGGTAGTTCATACATGTATGTTATTGCCATACATGTATCTGAAAAGATGGGGGCGGGGACATTTAAGTTTTTTTCTTTTGTGTGTTTTTTTTTTTGTTTTGTTTTGTTTTATTTGTTTTGTTTCATTTTGTTTATTTCTTTTGTTTTCTTGTTTTAAACAGCAACAATCAGTAAATCGCAATGGAAAACGGGGGGGGGGGGGGCGAGCGGGGACGAGTGATTTTATTTTATTCATTCAAAACTAGGTGGCGACATCACTTTGTTGATCTGGGTATCCTTGGTGTCTCGCGCTTTGACGTCATTTTTGAATGACTTTACGACTTAGTTTTTAGATTTCTCAGTACAGCGGTAGACTTTGCAGGGGTCAGACCTATATTGATTTTCCATTCTCTCAACGTATACAGTTAGAATACATGAACGTCACGGATGAGCAAGTTTATAATTAGAATGTGCCTGTTATGGGAATCTTTTGACAATAGTTTACAACATTTGATGACAGGCAAAACTAGTGACATAATTAGTTCATTTTGGATTATTTTAAATAGTTAAGGAAGAATTTAGTGAAAACATTCAATTTTCGAAACAGGAATAACGTTGAATAGTGAAATTTGGAGGAAATTCGTCAGGAATTTGTGTGTTTTACGGGACTGCAGAAAACTTTAATTTTGAAAAACTCATTAACCAGGGGACATTTTTGTAAACGGGGACTTTTAGTGCATACATTTGGCTAGGATATCAGCTAGTTTTGACAGCATTTTGGCACTTCCGGTGCATTTGACAAAAGTACAAAGAGGGGTCATGTTACGTTTTTTGAAATTTCGAAAAAATAGAAAGAAAATTTGTATAAAAAAAAATAAGGCGACCCGGCTGGAATGTTTGACAGATTTCAGTCGGGCACATTTTGACGGAGAGGGGGCACCAAAAATTTCCGCACGGAAAAGTTAATTTTTGGCTAAATTAGCGATTTTTGAGTAAAAGCCAGAAAGGGGCGTAACTTCAAAACGGGGCCAGGTACAGACTTTTTTTTTAGCTACAACGCGAGAGCTCATTATTCTCAGCAACTGTGCAAAATTTCAGCTCGATCGGTTGAAAAACTTGGTAGTTTATCTGCGCACAACATTTCATAAAAAAAAAGCCCGCGGGGGGCATATCTCAAAACGCAAAAAAAAATTTGACCACAGATTCGTAATCAGGACCCTCAAATCTTCCTGGAAACAAAATTTCATCAAAATCGGACAACTTTTACATTTTGCGCCAAGT
>CAXARO010000026.1:0-24719 GCA_963971305.1 Arcuatula senhousia | reverse complement strand
CACAAACAAACTAAAGAAAGCAGCACTTTTTGATAATTTGTCATTTTTTTCACAAAGAAAGGTGGAAACAAGTCTTAAAATAGTATACATGTATCTGTCACCCAACACTAAAGAGTGCAGTCCCGGGATTCAACTACAGACACTTCTTTACACCCATAATATTTTGAAGTTACCCAATGGTCAGAATGGAACCATAAGACAAAACCATTTCCCATTTAATTAAATTCCTAGATTCCCATTCAAATTTCTTGAAAATTTGAAGTGGGTGGAAAACTTTAAAATACTTCTTTTATATCCATTTTGATGAAATATTCTAGCATTTTTAAAGAAATTGAAACTGATTAATGCCTTTAAAATTAAAATATTTTTTATTGAGGTGGCTGTGATATAATTTGGGGTTCAAAGGAATTACAGGTACATGTAGGTGACAGTTATAAACTTCCTACACACTTTCTATGTTCATGATGTTCTAAATACATTTGTCATAAAAAAAATAAATACAATGTATCATCATCATCCTTGAGTGCATTCCTTTATTACAGTTTACTCGCACTTTATTTATCCATTAAAAACAAAAATGATTTGTTCAATAAACTCATTGGCCAGTCTTAAAAATATGTGTGTTTGGCCTAATCTCCAATTCAAAAAAATTATATGATAGAAAAGCAAGTTAAACTTAATATTTAAATCGTAATTTAAAAAAATCTATTTAACTAAAGCATTTCAATTTGCAATAAAATATTTTGAGAAGGGCCAATTTTACTTGTTTTTGTAGGTCTGTCAGGAAGGGGAAATCAATTTTCTTTTTTGGCCCTGTTGTTCTTCAAAATTTTTCTTCCTCGGTTCTTACCATGCCAAATTTCATTTATATTTCCATTAGAATTACTTTTTTTTCTAATTTCATGATATTTAAATCATTTTTAATGTATTTTGATGAATATTCTTTAAAAGACAATATGTGTTAATCAAAAGACAAAATTAATTAAACATTTATTTTAATTTCCCAAAGAAATCTTTTGTTTATTTGCTTAATAGCTATCAGGATGTAAGTAGAACGGTTTGACATGCATGTTAATAATTACAAGGTAAATTAATGACAGCTTTGTTAATTCCAGCGCACTTATGTCCAATAATGTTTTTTTAACAATTATGATTTACTGTATTTGACATGTTCTGATGAAGCCCTACCTAGACCCCAGTTACACCTTTCAAAGCTATACATCAAAATCTTTGACTCTTTAAAAATTAAATTTCAACTTTTAAGAGTAAATCATTTTCAATTGTGCCTTTGGAATATATACAACTTCGTAGTGACTACACAAAAAATTGTTTTTAGGATATTGTGTGCTTGTGCTTTTGTTAATATTAAACATTATTTAAACAAGAATGTCATCAAAGTCAAGAAAACAGCTGTGTGTTTATTTATTTTATCATTTTTTTAAAGTAAAACATTTATCTAGTATTTTTATTGAAAAGGTTATAAATGACAGCCTGTTTGTATATGCATTCCACAGTTTTTGTCTCGCCTGCGAAGCAGAGCGGGACATAGGTGTTACTTTACCGGCGGCGGCGGCGGCGGCGACGGCGGCGTTAACTTTTTGGAAAAGTTTTATGAGCACCTCCATATCTCAAGAACTATAGGTCCTGGGTTGATGAAACTTGGTATGCATATGCCCCAGTAGTAGCTTAGCACAGTTGCTTCCCCATCTTTTGACCTTGACCTTGATTTTCCGGTTAAGTGACTTTGACAATTTTCAATACATATAATAGCAATGGAAAAGTTTTGCGAGCACCTCCATATCTCAAGAACTATAGGTCCTAGGTTGATGAAACATGGTATGCATATGCCCCAGTATTAGCTTACCACAGTTGCATCCCCATCTTTTGACCTTGACCTTGATTTTTCGGTTGAGTGACTTTGACAATTTTCAATACATATAATAGCAATGGAAAAGTTTTGCGAGCACCTCCATATCTCAAGAACTATAGGTCCTAGGTTGATGAAACTTGGTATGCATATGCCCCAGTAGTAGCTTAGCACAGTTGCATCCCCATCTTTTGACCTTGACCTTGATTTTCCGGTTGAGTGACTTTGATTATTTTTATTGCATATATTTGCAATGTTTAAGTTCTATAAACATCTTTTGATCTCAGAAACTGAAAATCCATGTAAATTCAAAATATAGTGGAAGTAAGAAAGAATAATTGTTTCTGATGGTGCCGGCAGGCGAGACATACTTTAGTGTTAACTCTTGTTATTCTATTTTTTAAATATTCAAATTTAAAGCATGATTAATATAGCAATAATACTAGTTGAAGAAGATAGGATAGTATTTAGTTTAAGTACAAGTTTTATACACTGCCCTTTAGAAATACATGTAGGTACAATGTACACACCTTGTTCAAAGTTGCATCTCATAAATTATTTTAAACTCATGAACATGACTTAAGGGTACAAATAAAATAATACTTTTACTGACACCTTTTTTTGAACTTCTGTTGAATATGTTTTAAACTTTATGTTTTATAGGGCAAAGCCAAGGTAGAGAAGCCAAAAGAAGCTTTGGCAACCATTGATGCCCCACAACATTCAAGCAACATCACCAGAAAGCCAGCCCAGTACCACCAATTTACTTCTGGCAGTGTTCAAGCCGCTGTTGAGGCCTTTAAACAGACAACAGACAACCCTGATAACACAGACATTCAACCAAATGCCACCACACAGATTACAAGCACCACAAACACCCTAAACCAACAGTCGCACGCCAGCCCCCAGAAGATTGAAGCCAGTCCAGAAAAACCTAGGCCAACAACACCAACCATACCTGATGAAACTGACACACCCACAGATCAGCCAAATGCCACCACACAGACTACAAGCACCACAAACACCCTAATCCAACAGCCACACGCCAGCCCTCAGAAGATTGAAGCCAGTCCAGAAAAACCTAGTCAATCAACACCAACCATACTTGATGAAATTGACACACACATAGATCAGCCACATGCCTCACCTCAGAGAATTAAAGCCAGTCCAGAAAAGCCAAGCCCTACAACACCAATCCTGCCAACATCCTTAACTCGCATCTCATTGGGAAGTCCATTTGATGTTATAGGCTTGCAAGGTATCCTGAACGAACAGACAGATGCTTCAGTCCACCGCCGTCTAGACAAGATAGAAGACCTTCTCCAACAAATCCTGACTGCAATGAAATCCCACCAATGTTTTGCACCTACATGTTACCAAGTAGTTGACCTACAACCAGTTCATCAGAGCACAGAGCAACCCCCAGTACAGGTCAGCATTAGTACAGCTAAAGAGGATATACCTCCTGAAAGTCCACAGCGGACAATAGATATTTCAAAGTGTGAAGTTCTGTCCCACATAATAGATGACATTTCACCATCAACTAGCAGTCAAGCGGGACCTTCAACACTTTTCCTGGAACAGCCCACATACACAGCTGCTAGAACTATACTAAGTGATATATCCAACCAAGAAAACATCCCAGCTGCCACTGTCACACAACCACTATCCACAGAACCTATCACTGACCCAAGATTTGCTCAACTATCAATGGCCAATGTGATTGATTGCAAACCAGCAGCCCTTCCTGATAAATAAATGTTACTACAACCAGCACCTGAAGTTACCAGCTTAGAAACTGTTCCACAATCCTTCCTACAAGATGCATTGTCAAAGGGAACAGACAGAGAAAATTTGCGGTGTCCTTATTTAGGTCCATATGCTCCGTCCATGACGTTTACCAGAAGAATGTGAATGGGAAGGTATTCCAAGGCAAAGCCCAGAACAAGGAAAGAATCAACCCAAACAAGATCAGTGCTATAAGGATGGCTACACAACAATTTTACCCGTGTCCTGTTACTGATGCTGATAAGAATTGGGTCCAGGTTGTAAGAGCAATAGACAAGGCCAACTGGAATTTCCACCAGTACTTAAAGAAGAACTTTAGCTTTACAGTGTAAATTATCAAATGACACTATTTCAATTGCCTTTAAGTTTTGGCACATGCCATTAACTCGAAACCATAGACTATGCTAATTTACCAGTCCAGCTTGTGCTCGATTAGTTACTTAATTTGTGTATTTGCCTGATTATATTTATGTATCTTGGTGTATAAAAAGTTCATGTATGTAAAGTTGATGAATGTGGACGCAATTAAAATGTCATGTAGAATTTTTGTGTCAAATCAATTATCTATAAAGGCAAAATCACTAATTCAGTATGATGCCATAGACACATTTCCAGCGCTTCAGAAACAATCTAGCCAAAAGTATTCACACCAACAAAATTACAAAATGTACATCATGTATTAGGAACAGAAAAACAACAAGCTAGAAACCAAATACACTTTTATTAATTGACCACATCATGGGATGTAACAAGTAAAAAATAAAACAAAGTTCCAGACAGGTTTCGTCTATTCAGCATTCATCAGAGGCGCTCTACCAAAAGATTACAAATGCCAAACACTATAAAACTATGCATCTATGGAACAATAAAACCAAAAATGCCTAACTGGGAACCAAATTATGACTAAGATCAACATTACAACAAAGTTCCAGACAATAAATTTTCCTACGCCTGACACACGTTTCATCTATTCAAGACTCATCAGAGGCACACTACCAAAAGTTAAAAGTGTGAAGAGCATAGAACAGTTAAACCAACAAGAGGCTCCCCGGAGCCTGAATCGCTCACCTGGTTTCAATGACTTAATGTAACAATATTTCACTTTGCTAACAACCTAAAATGACAATGGAACCATTGGAAAGTTCTATTTAGCTAAGCATTTAAGCAAATGGGTGAAGTAATCTTTTATGAAATACAATCTTAATATCAGGTTCAATATTAATACGGACAATTTTGTAGAATTCAATCAGCTGAACATTAAGCAAGCATCAGCTTTTCTCTATCTACAATAGTTTAACTCTAAAAGCAAAAAAAAAACATGATAAAATGCTAATTAAGGGGCTGTAACCCCTAATAGGGGTCATATGACAACTTTGACTCTGTAGAGACTTAAAGAGCTCAATTAGTTCAACATTTAAGCAAGCAAAACCTTTTCTCTATCATCTATCTTTCACAATCTATAAGGCTAAAACCACTATTTTTGGCATTTAAGGGGCCATAACTCCTAAAAGGAGTCAATTGAAAAATTAAACCTAATGGACAATTGTGTAGATCTCAATAAGCTGAACATTTAAGCAAGCACATGTACAACCTTTTCTCGACCATATTTAGTTCACAATCTATATCAGCTAAAAACCGTTATTTTTGGCATTTAAGGGGTCATAACCCCCAAAAGGGGTCATCTTGCAGCTTTGACCCTATTGAGACTTTTAAAGAGCTCAATTAGCTCAACATTTAAGCAAGCAAAACCTTTTCTTTATCTACGATAGTTCACAATATATAAGGCTAAAAACACTACTTCTACTTGTGACATTTACGGGGAGGTAACCTCTATAACGGTCATCTGACAATTTTGACCTGATGGAAAATTTTATCAAGCTTACTTTGCTAAATAATAGGCAATTGAAATAACTTCAATATCTTATATAGTTCTTTGAGTTATAAGAAAAAATAAGTGCAAAATGCAGAAAAACCAACCTATGAAAATAAAGATTAGAAAAAAAAATTACGTAGCAGCAGGCTCTAACTTGATCACATCCATATCTTTAGAACTATAAATCTAGTAGATGAAACTTGGTACATGGTGGCTTACAATAATAAAATAGAAAGAAATGCACTGCACTTTTAAATAAAAACCCCGGCATTTATAAAATTCAGTTGAATGAAATTTAAAGTAGCAGGTTAAGATCAATCAACACTTTTTCATCAAAATTGTCGAATAAATGAAGGGATATGGAGTACATATCCATGACACAACCACACATTATAATTGTAGAAATAAAACAAAGCTACACCACTTTTATTGCTGTTTGTCATCCTAAAGTCACAAAGGTTGTGTGAAGGTTTCATGTAATCCTTGAAGGATTTGGATGCAGTTGTAAATAAGTAATGGAACACCCTTGTCACCAAATGGTTCGGTCACTATTTAGGAAGCACAAGATGTGCACATCTTCATTTTACATATTAAGTTGTGGATAAGAACTTGCAGATCAATGTATTGCTAATGAAGGGTGACAGTTTCAAATATGAAAATCTTTGAAGTGTTGTATTAATACAGAGTACTAGTGTAATATACAAGACAAAAACAACTTCATGACAAAACAATTTATTGGTATTTTTAAAAAATCTGATCTAAAGCAATTGGTCCTAAATATTGAAGCCAATTAACAAGACATGCAATTTTAGACACCATATAAAATATATGTTTCTGAACATTATAACAAAAAGAAAAGTATAATAAAAAACCTTCAATGTCAACAAATGTTTGTGGTTTCCCTCCCTTCTTTGGTTTGAAATGGTGAAAAAGCATTGAAACATTAAGTTGACCAATTTAATGAGCAATTGTTCCAAATCAGGATGAAAACATAACATCAATACAGCTGTTTTTCATTTTGCCCCCTTTTCTGTAAAGATACAGTCATGTACTAAGGTATTGATCACAAAATGTTTGTGGTTGTACAAAAGTGTATTAATTTAATATATGACAAAAATTGAAAATCTATCAACTCAAAAACAAACATTTCCTCTAACACAACACTTCTACACAAAACTCTGCTCATTCAACCACTGTCCTTGTAAATTAACTACCATTGTACATATTTAATCTATGGATACAAACATTTGCAAACATGCTTAATTTGAAGATATAAGTACAATTTCTTATCATGCTTATTGTGGTTTGCTTCTTATCCTTATACATGTAGTAGATGTTAATGAATATAAATTTTAAATATGAAAAGTATACTATTTACATAAATACACTTTTAAATGCGTTATGCAGTCAGTTCACATTTATACACAATATACACATAAATATTGTTTAAGGTACCAATATGAATGCACAAACATCATGTAAACAAGCAAAATACAGTGTGTTGTGGAATCAATTAAACAAAATGAAAACATACTTTTTTATAACTGTAATGGCATCTTTTTTTAGATGCATATCTAACCATGCTAGATTAATTTAAATTGTTACAGTGAAAAATGCAACATTTTTTTTCCTTAACATACACAACATATTATGGCCTAAAAGCATATTGAAAAAAAAGCCAAATTGTATAAAGTGTTTCATTTTCAAAAAACTATTTCCAATTCAAACATGTTTCTTGTCACACAAAATACATCATGTACATAAATATCTATTACTATAACAGTAGTAATATCTATAACAGTAGATGGTATGGTAACTATGGTAATGAAACCAACTCTTCAACATTTAATGTCCTGAAGCAGCACCATTTTTCTCCACCACAGCTGGGATGACTTTATACAGATGGTCAATATAGCGTCCACATATCTCAGGTGTTAAGGCACGGACCATTTGATTTTCTGGGGGGGGGCTGGGATTTTTTTGAAAAAAAATTCCCGGCCCTGATTTTTGTAAAAAAAAATAATCTGGCCAGCACCTAGGTTGAAAAAAATAATCTGGTTTCAATCTTGCCAATTGAAAAAAAAATAATCTTGCCAACAAAATTTCCTTGCTTAGTATGTGTGTGAAAAAAATAATCTGGCCCGCAAAGCGGGCGAAAAAAATTTCCCGGCTCAAGGTAAAATCCCAGGCCCCCCCCCCAGAAAATCAAATGGTCCGTGCCTAATGTAGCCCAGTACTCTCGAATACCATCTATCAGTTCTTGTTGTGTTCTTGGCTTCTTTCTTCTTCTGATATAGTACTTCAGCTGTGACCAAATCTGAAATAGAAAAAAAAATATTTTTTAGCAAGGTACTGAGCTAAAAAATTGACAGATATACTTTTGTATCAGTAGGAATAATATTGTAATAAATCCAAAATGGCATATTATTAAAAAAATGATTTTATCATTTTAAAATTAAAATTAAAAACGAAAGAATATGGATATACGATCCACATATTGAAATGATTTTAATAAATGTACAAAGGCAAAATTTCACTGCGTGTGAAGCGCTTTTCTGGATTAACCTTCATCAGACACGCTAGGAGTAGAAAACTTGGAAAACCGGTAGAATATTAGATTTGATAGAAAAAAATGGCTTAACATATTACAACAATGACCAAACAGATAAATTTATCAATTTTTAAAGAAACAGCCAAACGTTGTCAAATTTTGGAAATATGTAAACTGTGTCTTTCCAACACATATTCCAATACTCGAAAATATATAAGAGCATACACACCGCTCAACCCATTTTATCATTTTGGTGATATGCCTTGTGACACAATAAAACTAACTCACAAGTTCAGTCGCATCGGCAACTTTAAAAACTACACAAGTATGATGTATTTAGCATGTTTAGACACTATAAACTTCAGAAAATTCATTTTAAATTGTTTTGTAAGGATTTCAAATTAACCTCTGTTTACCTGTATATATATTCTTGGTATGAGCTCACTTCACCGTGTCATAATGCATTTCACAAAAATGATCAAGCTGGTTATACTGTGTAAATTGTATACCAGTGTATATGCACTTACATATAACAAGCAAAATAAAATGTTTTGATAAACAATCACATGCAATTATAGATCACATCTATATACTAGATGCTTTTTTATTCAATAATTTGAAAATTGAGTCAATGACAGTCATTTTTTGGCAGTAGATAAATTATGTAATGTAAATGAAAACAGGTTATTTTCCTAATTTTGTATATCATGTACTGACACTAAAATAAGATTTTTTTATTCAGTATAGCCTCTTTAATAGCTTGAGACGTCACTTCATAGGTAAAAAAAGAGAACAGCAGTGGAAGCTCCACAGTCGTGATAGCTGTAGACATGTACTACCAGTAATGCAATGTTCAACAAAACATGTACATGTACAAATGCAAATAAGTTGATTTTAATAAATCATTCTAAAAATACTCACCATCTCAATAGGATTTAAATCAGGAGATTCTGGTGGAGTTGGCCAGTGGTTTATGTTGTTTTCTTCCATAAAGGCTTTTGTAGGGCGGGACACATGTTTAGGGTCGTTGTCTTGAACCAGGCGGTGACTGTCTGGAAAAACCAAATTCACAAATGGAATGAACTTGGTCCTCAATATCCTTTGGTAAAACAGACTATCCATAGTGCAGGTAAAAAGAAATAGCCCTGTTGCACCTCTCCTTGAAATTCCTCCCCAGACGTGAACCTATAAACATGATAAATGATAAAATATATATCTTGTATATATTGTGAGTACATTGTTACAAACACATTGTACAAAATTATGAATGATTAAATATTACTGAACTTTAACCATGTTAACATGTTTAATACAACACAAAAATATAGTGAATCTGACAACTTGTATCTTTAAAGTAAAATTCTATCCTCATTCGTAATTACACTTTTTTTAATATATTCTGTACTTGTACATGTATGAGGATATATTCGCAATGGAAAAAATCATATGTATGTAATATGCTGTTACATATACCCACATCATTCATGTACATGATGTACATGTAGTACCCATTACCCAAACAAATTTTAAATGTGCCTGACATGTTCTGAGCAAAGAATCTCTGTCAATGGTCATTCTATAATGTTTGTACTTGTCGTCTTAATGTTAGAGTTTAACTTAGATGTTCTATGTTCAGAAAGTGATCTTTTCTTTGACATTTTTAAGATTGGATTTAACTTGAATTGTATCGTATGCATTATGGTATACTTTTTTCCTGCAATTGGGCAATGATACATGTACATGTCAGTAAAATGTACATGTAGGTCGTGTCACATACACTTATTCCACATACATGTAGAGTGTACATGTATCTCATTACTTCAATTGCATTCTAAAAATTTGTAATCAGTTTTGCAAGATAAACAAATTGATATATATCATGTATAGGTTATAACAGAATATAAACGGTTAACATTGGCACAGCTTCCATCGACAATAAATGTACCTACCTGGTATGAATGTTTAGCTTTTGCTTTCAAGGGTGCTGGCTCACCGCGTCTCCTAAACCCATACTTCGTTGTATTCTGTATTTTCACTGTTGTCTCATCGGTGAAGATGGCATCATCAAAGGTTTCCTGATTTGCTATACACCTCAATGCAAAGTCTAGTCTTTTTGGTTTGTTTGCATCCCTGATAAGCTGACAGTACTGAACTGGTGATCGCATCCATCCTAGATCTGCGCGTGCACGCTTGACAGTAGAAGAGCTAACAGTTAATCCAAATTGCTGGTGTAACTTGGTGGCAATATCTTCTGCTGAAATTTCATTGTCACTTTCTATTGTCTGGTCTATAAATCGAATATGTTCTGGCTGTAGCTTCTTTCTGTCATCATTTCTTCTTCTTGGAGGGTCTAATAAAGATCCGGTTCTTCTACATCTAACCAGAAATGAACATATAGCGTTGTTCGAAACTTGAATATTTTCACTCTCCAAAAGTATCAATCTAATGTTATCAATAGAGTTCGTCCTCCTTAGAACAACAATCCTTTCACGAAGATACATCGATAGACGAGCATGTTGAACAGGGGGGCATGATTCCAACCGGATATCATAAATGAAACGTAACAGATAAAACAAAATATGGCGAACTTTACGGAATGCTTGTAAACTTGAGCTGTCAAAGTTAACTTCTGATTGCTCTAGGCTAAAGTTAACTTTAGGTCGCTCTAGGCTAAAGTTAACTTTAGGTCACTCTACGCTAAAGTTAACTTTAGGTCGCTCTAGGCTAAAGTTAACTTTAGGTCGCTCTTACGCTAAAGTTAACTTTAGGTTGGTTCTTGGCTAAAGTTAACTGACAAAGCGGTCAGAAAAAGCAGACCGTGGACCAGGTCTGCTATTAAAGTTAACTAAAGACCAGTCCACGGTCTGCCATGGGCAGTCTAAAATGCAGACCTCAGTTAACTTTAGGCAGTCAAAAAGTTTACTTTTCTAGTTAACTTGGCATACAGGTTATGTCTGGTCGTATATGTAGCCCTACATCTCAGCTATTAGGCGGTACCAAGTAGAACGGTATACTATTTATAGTTTTATTTTATATCCTCATACGGCAAGTGTACACCAAAAATCTAGGACATCATTTTTGGCGTCGCGGAACTAAAAAAACAAGTTGAAAAAAAGAAGATATCGGGATATGCCGAGCGGTCTTGCGCGCTACGCGCTTCGTTTAAGGTGCACAATGTAGCCCTACATCTCAGCTATTAGGCGGTACCAAGTAGAACGGTATACTATTTATAGTTTTATTTTATATCCTCATACGGCAAGTGTACACCAAAAATCTAGGACGTCATTTTTGGCGTCGCGGAACTAAAAAAACAAGTTGAAAAAAAGAAGATATCGGGATATGCCGAGCGGTCTTGCGCGCTACGCGCTTCGTTTAAGGTGCACAATGTAGCCCTACATCTCAGCTATTAGGCGGTACCAAGTAGAACGGTATACTATTTATAGTTTTATTTTATATCCTCATACGGCAAGTGTACACCAAAAATCTAGGACGTCATTTTTGGCGTCGCGGAACTAAAAAAACAAGTTGAAAAAAAGAAGATATCGGGATATGCCGAGCGGTCTTGCGCGCTACGCGCTTCGTTTAAGGTGCACAATGTAGCCCTACATCTCAGCTATTAGGCGGTACCAAGTAGAACGGTATACTATTTATAGTTTTATTTTATATCCTCATACGGCAAGTGTACACCAAAAATCTAGGACGTCATTTTTGGCGTCGCGGAACTAAAAAAACAAGTTGAAAAAAAGAAGATATCGGGATATGCCGAGCGGTCTTGCGCGCTACGCGCTTCGTTTAAGGTGCACAATGTAGCCCTACATCTCAGCTATTAGGCGGTACCAAGTAGAACGGTATACTATTTATAGTTTTATTTTATATCCTCATACGGCAAGTGTACACCAAAAATCTAGGACGTCATTTTTGGCGTCGCGGAACTAAAAAAACAAGTTGAAAAAAAGAAGATATCGGGATATGCCGAGCGGTCTTGCGCGCTACGCGCTTCGTTTAAGGTGCACAATGTAGCCCTACATCTCAGCTATTAGGCGGTACCAAGTAGAACGGTATACTATTTATAGTTTTATTTTATATCCTCATACGGCAAGTGTACACCAAAAATCTAGGACGTCATTTTTGGCGTCGCGGAACTAAAAAAACAAGTTGAAAAAAAGAAGATATCGGGATATGCCGAGCGGTCTTGCGCGCTACGCGCTTCGTTTAAGGTGCACAATGTAGCCCTACATCTCAGCTATTAGGCGGTACCAAGTAGAACGGTATACTATTTATAGTTTTATTTTATATCCTCATACGGCAAGTGTACACCAAAAATCTAGGACGTCATTTTTTGGCGTCGCGGAACTAAAAAAACAAGTTGAAAAAAAGAAGATATCGGGATATGCCGAGCGGTCTTGCGCGCTACGCGCTTCGTTTAAGGTGCACAATGTAGCCCTACATCTCAGCTATTAGGCGGTACCAAGTAGAACGGTATACTATTTATAGTTTTATTTTATATCCTCATACGGCAAGTGTACACCAAAAATCTAGGACGTCATTTTTGGCGTCGCGGAACTAAAAAAACAAGTTGAAAAAAAGAAGATATCGGGATATGCCGAGCGGTCTTGCGCGCTACGCGCTTCGTTTAAGGTGCACAATGTAGCCCTACATCTCAGCTATTAGGCGGTACCAAGTAGAACGGTATACTATTTATAGTTTTATTTTATATCCTCATACGGCAAGTGTACACCAAAAATCTAGGACGTCATTTTTGGCGTCGCGGAACTAAAAAAACAAGTTGAAAAAAAGAAGATATCGGGATATGCCGAGCGGTCTTGCGCGCTACGCGCTTCGTTTAAGGTGCACAATGTAGCCCTACATCTCAGCTATTAGGCGGTACCAAGTAGAACGGTATACTATTTATAGTTTTATTTTATATCCTCATACGGCAAGTGTACACCAAAAATCTAGGACGTCATTTTTGGCGTCGCGGAACTAAAAAAACAAGTTGAAAAAAAGAAGATATCGGGATATGCCGAGCGGTCTTGCGCGCTACGCGCTTCGTTTAAGGTGCACAATGTAGCCCTACATCTCAGCTATTAGGCGATACCAAGTAGAACGGTATACTATTTATAGTTTTATTTTATATCCTCATACGGCAAGTGTACACCAAAAATCTAGGACGTCATTTTTGGCGTCGCGGAACTAAAAAAACAAGTTGAAAAAAAGAAGATATCGGGATATGCCGAGCGGTCTTGCGCGCTACGCGCTTCGTTTAAGGTGCACAATGTAGCCCTACATCTCAGCTATTAGGCGGTACCAAGTAGAACGGTATACTATTTATAGTTTTATTTTATATCCTCATACGGCAAGTGTACACCAAAAATCTAGGACGTCATTTTTGGCGTCGCGGAACTAAAAAAACAAGTTGAAAAAAAGAAGATATCGGGATATGCCGAGCGGTCTTGCGCGCTACGCGCTTCGTTTAAGGTGCACAATGTAGCCCTACATCTCAGCTATTAGGCGGTACCAAGTAGAACGGTATACTATTTATAGTTTTATTTTATATCCTCATACGGCAAGTGTACACCAAAAATCTAGGACGTCATTTTTGGCGTCGCGGAACTAAAAAAACAAGTTGAAAAAAAGAAGATATCGGGATATGCCGAGCGGTCTTGCGCGCTACGCGCTTCGTTTAAGGTGCACAATGTAGCCCTACATCTCAGCTATTAGGCGGTACCAAGTAGAACGGTATACTATTTATAGTTTTATTTTATATCCTCATACGGCAAGTGTACACCAAAAATCTAGGACGTCATTTTTGGCGTCGCGGAACTAAAAAAACAAGTTGAAAAAAAGAAGATATCGGGATATGCCGAGCGGTCTTGCGCGCTACGCGCTTCGTTTAAGGTGCACAATGTAGCCCTACATCTCAGCTATTAGGCGGTACCAAGTAGAACGGTATACTATTTATAGTTTTATTTTATATCCTCATACGGCAAGTGTACACCAAAAATCTAGGACGTCATTTTTGGCGTCGCGGAACTAAATAAACAAGTTGAAAAAAGAAGATATCGGGATATGCCGAGCGGTCTTGCGCGCTACGCGCTTCGTTTAAGGTGCACAATGTAGCCCTACATCTCAGCTATTAGGCGGTACCAAGTAGAACGGTATACTATTTATAGTTTTATTTTATATCCTCATACGGCAAGTGTACACCAAAAATCTAGGACGTCATTTTTGGCGTCGCGGAACTAAAAAAACCAAGTTGAAAAAAAGAAGATATCGGGATATGCCGAGCGGTCTTGCGCGCTACGCGCTTCGTTTAAGGTGCACAATGTAGCCCTACATCTCAGCTATTAGGCGGTACCAAGTAGAACGGTATACTATTTATAGTTTTATTTTATATCCTCATACGGCAAGTGTACACCAAAAATCTAGGACGTCATTTTTTCCGTCGCGGAACTAAAAAAACAAGTTGAAAAAAAGAAGATATCGGGATATGCCGAGCGGTCTTGCGCGCTACGCGCTTCGTTTAAGGTGCACAATGTAGCCCTACATCTCAGCTATTAGGCGGTACCAAGTAGAACGGTATACTATTTATAGTTTTATTTTATATCCTCATACGGCAAGTGTACACCAAAAATCTAGGACGTCATTTTTGGCGTCGCGGAACTAAAAAAACAAGTTGAAAAAAAGAAGATATCGGGATATGCCGAGCGGTCTTGCGCGCTACGCGCTTCGTTTAAGGTGCACAATGTAGCCCTACATCTCAGCTATTATGCGGTACCAAGTAGAACGGTATACTATTTATAGTTTTATTTTATATCCTCATACGGCAAGTGTACACCAAAAATCTAGGACGTCATTTTTGGCGTCGCGGAACTAAAAAAACAAGTTGAAAAAAAGAAGATATCGGGATATGCCGAGCGGTCTTGCGCGCTACGCGCTTCGTTTAAGGTGCACAATGTAGCCCTACATATCAGCTATTAGGCGGTACCAAGTAGAACGGTATACTATTTATAGTTTTATTTTATATCCTCATACGGCAAGTGTACACCAAAAATCTAGGACGTCATTTTTGGCGTCGCGGAACTAAATAAACAAGTTGAAAAAAAGAAGATATCGGGATATGCCGAGCGGTCTTGCGCGCTACGCGCTTCGTTTAAGGTGCACAATGTAGCCCTACATCTCAGCTATTAGGCGGTACCAAGTAGAACGGTATACTATTTATAGTTTTATTTTATATCCTCATACGGCAAGTGTACACCAAAAATCTAGGACGTCATTTTTGGCGTCGCGGAACTAAAAAAACAAGTTGAAAAAAAGAAGATATCGGGATATGCCGAGCGGTCTTGCGCGCTAAGCGCTTCGTTTAAGGTGCACAATGTAGCCCTACATCTCAGCTATTAGGCGGTACCAAGTAGAACGGTATACTATTTATAGTTTTATTTTATATCCTCATACGGCAAGTGTACACCAAAAATCTAGGACGTCATTTTTGGCGTCGCGGAACTAAAAAAACAAGTTGAAAAAAAGAAGATATCGGGATATGCCGAGCGGTCTTGCGCGCTACGCGCTTCGTTTAAGGTGCACAATGTAGCCCTACATCTCAGCTATTAGGCGGTACCAAGTAGAACGGTATACTATTTATAGTTTTATTTTATATCCTCATACGGCAAGTGTACACCAAAAATCTAGGACGTCATTTTTGGCGTCGCGGAACATTACTAAAAAAACAAGTTGAAAAAAAGAAGATATCGGGATATGCCGAGCGGTCTTGCGCGCTACGCGCTTCGTTTAAGGTGCACAATGTAGCCCTACATCTCAGCTATTAGGCGGCACCAAGTAGAACGGTATACTATTTATAGTTTTATTTTATATCCTCATACGGCAAGTGTACACCAAAAATCTAGGACGTCATTTTTGGCGTCGCGGAACTAAAAAAACAAGTTGAAAAAAAGAAGATATCGGGATATGCCGAGCGGTTTTGCGCGCTACGCGCTTCGTTTAAGGTGCACAATGTAGCCCTACATCTCAGCTATTAGGCGGTACCAAGTAGAACGGTATACTATTTATAGTTTTATTTTATATCCTCATACGGCAAGTGTACACCAAAAATCTAGGACGTCATTTTTGGCGTCGCGGAACTAAAAAAACAAGTTGAAAAAAAGAAGATATCGGGATATGCCGAGCGGTCTTGCGCGCTAAGCGCTTCGTTTAAGGTGCACAATGTAGCCCTACATCTCAGCTATTAGGCGGTACCAAGTAGAACGGTATACTATTTATAGTTTTATTTTATATCCTCATACGGCAAGTGTACACCAAAAATCTAGGACGTCATTTTTGGCGTCGCGGAACTAAAAAAACAAGTTGAAAAAAAGAAGATATCGGGATATGCCGAGCGGTCTTGCGCGCTACGCGCTTCGTTTAAGGTGCACAATGTAGCCCTACATCTCAGCTATTAGGCGGTACCAAGTAGAACGGTATACTATTTATAGTTTTATTTTATATCCTCATACGGCAAGTGTACACCAAAAATCTAGGACGTCATTTTTGGCGTCGCGGAACATTACTAAAAAAACAAGTTGAAAAAAAGAAGATATCGGGATATGCCGAGCGGTCTTTCGCGCTACGCGCTTCGTTTAAGGTGCACAATGTAGCCCTACATCTCAGCTATTAGGCGGCACCAAGTAGAACGGTATACTATTTATAGTTTTATTTTATATCCTCATACGGCAAGTGTACACCAAAAATCTAGGACGTCATTTTTGGCGTCGCGGAACTAAAAAAACAAGTTGAAAAAAAGAAGATATCGGGATATGCCGAGCGGTTTTGCGCGCTACGCGCTTCGTTTAAGGTGCACAATGTAGCCCTACATCTCAGCTATTAGGCGGTACCAAGTAGAACGGTATACTATTTATAGTTTTATTTTATATCCTCATACGGCAAGTGTACACCAAAAATCTAGGACGTCATTTTTGGCGTCGCGGAACTAAAAAAACAAGTTGAAAAAAAGAAGATATCGGGATATGCCGAGCGGTCTTGCGCGCTACGCGCTTCGTTTAAGGTGCACAATGTAGCCCTACATCTCAGCTATTAGGCGGTACCAAGTAGAACGGTATACTATTTATAGTTTTATTTTATATCCTCATACGGCAAGTGTACACCAAAAATCTAGGACGTCATTTTTGGCGTCGCGGAACTAAAAAAACAAGTTGAAAAAAAGAAGATATCGGGATATGCCGAGCGGTCTTGCGCGCTACGCGCTTCGTTTAAGGTGCACAATGTAGCCCTACATCTCAGCTATTAGGCGGTACCAAGTAGAACGGTATACTATTTATAGTTTTATTTTATATCCTCATACGGCAAGTGTACACCAAAAATCTAGGACGTCATTTTTGGCGTCGCGGAACTAAAAAAACAAGTTGAAAAAAAGAAGATATCGGGATATGCCGAGCGGTCTTGCGCGCTACGCGCTTCGTTTAAGGTGCACAATGTAGCCCTACATCTCAGCTATTAGGCGGTACCAAGTAGAACGGTATACTATTTATAGTTTTATTTTATATCCTCATACGGCAAGTGTACACCAAAAATCTAGGACGTCATTTTTGGCGTCGCGGAACTAAAAAAACAAGTTGAAAAAAAGAAGATATCGGGATATGCCGAGCGGTCTTGCGCGCTACGCGCTTCGTTTAAGGTGCACAATGTAGCCCTACATCTCAGCTATTAGGCGGTACCAAGTAGAACGGTATACTATTTATAGTTTTATTTTATATCCTCATACGGCAAGTGTACACCAAAAATCTAGGACGTCATTTTTGGCGTCGCGGAACTAAAAAAACAAGTTGAAAAAAAGAAGATATCGGGATATGCCGAGCGGTCTTGCGCGCTACGCGCTTCGTTTAAGGTGCACAATGTAGCCCTACATCTCAGCTATTAGGCGGTACCAAGTAGAACGGTATACTATTTATAGTTTTATTTTATATCCTCATACGGCAAGTGTACACCAAAAATCTAGGACGTCATTTTTGGCGTCGCGGAACTAAAAAAACAAGTTGAAAAAAAGAAGATATCGGGATATGCCGAGCGGTCTTGCGCGCTACGCGCTTCGTTTAAGGTGCACAATGTAGCCCTACATCTCAGCTATTAGGCGGTACCAAGTAGAACGGTATACTATTTATAGTTTTATTTTATATCCTCATACGGCAAGTGTACACCAAAAATCTAGGACGTCATTTTTGGCGTCGCGGAACTAAAAAAACAAGTTGAAAAAAAGAAGATATCGGGATATGCCGAGCGGTCTTGCGCGCTACGCGCTTCGTTTAAGGTGCACAATGTAGCCCTACATCTCAGCTATTAGGCGGTACCAAGTAGAACGGTATACTATTTATAGTTTTATTTTATATCCTCATACGGCAAGTGTACACCAAAAATCTAGGACGTCATTTTTGGC
Source organism: Arcuatula senhousia (assembly GCA_963971305.1). Lineage (NCBI taxonomy): Eukaryota > Metazoa > Mollusca > Bivalvia > Mytilida > Mytilidae > Arcuatula > Arcuatula senhousia. The sequence continues at coordinate 6,196 of CAXARO010000026.1, read as the reverse complement.
GTCGCGGAACTAAAAAAACAAGTTGAAAAAAAGAAGATATCGGGATATGCCGAGCGGTCTTGCGCGCTACGCGCTTCGTTTAAGGTGCACAATGTAGCCCTACATCTCAGCTATTAGGCGGTACCAAGTAGAACGGTATACTATTTATAGTTTTATTTTATATCCTCATACGGCAAGTGTACACCAAAAATCTAGGACGTCATTTTTGGCGTCGCGGAACTAAAAAAACAAGTTGAAAAAAAGAAGATATCGGGATATGCCGAGCGGTCTTGCGCGCTACGCGCTTCGTTTAAGGTGCACAATGTAGCCCTACATCTCAGCTATTAGGCGGTACCAAGTAGAACGGTATACTATTTATAGTTTTATTTTATATCCTCATACGGCAAGTGTACACCAAAAATCTAGGACGTCATTTTTGGCGTCGCGGAACTAAAAAAACAAGTTGAAAAAAAGAAGATATCGGGATATGCCGAGCGGTCTTGCGCGCTACGCGCTTCGTTTAAGGTGCACAATGTAGCCCTACATCTCAGCTATTAGGCGGTACCAAGTAGAACGGTATACTATTTATAGTTTTATTTTATATCCTCATACGGCAAGTGTACACCAAAAATCTAGGACGTCATTTTTGGCGTCGCGGAACTAAAAAAACAAGTTGAAAAAAAGAAGATATCGGGATATGCCGAGCGGTCTTGCGCGCTACGCGCTTCGTTTAAGGTGCACAATGTAGCCCTACATCTCAGCTATTAGGCGGTACCAAGTAGAACGGTATACTATTTATAGTTTTATTTTATATCCTCATACGGCAAGTGTACACCAAAAATCTAGGACGTCATTTTTGGCGTCGCGGAACTAAAAAAACAAGTTGAAAAAAAGAAGATATCGGGATATGCCGAGCGGTCTTGCGCGCTACGCGCTTCGTTTAAGGTGCACAATGTAGCCCTACATCTCAGCTATTAGACGGTACCAAGTAGAACGGTATACTATTTATAGTTTTATTTTATATCCTCATACGGCAAGTGTACACCAAAAATCTAGGACGTCATTTTTGGCGTCGCGGAACTAAAAAAACAAGTTGAAAAAAAGAAGATATCGGGATATGCCGAGCGGTCTTGCGCGCTACGCGCTTCGTTTAAGGTGCACAATGTAGCCCTACATCTCAGCTATTAGGCGGTACCAAGTAGAACGGTATACTATTTATAGTTTTATTTTATATCCTCATACGGCAAGTGTACACCAAAAATCTAGGACGTCATTTTTGGCGTCGCGGAACTAAAAAAACAAGTTGAAAAAAAGAAGATATCGGGATATGCCGAGCGGTCTTGCGCGCTACGCGCTTCGTTTAAGGTGCACAATGTAGCCCTACATCTCAGCTATTAGGCGGTACCAAGTAGAACGGTATACTATTTATAGTTTTATTTTATATCCTCATACGGCAAGTGTACACCAAAAATCTAGGACGTCATTTTTGGCGTCGCGGAACTAAAAAAACAAGTTGAAAAAAAGAAGATATCGGGATATGCCGAGCGGTCTTGCGCGCTACGCGCTTCGTTTAAGGTGCACAATGTAGCCCTACATCTCAGCTATTAGGCGGTACCAAGTAGAACGGTATACTATTTATAGTTTTATTTTATATCCTCATACGGCAAGTGTACACCAAAAATCTAGGACGTCATTTTTGGCGTCGCGGAACTAAAAAAACAAGTTGAAAAAAAGAAGATATCGGGATATGCCGAGCGGTCTTGCGCGCTACGCGCTTCGTTTAAGGTGCACAATGTAGCCCTACATCTCAGCTATTAGGCGGTACCAAGTAGAACGGTATACTATTTATAGTTTTATTTTATATCCTCATACGGCAAGTGTACACCAAAAATCTAGGACGTCATTTTTGGCGTCGCGGAACTAAAAAAACAAGTTGAAAAAAAGAAGATATCGGGATATGCCGAGCGGTCTTGCGCGCTACGCGCTTCGTTTAAGGTGCACAATGTAGCCCTACATCTCAGCTATTAGGCGGTACCAAGTAGAACGGTATACTATTTATAGTTTTATTTTATATCCTCATACGGCAAGTGTACACCAAAAATCTAGGACGTCATTTTTGGCGTCGCGGAACTAAAAAAACAAGTTGAAAAAAAGAAGATATCGGGATATGCCGAGCGGTCTTGCGCGCTACGCGCTTCGTTTAAGGTGCACAATGTAGCCCTACATCTCAGCTATTAGGCGGTACCAAGTAGAACGGTATACTATTTATAGTTTTATTTTATATCCTCATACGGCAAGTGTACACCAAAAATCTAGGACGTCATTTTTGGCGTCGCGGAACTAAAAAAACAAGTTGAAAAAAAGAAGATATCGGGATATGCCGAGCGGTCTTGCGCGCTACGCGCTTCGTTTAAGGTGCACAATGTAGCCCTACATCTCAGCTATTAGGCGGTACCAAGTAGAACGGTATACTATTTATAGTTTTATTTTATATCCTCATACGGCAAGTGTACACCAAAAATCTAGGACGTCATTTTTGGCGTCGCGGAACTAAAAAAACAAGTTGAAAAAAAGAAGATATCGGGATATGCCGAGCGGTCTTGCGCGCTACGCGCTTCGTTTAAGGTGCACAATGTAGCCCTACATCTCAGCTATTAGGCGGTACCAAGTAGAACGGTATACTATTTATAGTTTTATTTTATATCCTCATACGGCAAGTGTACACCAAAAATCTAGGACGTCATTTTTGGCGTCGCGGAACTAAAAAAACAAGTTGAAAAAAAGAAGATATCGGGATATGCCGAGCGGTCTTGCGCGCTACGCGCTTCGTTTAAGGTGCACAATGTAGCCCTACATCTCAGCTATTAGGCGGTACCAAGTAGAACGGTATACTATTTATAGTTTTATTTTATATCCTCATACGGCAAGTGTACACCAAAAATCTAGGACGTCATTTTTGGCGTCGCGGAACTAAAAAAACAAGTTGAAAAAAAGAAGATATCGGGATATGCCGAGCGGTCTTGCGCGCTACGCGCTTCGTTTAAGGTGCACAATGTAGCCCTACATCTCAGCTATTAGGCGGTACCAAGTAGAACGGTATACTATTTATAGTTTTATTTTATATCCTCATACGGCAAGTGTACACCAAAAATCTAGGACGTCATTTTTGGCGTCGCGGAACTAAAAAAACAAGTTGAAAAAAAGAAGATATCGGGATATGCCGAGCGGTCTTGCGCGCTACGCGCTTCGTTTAAGGTGCACAATGTAGCCCTACATCTCAGCTATTAGGCGGTACCAAGTAGAACGGTATACTATTTATAGTTTTATTTTATATCCTCATACGGCAAGTGTACACCAAAAATCTAGGACGTCATTTTTGGCGTCGCGGAACTAAAAAAACAAGTTGAAAAAAAGAAGATATCGGGATATGCCGAGCGGTCTTGCGCGCTACGCGCTTCGTTTAAGGTGCACAATGTAGCCCTACATCTCAGCTATTAGGCGGTACCAAGTAGAACGGTATACTATTTATAGTTTTATTTTATATCCTCATACGGCAAGTGTACACCAAAAATCTAGGACGTCATTTTTGGCGTCGCGGAACTAAAAAAACAAGTTGAAAAAAAGAAGATATCGGGATATGCCGAGCGGTCTTGCGCGCTACGCGCTTCGTTTAAGGTGCACAATGTAGCCCTACATCTCAGCTATTAGGCGGTACCAAGTAGAACGGTATACTATTTATAGTTTTATTTTATATCCTCATACGGCAAGTGTACACCAAAAATCTAGGACGTCATTTTTGGCGTCGCGGAACTAAAAAAACAAGTTGAAAAAAAGAAGATATCGGGATATGCCGAGCGGTCTTGCGCGCTACGCGCTTCGTTTAAGGTGCACAATGTAGCCCTACATCTCAGCTATTAGGCGGTACCAAGTAGAACGGTATACTATTTATAGTTTTATTTTATATCCTCATACGGCAAGTGTACACCAAAAATCTAGGACGTCATTTTTGGCGTCGCGGAACTAAAAAAACAAGTTGAAAAAAAGAAGATATCGGGATATGCCGAGCGGTCTTGCGCGCTACGCGCTTCGTTTAAGGTGCACAATGTAGCCCTACATCTCAGCTATTAGGCGGTACCAAGTAGAACGGTATACTATTTATAGTTTTATTTTATATCCTCATACGGCAAGTGTACACCAAAAATCTAGGACGTCATTTTTGGCGTCGCGGAACTAAAAAAACAAGTTGAAAAAAAGAAGATATCGGGATATGCCGAGCGGTCTTGCGCGCTACGCGCTTCGTTTAAGGTGCACAATGTAGCCCTACATCTCAGCTATTAGGCGGTACCAAGTAGAACGGTATACTATTTATAGTTTTATTTTATATCCTCATACGGCAAGTGTACACCAAAAATCTAGGACGTCATTTTTGGCGTCGCGGAACTAAAAAAACAAGTTGAAAAAAAGAAGATATCGGGATATGCCGAGCGGTCTTGCGCGCTACGCGCTTCGTTTAAGGTGCACAATGTAGCCCTACATCTCAGCTATTAGGCGGTACCAAGTAGAACGGTATACTATTTATAGTTTTATTTTATATCCTCATACGGCAAGTGTACACCAAAAATCTAGGACGTCATTTTTGGCGTCGCGGAACTAAAAAAACAAGTTGAAAAAAAGAAGATATCGGGATATGCCGAGCGGTCTTGCGCGCTACGCGCTTCGTTTAAGGTGCACAATGTAGCCCTACATCTCAGCTATTAGGCGGTACCAAGTAGAACGGTATACTATTTATAGTTTTATTTTATATCCTCATACGGCAAGTGTACACCAAAAATCTAGGACGTCATTTTTGGCGTCGCGGAACTAAAAAAACAAGTTGAAAAAAAGAAGATATCGGGATATGCCGAGCGGTCTTGCGCGCTACGCGCTTCGTTTAAGGTGCACAATGTAGCCCTACATCTCAGCTATTAGGCGGTACCAAGTAGAACGGTATACTATTTATAGTTTTATTTTATATCCTCATACGGCAAGTGTACACCAAAAATCTAGGACGTCATTTTTGGCGTCGCGGAACTAAAAAAACAAGTTGAAAAAAAGAAGATATCGGGATATGCCGAGCGGTCTTGCGCGCTACGCGCTTCGTTTAAGGTGCACAATGTAGCCCTACATCTCAGCTATTAGGCGGTACCAAGTAGAACGGTATACTATTTATAGTTTTATTTTATATCCTCATACGGCAAGTGTACACCAAAAATCTAGGACGTCATTTTTGGCGTCGCGGAACTAAAAAAACAAGTTGAAAAAAAGAAGATATCGGGATATGCCGAGCGGTCTTGCGCGCTACGCGCTTCGTTTAAGGTGCACAATGTAGCCCTACATCTCAGCTATTAGGCGGTACCAAGTAGAACGGTATACTATTTATAGTTTTATTTTATATCCTCATACGGCAAGTGTACACCAAAAATCTAGGACGTCATTTTTGGCGTCGCGGAACTAAAAAAACAAGTTGAAAAAAAGAAGATATCGGGATATGCCGAGCGGTCTTGCGCGCTACGCGCTTCGTTTAAGGTGCACAATGTAGCCCTACATCTCAGCTATTAGGCGGTACCAAGTAGAACGGTATACTATTTATAGTTTTATTTTATATCCTCATACGGCAAGTGTACACCAAAAATCTAGGACGTCATTTTTGGCGTCGCGGAACTAAAAAAACAAGTTGAAAAAAAGAAGATATCGGGATATGCCGAGCGGTCTTGCGCGCTACGCGCTTCGTTTAAGGTGCACAATGTAGCCCTACATCTCAGCTATTAGGCGGTACCAAGTAGAACGGTATACTATTTATAGTTTTATTTTATATCCTCATACGGCAAGTGTACACCAAAAATCTAGGACGTCATTTTTGGCGTCGCGGAACTAAAAAAACAAGTTGAAAAAAAGAAGATATCGGGATATGCCGAGCGGTCTTGCGCGCTACGCGCTTCGTTTAAGGTGCACAATGTAGCCCTACATCTCAGCTATTAGGCGGTACCAAGTAGAACGGTATACTATTTATAGTTTTATTTTATATCCTCATACGGCAAGTGTACACCAAAAATCTAGGACGTCATTTTTGGCGTCGCGGAACTAAAAAAACAAGTTGAAAAAAAGAAGATATCGGGATATGCCGAGCGGTCTTGCGCGCTACGCGCTTCGTTTAAGGTGCACAATGTAGCCCTACATC
>CAXARO010000025.1:0-14114 GCA_963971305.1 Arcuatula senhousia | reverse complement strand
TAAAGGTTAAGGTTAAGGTTAAGGTTAAAAAGTAACCTTAACCTCAAATTTTTAACCGTAACCGTGGAAAATAAACAGTTTATATCGTTAAGATAAAATGAAAACTTAAAGTTGGTCACATAAAAACTTGCAACTGAGTTGCAAGGTAGTATAAATACCCTAACCCTCTACGCGGTTAAAGGTTAAGGTTAAGGTTAAAAAGTAACCTTAACCTTAACCCTAACTTCATTTTTTCTTTGAAAAACGTGTTTTTCGCTATTTTTTTAAAGACTTTTTTTATTGAGAAACAGAAGGGTCGAAGAAGAAAACCGATTAGTGATTCGTATTAAGTTTTTGGATGAAAAACTCGAAAACAATTGTTTTGGGAGGGTTGGGGTTACGATTGCCATTTTGACAACTTTGCAGACATCCATTGTTGCTCATTTTGGCATGTTCCCGTACTCCAATCGTCACGAAAATTAAAAATCCGCCCCGTAGGGGCAGTATTTTTTAACGGGTAATCCGATGCAAAAAACCGCAAGTTTCTGAGATGTGTCGTTTTCGAGTAAGGTGTACCATGAACCTGCCAAAAAGGGAAAAATCAAAAAAGGAAAGAAAGAGAAAGGGCAAAAGGAAGGAAAAAATCAGACGCTAAATTCAAAAAAAAAAAAAAAAAAAAAAAAAAAAAACAAGTCCACGCGCATACTTTTACTTACGGGCAATGTTGCGCAGAAATGATAATATGACGTGATGATGATGTGGAAAAAAGGAGTGGTGGGAATGGGCCATGATGATGTGATTGGATGACAAGGCTCCAGCTGCAATTACTTCCATACCAGTCAATGGATCTTGATGAAACTTTCACACATTCTTGGTGATATACCACAGATGTCTACATATCATGTTTAAACAGCAGTCAAAGAACGGGGTAAGTATGTTTCAAACTTAGACTTTATTAAATGAGATCCTAGCCCTAACCCTAACCCTAACCTAACCCCAACCCTAGTAATTATCTGTTAAATTGAAGATTTATGTGATGCTAGTATTATTATGTCGTAATATAAACTTACATTTTATCCCATAAAAACTTGCAACTGAGTTGCAAGGTAGTATAAATACCCTAACCCTCTCCGCGGTTAAAGGTTAAGGTTAAAAAGTAACCTTAACCTCAAATTTTTAACCGTAACCGTGGAAAATAAACAGTTTATATCGTTAAGATAAAATGAAAACTTAAAGTTGGTCACATAAAAACTTGCAACTGAGTTGCAAGGTAGTATAAATACCCTAACCCTCTACGCGGTTAAAGGTTAAGGTTAAGGTTAAAAAGTAACCTTAACCTTAACCCTAACTTCATTTTTTCTTTGAAAAACGTGTTTTTCGCTATTTTTTTAAAGACTTTTTTTATTGAGAAACAGAAGGGTCGAAGAAGAAAACCGATTAGTGATTCGTATTAAGTTTTTGGATGAAAAACTCGAAAACAATTGTTTTGGGAGGGTTGGGGTTACGATTGCCATTTTGACAACTTTGCAGACATCCATTGTTGCTCATTTTGGCATGTTCCCGTACTCCAATCGTCACGAAAATTAAAAATCCGCCCCGTAGGGGCAGTATTTTTTAACGGGTAATCCGATGCAAAAAACCGCAAGTTTCTGAGATGTGTCGTTTTCGAGTAAGGTGTACCATGAACCTGCCAAAAAGGGAAAAATCAAAAAAGGAAAGAAAGAGAAAGGGCAAAAGGAAGGAAAAAATCAGACGCTAAATTCAAAAAAAAAAAAAAAAAAAAAAAAAAAAAACAAGTCCACGCGCATACTTTTACTTACGGGCAATGTTGCGCAGAAATGATAATATGACGTGATGATGATGTGGAAAAAAGGAGTGGTGGGAATGGGCCATGATGATGTGATTGGATGACAAGGCTCCAGCTGCAATTACTTCCATACCAGTCAATGGATCTTGATGAAACTTTCACACATTCTTGGTGATATACCACAGATGTCTACATATCATGTTTAAACAGCAGTCAAAGAACGGGGTAAGTATGTTTCAAACTTAGACTTTATTAAATGAGATCCTAGCCCTAACCCTAACCCTAACCTAACCCCAACCCTAGTAATTATCTGTTAAATTGAAGATTTATGTGATGCTAGTATTATTATGTCGTAATATAAACTTACATTTTATCCCATAAAAACTTGCAACTGAGTTGCAAGGTAGTATAAATACCCTAACCCTCTCCGCGGTTAAAGGTTAAGGTTAAGGTTAAGGTTAAAAAGTAACCTTAACCTCAAATTTTTAACCGTAACCGTGGAAAATAAACAGTTTATATCGTTAAGATAAAATGAAAACTTAAAGTTGGTCACATAAAAACTTGCAACTGAGTTGCAAGGTAGTATAAATACCCTAACCCTCTACGCGGTTAAAGGTTAAGGTTAAGGTTAAAAAGTAACCTTAACCTTAACCCTAACTTCATTTTTTCTTTGAAAAACGTGTTTTTCGCTATTTTTTTAAAGACTTTTTTTATTGAGAAACAGAAGGGTCGAAGAAGAAAACCGATTAGTGATTCGTATTAAGTTTTTGGATGAAAAACTCGAAAACAATTGTTTTGGGAGGGTTGGGGTTACGATTGCCATTTTGACAACTTTGCAGACATCCATTGTTGCTCATTTTGGCATGTTCCCGTACTCCAATCGTCACGAAAATTAAAAATCCGCCCCGTAGGGGCAGTATTTTTTAACGGGTAATCCGATGCAAAAAACCGCAAGTTTCTGAGATGTGTCGTTTTCGAGTAAGGTGTACCATGAACCTGCCAAAAAGGGAAAAATCAAAAAAGGAAAGAAAGAGAAAGGGCAAAAGGAAGGAAAAAATCAGACGCTAAATTCAAAAAAAAAAAAAACAAAAAAAAAAAAAAAACAAGTCCACGCGCATACTTTTACTTACGGGCAATGTTGCGCAGAAATGATAATATGACGTGATGATGATGTGGAAAAAAGGAGTGGTGGGAATGGGCCATGATGATGTGATTGGATGACAAGGCTCCAGCTGCAATTACTTCCATACCAGTCAATGGATCTTGATGAAACTTTCACACATTCTTGGTGATATACCACAGATGTCTACATATCATGTTTAAACAGCAGTCAAAGAACGGGGTAAGTATGTTTCAAACTTAGACTTTATTAAATGAGATCCTAGCCCTAACCCTAACCCTAACCTAACCCCAACCCTAGTAATTATCTGTTAAATTGAAGATTTATGTGATGCTAGTATTATTATGTCGTAATATAAACTTACATTTTATCCCATAAAAACTTGCAACTGAGTTGCAAGGTAGTATAAATACCCTAACCCTCTCCGCGGTTAAAGGTTAAGGTTAAGGTTAAGGTTAAAAAGTAACCTTAACCTCAAATTTTTAACCGTAACCGTGGAAAATAAACAGTTTATATCGTTAAGATAAAATGAAAACTTAAAGTTGGTCACATAAAAACTTGCAACTGAGTTGCAAGGTAGTATAAATACCCTAACCCTCTACGCGGTTAAAGGTTAAGGTTAAGGTTAAAAAGTAACCTTAACCTTAACCCTAACTTCATTTTTTCTTTGAAAAACGTGTTTTTCGCTATTTTTTTAAAGACTTTTTTTATTGAGAAACAGAAGGGTCGAAGAAGAAAACCGATTAGTGATTCGTATTAAGTTTTTGGATGAAAAACTCGAAAACAATTGTTTTGGGAGGGTTGGGGTTACGATTGCCATTTTGACAACTTTGCAGACATCCATTGTTGCTCATTTTGGCATGTTCCCGTACTCCAATCGTCACGAAAATTAAAAATCCGCCCCGTAGGGGCAGTATTTTTTAACGGGTAATCCGATGCAAAAAACCGCAAGTTTCTGAGATGTGTCGTTTTCGAGTAAGGTGTACCATGAACCTGCCAAAAAGGGAAAAATCAAAAAAGGAAAGAAAGAGAAAGGGCAAAAGGAAGGAAAAAATCAGACGCTAAATTCAAAAAAAAAAAAAACAAAAAAAAAAAAAAAACAAGTCCACGCGCATACTTTTACTTACGGGCAATGTTGCGCAGAAATGATAATATGACGTGATGATGATGTGGAAAAAAGGAGTGGTGGGAATGGGCCATGATGATGTGATTGGATGACAAGGCTCCAGCTGCAATTACTTCCATACCAGTCAATGGATCTTGATGAAACTTTCACACATTCTTGGTGATATACCACAGATGTCTACATATCATGTTTAAACAGCAGTCAAAGAACGGGGTAAGTATGTTTCAAACTTAGACTTTATTAAATGAGATCCTAGCCCTAACCCTAACCCTAACCTAACCCCAACCCTAGTAATTATCTGTTAAATTGAAGATTTATGTGATGCTAGTATTATTATGTCGTAATATAAACTTACATTTTATCCCATAAAAACTTGCAACTGAGTTGCAAGGTAGTATAAATACCCTAACCCTCTCCGCGGTTAAAGGTTAAGGTTAAGGTTAAGGTTAAAAAGTAACCTTAACCTCAAATTTTTAACCGTAACCGTGGAAAATAAACAGTTTATATCGTTAAGATAAAATGAAAACTTAAAGTTGGTCACATAAAAACTTGCAACTGAGTTGCAAGGTAGTATAAATACCCTAACCCTCTACGCGGTTAAAGGTTAAGGTTAAGGTTAAAAAGTAACCTTAACCTTAACCCTAACTTCATTTTTTCTTTGAAAAACGTGTTTTTCGCTATTTTTTTAAAGACTTTTTTTATTGAGAAACAGAAGGGTCGAAGAAGAAAACCGATTAGTGATTCGTATTAAGTTTTTGGATGAAAAACTCGAAAACAATTGTTTTGGGAGGGTTGGGGTTACGATTGCCATTTTGACAACTTTGCAGACATCCATTGTTGCTCATTTTGGCATGTTCCCGTACTCCAATCGTCACGAAAATTAAAAATCCGCCCCGTAGGGGCAGTATTTTTTAACGGGTAATCCGATGCAAAAAACCGCAAGTTTCTGAGATGTGTCGTTTTCGAGTAAGGTGTACCATGAACCTGCCAAAAAGGGAAAAATCAAAAAAGGAAAGAAAGAGAAAGGGCAAAAGGAAGGAAAAAATCAGACGCTAAATTCAAAAAAAAAAAAAAAAAAAAAAAAAAAAAAACAAGTCCACGCGCATACTTTTACTTACGGGCAATGTTGCGCAGAAATGATAATATGACGTGATGATGATGTGGAAAAAAGGAGTGGTGGGAATGGGCCATGATGATGTGATTGGATGACAAGGCTCCAGCTGCAATTACTTCCATACCAGTCAATGGATCTTGATGAAACTTTCACACATTCTTGGTGATATACCACAGATGTCTACATATCATGTTTAAACAGCAGTCAAAGAACGGGGTAAGTATGTTTCAAACTTAGACTTTATTAAATGAGATCCTAGCCCTAACCCTAACCCTAACCTAACCCCAACCCTAGTAATTATCTGTTAAATTGAAGATTTATGTGATGCTAGTATTATTATGTCGTAATATAAACTTACATTTTATCCCATAAAAACTTGCAACTGAGTTGCAAGGTAGTATAAATACCCTAACCCTCTCCGCGGTTAAAGGTTAAGGTTAAGGTTAAGGTTAAAAAGTAACCTTAACCTCAAATTTTTAACCGTAACCGTGGAAAATAAACAGTTTATATCGTTAAGATAAAATGAAAACTTAAAGTTGGTCACATAAAAACTTGCAACTGAGTTGCAAGGTAGTATAAATACCCTAACCCTCTACGCGGTTAAAGGTTAAGGTTAAGGTTAAAAAGTAACCTTAACCTTAACCCTAACTTCATTTTTTCTTTGAAAAACGTGTTTTTCGCTATTTTTTTAAAGACTTTTTTTATTGAGAAACAGAAGGGTCGAAGAAGAAAACCGATTAGTGATTCGTATTAAGTTTTTGGATGAAAAACTCGAAAACAATTGTTTTGGGAGGGTTGGGGTTACGATTGCCATTTTGACAACTTTGCAGACATCCATTGTTGCTCATTTTGGCATGTTCCCGTACTCCAATCGTCACGAAAATTAAAAATCCGCCCCGTAGGGGCAGTATTTTTTAACGGGTAATCCGATGCAAAAAACCGCAAGTTTCTGAGATGTGTCGTTTTCGAGTAAGGTGTACCATGAACCTGCCAAAAAGGGAAAAATCAAAAAAGGAAAGAAAGAGAAAGGGCAAAAGGAAGGAAAAAATCAGACGCTAAATTCAAAAAAAAAAAAAACAAAAAAAAAAAAAAAACAAGTCCACGCGCATACTTTTACTTACGGGCAATGTTGCGCAGAAATGATAATATGACGTGATGATGATGTGGAAAAAAGGAGTGGTGGGAATGGGCCATGATGATGTGATTGGATGACAAGGCTCCAGCTGCAATTACTTCCATACCAGTCAATGGATCTTGATGAAACTTTCACACATTCTTGGTGATATACCACAGATGTCTACATATCATGTTTAAACAGCAGTCAAAGAACGGGGTAAGTATGTTTCAAACTTAGACTTTATTAAATGAGATCCTAGCCCTAACCCTAACCCTAACCTAACCCCAACCCTAGTAATTATCTGTTAAATTGAAGATTTATGTGATGCTAGTATTATTATGTCGTAATATAAACTTACATTTTATCCCATAAAAACTTGCAACTGAGTTGCAAGGTAGTATAAATACCCTAACCCTCTCCGCGGTTAAAGGTTAAGGTTAAGGTTAAGGTTAAAAAGTAACCTTAACCTCAAATTTTTAACCGTAACCGTGGAAAATAAACAGTTTATATCGTTAAGATAAAATGAAAACTTAAAGTTGGTCACATAAAAACTTGCAACTGAGTTGCAAGGTAGTATAAATACCCTAACCCTCTACGCGGTTAAAGGTTAAGGTTAAGGTTAAAAAGTAACCTTAACCTTAACCCTAACTTCATTTTTTCTTTGAAAAACGTGTTTTTCGCTATTTTTTTAAAGACTTTTTTTATTGAGAAACAGAAGGGTCGAAGAAGAAAACCGATTAGTGATTCGTATTAAGTTTTTGGATGAAAAACTCGAAAACAATTGTTTTGGGAGGGTTGGGGTTACGATTGCCATTTTGACAACTTTGCAGACATCCATTGTTGCTCATTTTGGCATGTTCCCGTACTCCAATCGTCACGAAAATTAAAAATCCGCCCCGTAGGGGCAGTATTTTTTAACGGGTAATCCGATGCAAAAAACCGCAAGTTTCTGAGATGTGTCGTTTTCGAGTAAGGTGTACCATGAACCTGCCAAAAAGGGAAAAATCAAAAAAGGAAAGAAAGAGAAAGGGCAAAAGGAAGGAAAAAATCAGACGCTAAATTCAAAAAAAAAAAAAAAAAAAAAAAAAAAAAAACAAGTCCACGCGCATACTTTTACTTACGGGCAATGTTGCGCAGAAATGATAATATGACGTGATGATGATGTGGAAAAAAGGAGTGGTGGGAATGGGCCATGATGATGTGATTGGATGACAAGGCTCCAGCTGCAATTACTTCCATACCAGTCAATGGATCTTGATGAAACTTTCACACATTCTTGGTGATATACCACAGATGTCTACATATCATGTTTAAACAGCAGTCAAAGAACGGGGTAAGTATGTTTCAAACTTAGACTTTATTAAATGAGATCCTAGCCCTAACCCTAACCCTAACCTAACCCCAACCCTAGTAATTATCTGTTAAATTGAAGATTTATGTGATGCTAGTATTATTATGTCGTAATATAAACTTACATTTTATCCCATAAAAACTTGCAACTGAGTTGCAAGGTAGTATAAATACCCTAACCCTCTCCGCGGTTAAAGGTTAAGGTTAAGGTTAAGGTTAAAAAGTAACCTTAACCTCAAATTTTTAACCGTAACCGTGGAAAATAAACAGTTTATATCGTTAAGATAAAATGAAAACTTAAAGTTGGTCACATAAAAACTTGCAACTGAGTTGCAAGGTAGTATAAATACCCTAACCCTCTACGCGGTTAAAGGTTAAGGTTAAGGTTAAAAAGTAACCTTAACCTTAACCCTAACTTCATTTTTTCTTTGAAAAACGTGTTTTTCGCTATTTTTTTAAAGACTTTTTTTATTGAGAAACAGAAGGGTCGAAGAAGAAAACCGATTAGTGATTCGTATTAAGTTTTTGGATGAAAAACTCGAAAACAATTGTTTTGGGAGGGTTGGGGTTACGATTGCCATTTTGACAACTTTGCAGACATCCATTGTTGCTCATTTTGGCATGTTCCCGTACTCCAATCGTCACGAAAATTAAAAATCCGCCCCGTAGGGGCAGTATTTTTTAACGGGTAATCCGATGCAAAAAACCGCAAGTTTCTGAGATGTGTCGTTTTCGAGTAAGGTGTACCATGAACCTGCCAAAAAGGGAAAAATCAAAAAAGGAAAGAAAGAGAAAGGGCAAAAGGAAGGAAAAAATCAGACGCTAAATTCAAAAAAAAAAAAAAAAAAAAAAAAAAAAAAACAAGTCCACGCGCATACTTTTACTTACGGGCAATGTTGCGCAGAAATGATAATATGACGTGATGATGATGTGGAAAAAAGGAGTGGTGGGAATGGGCCATGATGATGTGATTGGATGACAAGGCTCCAGCTGCAATTACTTCCATACCAGTCAATGGATCTTGATGAAACTTTCACACATTCTTGGTGATATACCACAGATGTCTACATATCATGTTTAAACAGCAGTCAAAGAACGGGGTAAGTATGTTTCAAACTTAGACTTTATTAAATGAGATCCTAGCCCTAACCCTAACCCTAACCTAACCCCAACCCTAGTAATTATCTGTTAAATTGAAGATTTATGTGATGCTAGTATTATTATGTCGTAATATAAACTTACATTTTATCCCATAAAAACTTGCAACTGAGTTGCAAGGTAGTATAAATACCCTAACCCTCTCCGCGGTTAAAGGTTAAGGTTAAGGTTAAGGTTAAAAAGTAACCTTAACCTCAAATTTTTAACCGTAACCGTGGAAAATAAACAGTTTATATCGTTAAGATAAAATGAAAACTTAAAGTTGGTCACATAAAAACTTGCAACTGAGTTGCAAGGTAGTATAAATACCCTAACCCTCTACGCGGTTAAAGGTTAAGGTTAAGGTTAAAAAGTAACCTTAACCTTAACCCTAACTTCATTTTTTCTTTGAAAAACGTGTTTTTCGCTATTTTTTTAAAGACTTTTTTTATTGAGAAACAGAAGGGTCGAAGAAGAAAACCGATTAGTGATTCGTATTAAGTTTTTGGATGAAAAACTCGAAAACAATTGTTTTGGGAGGGTTGGGGTTACGATTGCCATTTTGACAACTTTGCAGACATCCATTGTTGCTCATTTTGGCATGTTCCCGTACTCCAATCGTCACGAAAATTAAAAATCCGCCCCGTAGGGGCAGTATTTTTTAACGGGTAATCCGATGCAAAAAACCGCAAGTTTCTGAGATGTGTCGTTTTCGAGTAAGGTGTACCATGAACCTGCCAAAAAGGGAAAAATCAAAAAAGGAAAGAAAGAGAAAGGGCAAAAGGAAGGAAAAAATCAGACGCTAAATTCAAAAAAAAAAAAAAAAAAAAAAAAAAAAAAACAAGTCCACGCGCATACTTTTACTTACGGGCAATGTTGCGCAGAAATGATAATATGACGTGATGATGATGTGGAAAAAAGGAGTGGTGGGAATGGGCCATGATGATGTGATTGGATGACAAGGCTCCAGCTGCAATTACTTCCATACCAGTCAATGGATCTTGATGAAACTTTCACACATTCTTGGTGATATACCACAGATGTCTACATATCATGTTTAAACAGCAGTCAAAGAACGGGGTAAGTATGTTTCAAACTTAGACTTTATTAAATGAGATCCTAGCCCTAACCCTAACCCTAACCTAACCCCAACCCTAGTAATTATCTGTTAAATTGAAGATTTATGTGATGCTAGTATTATTATGTCGTAATATAAACTTACATTTTATCCCATAAAAACTTGCAACTGAGTTGCAAGGTAGTATAAATACCCTAACCCTCTCCGCGGTTAAAGGTTAAGGTTAAGGTTAAGGTTAAAAAGTAACCTTAACCTCAAATTTTTAACCGTAACCGTGGAAAATAAACAGTTTATATCGTTAAGATAAAATGAAAACTTAAAGTTGGTCACATAAAAACTTGCAACTGAGTTGCAAGGTAGTATAAATACCCTAACCCTAACCAACCCTAACCCTAACCCTAACCCTAACCCTAACCCTAACCCTAACCCTAACCCTAACCCTAACCCTAACCCTAACCCTAACCCTAACCCTAACCCTAAGTAATTATCTGTTAAATTGAAGATTTATGTGATGCTAGTATTATTATGTCGTAATATAAACTTACATTTTATCCCATAAAAACTTGCAACTGAGTTGCAAGGTAGTATAAATACCCTAACCCTCTCCGCGGTTAAAGGTTAAGGTTAAGGTTAAGGTTAAAAAGTAACCTTAACCTCAAATTTTTAACCGTAACCGTGGAAAATAAACAGTTTATATCGTTAAGATAAAATGAAAACTTAAAGTTGGTCACATAAAAACTTGCAACTGAGTTGCAAGGTAGTATAAATACCCTAACCCTCTACGCGGTTAAAGGTTAAGGTTAAGGTTAAAAAGTAACCTTAACCTTAACCCTAACTTCATTTTTTCTTTGAAAAACGTGTTTTTCGCTATTTTTTTAAAGACTTTTTTTATTGAGAAACAGAAGGGTCGAAGAAGAAAACCGATTAGTGATTCGTATTAAGTTTTTGGATGAAAAACTCGAAAACAATTGTTTTGGGAGGGTTGGGGTTACGATTGCCATTTTGACAACTTTGCAGACATCCATTGTTGCTCATTTTGGCATGTTCCCGTACTCCAATCGTCACGAAAATTAAAAATCCGCCCCGTAGGGGCAGTATTTTTTAACGGGTAATCCGATGCAAAAAACCGCAAGTTTCTGAGATGTGTCGTTTTCGAGTAAGGTGTACCATGAACCTGCCAAAAAGGGAAAAATCAAAAAAGGAAAGAAAGAGAAAGGGCAAAAGGAAGGAAAAAATCAGACGCTAAATTCAAAAAAAAAAAAAAAAAAAAAAAACAAGTCCACGCGCATACTTTTACTTACGGGCAATGTTGCGCAGAAATGATAATATGACGTGATGATGATGTGGAAAAAAGGAGTGGTGGGAATGGGCCATGATGATGTGATTGGATGACAAGGCTCCAGCTGCAATTACTTCCATACCAGTCAATGGATCTTGATGAAACTTTCACACATTCTTGGTGATATACCACAGATGTCTACATATCATGTTTAAACAGCAGTCAAAGAACGGGGTAAGTATGTTTCAAACTTAGACTTTATTAAATGAGATCCTAGCCCTAACCCTAACCCTAACCTAACCCCAACCCTAGTAATTATCTGTTAAATTGAAGATTTATGTGATGCTAGTATTATTATGTCGTAATATAAACTTACATTTTATCCCATAAAAACTTGCAACTGAGTTGCAAGGTAGTATAAATACCCTAACCCTCTCCGCGGTTAAAGGTTAAGGTTAAGGTTAAGGTTAAAAAGTAACCTTAACCTCAAATTTTTAACCGTAACCGTGGAAAATAAACAGTTTATATCGTTAAGATAAAATGAAAACTTAAAGTTGGTCACATAAAAACTTGCAACTGAGTTGCAAGGTAGTATAAATACCCTAACCCTCTACGCGGTTAAAGGTTAAGGTTAAGGTTAAAAAGTAACCTTAACCTTAACCCTAACTTCATTTTTTCTTTGAAAAACGTGTTTTTCGCTATTTTTTTAAAGACTTTTTTTATTGAGAAACAGAAGGGTCGAAGAAGAAAACCGATTAGTGATTCGTATTAAGTTTTTGGATGAAAAACTCGAAAACAATTGTTTTGGGAGGGTTGGGGTTACGATTGCCATTTTGACAACTTTGCAGACATCCATTGTTGCTCATTTTGGCATGTTCCCGTACTCCAATCGTCACGAAAATTAAAAATCCGCCCCGTAGGGGCAGTATTTTTTAACGGGTAATCCGATGCAAAAAACCGCAAGTTTCTGAGATGTGTCGTTTTCGAGTAAGGTGTACCATGAACCTGCCAAAAAGGGAAAAATCAAAAAAGGAAAGAAAGAGAAAGGGCAAAAGGAAGGAAAAAATCAGACGCTAAATTCAAAAAAAAAAAAAAAAAAAAAAAAAAAAAAACAAGTCCACGCGCATACTTTTACTTACGGGCAATGTTGCGCAGAAATGATAATATGACGTGATGATGATGTGGAAAAAAGGAGTGGTGGGAATGGGCCATGATGATGTGATTGGATGACAAGGCTCCAGCTGCAATTACTTCCATACCAGTCAATGGATCTTGATGAAACTTTCACACATTCTTGGTGATATACCACAGATGTCTACATATCATGTTTAAACAGCAGTCAAAGAACGGGGTAAGTATGTTTCAAACTTAGACTTTATTAAATGAGATCCTAGCCCTAACCCTAACCCTAACCTAACCCCAACCCTAGTAATTATCTGTTAAATTGAAGATTTATGTGATGCTAGTATTATTATGTCGTAATATAAACTTACATTTTATCCCATAAAAACTTGCAACTGAGTTGCAAGGTAGTATAAATACCCTAACCCTCTCCGCGGTTAAAGGTTAAGGTTAAGGTTAAGGTTAAAAAGTAACCTTAACCTCAAATTTTTAACCGTAACCGTGGAAAATAAACAGTTTATATCGTTAAGATAAAATGAAAACTTAAAGTTGGTCACATAAAAACTTGCAACTGAGTTGCAAGGTAGTATAAATACCCTAACCCTAACCAACCCTAACCCTAACCCTAACCCTAACCCTAACCCTAACCCTAACCCTAACCCTAACCCTAACCCTAACCCTAACCCTAACCCTAACCCTAACCCTAACCCTAAGTAATTATCTGTTAAATTGAAGATTTATGTGATGCTAGTATTATTATGTCGTAATATAAACTTACATTTTATCCCATAAAAACTTGCAACTGAGTTGCAAGGTAGTATAAATACCCTAACCCTCTCCGCGGTTAAAGGTTAAGGTTAAGGTTAAGGTTAAAAAGTAACCTTAACCTCAAATTTTTAACCGTAACCGTGGAAAATAAACAGTTTATATCGTTAAGATAAAATGAAAACTTAAAGTTGGTCACATAAAAACTTGCAACTGAGTTGCAAGGTAGTATAAATACCCTAACCCTCTACGCGGTTAAAGGTTAAGGTTAAGGTTAAAAAGTAACCTTAACCTTAACCCTAACTTCATTTTTTCTTTGAAAAACGTGTTTTTCGCTATTTTTTTAAAGACTTTTTTTATTGAGAAACAGAAGGGTCGAAGAAGAAAACCGATTAGTGATTCGTATTAAGTTTTTGGATGAAAAACTCGAAAACAATTGTTTTGGGAGGGTTGGGGTTACGATTGCCATTTTGACAACTTTGCAGACATCCATTGTTGCTCATTTTGGCATGTTCCCGTACTCCAATCGTCACGAAAATTAAAAATCCGCCCCGTAGGGGCAGTATTTTTTAACGGGTAATCCGATGCAAAAAACCGCAAGTTTCTGAGATGTGTCGTTTTCGAGTAAGGTGTACCATGAACCTGCCAAAAAGGGAAAAATCAAAAAAGGAAAGAAAGAGAAAGGGCAAAAGGAAGGAAAAAATCAGACGCTAAATTCAAAAAAAAAAAAAAAAAAAAAAAACAAGTCCACGCGCATACTTTTACTTACGGGCAATGTTGCGCAGAAATGATAATATGACGTGATGATGATGTGGAAAAAAGGAGTGGTGGGAATGGGCCATGATGATGTGATTGGATGACAAGGCTCCAGCTGCAATTACTTCCATACCAGTCAATGGATCTTGATGAAACTTTCACACATTCTTGGTGATATACCACAGATGTCTACATATCATGTTTAAACAGCAGTCAAAGAACGGGGTAAGTATGTTTCAAACTTAGACTTTATTAAATGAGATCCTAGCCCTAACCCTAACCCTAACCTAACCCCAACCCTAGTAATTATCTGTTAAATTGAAGATTTATGTGATGCTAGTATTATTATGTCGTAATATAAACT
>CAXARO010000024.1:0-28146 GCA_963971305.1 Arcuatula senhousia | reverse complement strand
CAACTCATATTTGGCGAGTAACCGTAGCGATCAACCGTCATCCAAACCCAATAATTCAACCGCCAGGCGTCGCTGCAAAAGCATGCGTGGGATCCTGTATTGAGATATTCAGAGTATCTCAGATGCTTTATATATTTATTTACCTCCAATTACAAAAGAATAAAGATTTCGAGAGCGCAAAATTCAAATTTAAATATTTCCCTTATCAAGTTTGATTTTGAAATTATTTTTATCTTGTTACTGTAAGTATGCTTCACAAGAATACAAAGGCCACACTCGCAAACTGCTCGACTGGGGAGGGATTTGATAGTAGCATTAAGCATAGATATTGATTACTACTATTTTAGGTTCATCATTTTCATGGTTAAACTTCGAATAAAATGTAGATATTTGACCTATTTTTCTAGTCTATGTATGACTTAAACGACACATTGAAACACAAAATAAAGTGTAGCAGCGTCTAGATATAAAAATTGCCGATCATTTTCCCTTCCATTTAACAAGAAAGATTACTTTTGTTGTTTTCTCTATTCATTTTCTTTCCGTTCAAATTATATATTACTGGTATCTTGTAAATTATATCGCGGTACATAGCTACATTGTATGTAGAAACGGTGACATCACAGTTGAATATTTGGTTGAAATGAACCTAAATACCCCGATAAAATGGAACCCACGATATAATATGAGAACAGAGTATACCTTGTGTTCGATTTTTGGGTGATGGTTGTAGTACCTCCTTCCTACATTACTCATATCCCATTGTTTTTGCCACTTGAGTATCACGGATGTTCGTGCTGCATGTATGATATCTTGTTTTGTGACAGTTGTACTTAGTTCTTCGTTGTTTTCTGACTCCTTTGCAGCTTCCTTTGCCAACCTATGATATAGATCTACTAGTTGATTTCTTCTATTTCTGCATGTCCCGGTGTCCAATTTAGATTTATGATGATGCCTTTTGATTAGATTTTCTTTTTCAAAGAAAATGCCCCTGCAAAACGGATTAAGTGTACACGTATAAAATACTAAAAGCTTATGCAAAAAAATTTATCTACAGGCTGCTACGCCTTATTAAGCAATTGAATATGTAGTTTAGGGTCTGCCTGAGACAATAATCAAAAAGGGGATCGGTCTCCACGATAAATCCAAAATAACAGTGTCTCCATGCTAATTTGTAAATTCAGATTCAGCCTGTTGAAATAGGCATGTGAATTACAAGCGAGTAAACTTTTTCCTAATGAATCGTACATATGAAATATATACATTGTTAGAAAGAGTATATTTTGCTGCTTTGTTTACACTATTTTTCTTTTCATTTTTATCACACATTTTTCTAAAAGACATGAAAGAACAGTGTAAAATCAATCGTACATTTTTTTCCAAATTCAACCTTAAAAATAGACCTCTTGGAAATCTAATACATTTCATATCAAATCTTACCTTATAGTATCTTATTTGGTACTGTAAATTGCAAAATGATTCGAGAATATTCAGGTGAAATTTGAAGGCAATTTGAAAAATTCAGGTCAACTAATATAATCATTTCTAATTAACAGTTCGAAATTGGTCAATTTCCTGTTTTAACATGACGCTTGCTGGCCGATAACTCTCGATATGGAAATTTGTTTATTGTGACAAGTATCAGTCTGTTCATGTGGTGTTTGATTTTTTATTGTTCACCATCCTTCAGATTTTATTGAATTACCCCAAAAAAATGAAATAAAACTCTTAGAAAATCACATCAGACAATGTACGAGAAATTCAGCTATCTAAAGATACTTTAATATTTGAATATACTGAAGAAACACCAAAGTTTAATCGAGAGGATCCTAGATCTTCACAAGAACGACACTGTTATTTTCAGCCATTTCATATGATTAATAGTATGATTCGATTCTCTTTGATATGATTTTCTCAGGCTCCACTTAGACTAAATATAAATTACAACAAAGTTCCAGACAAATAAATTTAGCTACGCCTGATGGTGTTTCGTCTATCCAAGACCCATCAGAGGCGCTTTACCTCTCTGAAAAAAGACATAAAATATAAGTCATTTTTGCCGAAGTGTAAAGATGAACCTTACGCTAGTTTCCCAATCCAGGTCCAGGGTAATATAAGATGAGAAAAGATAAGAAAGATTTATTTGAATTTGGATTTTAAGAATAAATCTTTCTTATCATATCTTCCATTAAATAAATATAAATGAAAAAAAATCAAGAAGACACAAGATAATTATACTGTAGACTGGAGTATAGTCTATTAAAATAGAATCATTGAATGTAGACTGAGTTTTACTGTAGCCGTAGAGTATCGTTGGAGGTCCTACAAGCCCACCTACCAATAGACAATAGACAATATTTATTTGCATGATTTGCATAATGTGTTTACAATAAATGGTTATAACACAAGTTTATTGAAAACAAAACATGAGTACATACATGTATAACATTTAAAGTACCCACCTTTCTAGCCTTGCAATGCTGTACGTTGTGCCTGCGCACCTAAGCTTTTGAAAATTTGAAGCAGTAAATCAAATATAAAAAAAAATCTGTGCACCAAACAAAGTTTAAACTTTGTTTTAAAAGGATATTAAGCTTTTTGCAACAAAAAATCATCAGGCTTGGATCCAGGATTTCAGATTGGGTGGGAGGTTAAAATTTTCCAAGATTTTTTTGAGTGTTTTTTACCTTGATTTTATACAAAAAACATGATTTTTGCCAGTTTTAGGGGAGGAGTATGCCCAGTACTCCTAGGATCCGTGCCTGATCACACTGCACCTAAAAAACATTGGTCAAAAACAAAACAGAAATCTGTTTTGAACAAAGTGCAAATTGTCTCCTAAGTGTGCGCACCTGATTCTAAATCTTATATGAGGCAGCTTAAATCTGTGATGCTCCTGAAGTTAAATAATAACTATAAATGTTTTACAAGCGAAAATGAATATATACAAAATATGATCACGAGTGTGGTGTCCGCATCTGATTGATTTATACAAGTTCTGTGCACTAATTAAATCAGAGTTGTGTTACTGCACAAAAATGGGGAATCATCTATTTGAAGCAAAATGTAAAAATAGCAACAATAGTCAAATCAGAAAAAGCAACATATACTTTGTAGGCAATTAAATGAACACAGATAATTAACTGCCCTGTTTCACTTCCCTCTTCAAGAGTCTTCATACAAAATGTACCTCAATGAATGACTCTCAACAACACAACTAGCTCTCTAAACCCCATGAAACCCTGTGGGTTTTTTAGTTGGGCGCCAAATGTAACCAGAGCATGGAATACATGACAAATTTTTACATCACCTTCACCAGGGATCAAACCCTAAACTGCAATGTAACTTTAAAGTTTTGGTGTTTGAAATGAATCTACCTAGGATTTTAGTCTTTTAAAATGTTATTTTAAGGAAGAAATAGGTACTTACACACATTCTTCATGTTCTTGGAAAAGCGACAGTTGATCTTTCACTCGTGATTGAATTTTT
This sequence comes from Arcuatula senhousia, assembly GCA_963971305.1. Lineage (NCBI taxonomy): Eukaryota > Metazoa > Mollusca > Bivalvia > Mytilida > Mytilidae > Arcuatula > Arcuatula senhousia. Next base: position 24,657 of record CAXARO010000024.1, on the reverse strand, counting down.
TTGGTCTTTTGTCTCGTCCACAGGCACGGCACTCCATTTGAAAAAGACTGAAAAATTCTATCCCTTAAAAACTTTTCCAAGAACTTATAAATGTAAGAACCAACTGTGTTTTCATTATTATTTGTTGGGTATCAATTTTCCTGGTTATTGTGGTTGGCCTTGACCCACCAAACTTGATTCCCCACGAAAAGGAAATATAACATTGATCTTCAAGCTGCAAACTGCAGAACCACAAATTTCAGAATCCACGAACCAATCAATTTTCATCAAACCACGAAAATTGATACCCATGGAAAATAATGAATCCACAGTATAATACTGTTTTACATTTATTCGTTGGTTTGTCTGAAACAAAATTTTTGTTGCAGATTTATCAGGAACTACAAGAGATAAAATTTAGCTTAGTAACCCACATCCAAAATTTTAGCAGGTCACCAATGTGGTTCTGTACAAAAAAAGCAAAATTTCTAGTAGCCCAAAGAAAATGTTAGGGGCCATTGGCTAGTGGGCGAGTATGGTACTAATTTCAAACCCTGGAATGACGTTATCATTTTCATGCTAATTCATACCATGATAACAATACCAAACTACAATGCTCTTGTAGAAGATAATATGATTGCTTATTGATGAAATTGAACTCATTCAAGTCACTTTAAAAGAATTATTCATTGTATAATGCTTAAAATGTAATCCTCTTTATATTTCAGGTTAGGAAATGGCAGGAAAAAGTGAAATGCAAGGAAAAACTAGGGTAATTTATGATTTTTATTTATATGGAAATATTAAGGTAAAAATTGTTATAAATAAGCAAGTAAGTGTATGCATGTTAAAAGCAAACATCATGTACATATATATTGAAGCAATTAAAAACAAAAAGACTCAGATGGGAATTTGTCTTATCCAAAAATATCTACACGTAAGAAAGAAGCCAGTAAGACCTGTATGATTAAAAAAATGATTTACATGATATAAACATAAAAAAAAGCAATAAACATGATAAATGCTTTTGAAATATAGGGCTGTTACAGCATTTAACATACATGGGATGGGTGGAAGGCAAAATTAAATTGCCACTATGGTTGACTTTAAAAACTTTTGTAAACTGAATGAAAATAATGTTAGTTTAAAAATTCAATTCTTTGGGTGACTTTCCTTTTAAACAGTGCCTTCCCCCTGTCCCATGTATGTTTTGCTGGAACAGGCCTTAGGTAGTACATATAACTAATAAAGAGATCCTAAAATAAATGATAAAACAAGAATTTCTACATTCAGTTCATTCCCTGTCTGGTTGGCACCTTAGTAAGAAACATCTATCTACATACATGTATTTAAAAAAATCAAACACCTAAATAAAATTTTAAATCTGACACAAATTTCAAATACATGTAAGTATGTTGTTTGCATGCACTTAATTTTTATTCCATAAGTTCATGATTAATTTTACATGTAAAAAATCTGTATATTTAAGATTATTCCTGTGCCTGAATGGCAGAGTTCAAGAAATAATGCATTGAAAAAAGTAAGAAGATTAGCTGAAAAGGTAAGAAATACTGAGTTTTCAGATCTCTGATGACATCATCATGATCATAGAAGATATTTTGGCACTCTGTAAAGGAATTCCGTTATTGCTCTTGTTGAAAAAGTATTTTTATTTTCAGACTACTTGGTACTACAACAAAGTCAATTTTCTTTTATATTTATATTTACAACACTATTAATTACACAGGTTGAGAAACTTTCAAAGCAGAATGGCTTCCCACCCATGGGCTTTTTTTATATTCATGGTGGTCAGATAAATGTATATGGTAAGATAAAATCAAATTCATATGTTACATAATTTGTTGTTGATTCTTTTTTTTTTCTTTTTTTTTCTTTTACAGATTTCTTGGTTTGCCGTTTGACTTCCAGTTCTGTTCATATTTTGTTATGTTACAACTGGGGGAAGTACTAGAATGTCAAGATTTTTACCTTGCATCTGGTATTTTCTTTTTTTGTTGCATGATGTTATTCAACACCATCATTTCCAACTCTTAAGATAAAGAAAAGATTTGCACTGTTGGTGGACACAGTAAGGGGTGAAATGGAAAGGTATCATGAAATGAAATATAACCATGCCACATCTGATAAAGTATGAAATGCTATTTTTCAAAATGCTTTACTGTTTTTTTAATATACACATCTTATAAAGTATGCCTTCAAATGTGATTTGTATTTATATATTGTACTTATTTTTTGCCTATGATAAAAGGTCACAGAAAAGCATGTGAGGAGATCTTTTCAGAGAAGAATCTTCAGGAAATGGATCCACAGATAATGGAGCCTGAATGCTTGGGAGAAGGTATATTAAGAAAGTTAAAAAAAACAATGTCATGATAACTGAAAGTTCTTTTCACAATGTAAGTTGACATAATGGTCTGTGGCTGTTCACTGTATCAAAAATAATTTACCTTGCTAAACACTAACATTTAAACAGACTATCATTTGTATAAACTGTGCTATTCAAAATAAAAACTTCGAATATTCATGGATTTATGTTGATGCATTTTTGTCTCGCCTGCGACGAATAATCGCTGAAGGTGAGACATAGGTATTACTTTCAGGCGGCGGCAGCGCAAACTTTTTGTAAGACTTTTGTGGACAATGAATTGCTTAAAAAGTATAATACTTAGGCATCTGATATTGGGTATACAGACAGTTCAGGTTATGGTCTACGCAACTGTCACCATGCTGTGTGACCCTGACCCCATTTTCACGCTCCAGTGACTCTGTGAACTTAAGTTTTTTTCAGGCTGTAAACTTTTTTGAAAGACTTTTGTGGACGATGATTTGCTGGAAAAGTATAATAGCAAGGCATCTGATATTTGGTATACAGACAGTTCAGGTCATGATCTACCCAACTGTCACCATGCCACGTGACCCTGACCCCATTTTTAGGCTCTAGTGACTCTGTGAACTTAGGTCTTTTTCAGGCTGTAAACTTTTTGTAAGACTTTTATGGACTATGTATTGCTAGAAAAGTATAATAGCTAGGCATCTGATATTGGGTATACAGACACTCATTGTGTTTATATCAAGAAATAAAAGCTTAGGTAGTTGATTTAATTGATGGTGCCGGCAGGCGAGACATACTTTTAGTGGCCACACTTGTTGTCTCATTTGTATAGGTAAGTGGGACATTACCCTCAGCAATAACTTTTTGTGTATAAGTACATGTATAATGAGCACCTTTTGTTCTTTGAAACTAGAAGTCAAATAAGTATATGGAAAAAGTGTTAACTCTTGTTTAATGTACTAGGGACTGTTGATGAGAAAAAGAATGCAGACACCATCATGACAGTAGACCTCAGGAATATCGATCTTGGGATCAACTTCTCAGCAGTAAAGGTTGATGATCTAAGGAAAATATTTTCCTTAATGTTGTACAACAAAGGTACATTTCTAATATCATTTGTTTGTTTTGTTATAAATTGTTGACATTTTACATGTATTTGGTAATATGTTTGGTGTTTTCTAGAAGCATGCATGTATTGCATCAATTCACAATATTATGTCATTGCTTCAAAGTTCTTCAAAGTTTCATATTTAGCAATCATGAATTCATTGTTATACAAACATAAACTCCAAATATGTTAATACAATTTTTAAATAATGGTGTACATGTATTACTAAAGGAAAAGGAGAAAGATCAACGTACGCAGAAGGTCGAGTTCCTGAATTTTGGCCACAGGATGTACCTTTTGTATCCCATTCAAAAAGGAGAGGTACACTTAATTATGTTATAATATACTGTGGATTCATTTATTTTGGTAGGAACCCATTTTTGTGGTTTGACGAAGAGGAATTAGTTGGTGGTTTCTTAAATTCATGGTTCAGAGGTCTGCAGCATACATGCCATACAGATCAATGTTAAATTTCCTTTTCGTGGGATAAAGACCACCAAAGAAATTGATTCCCCACCAATAATAATGAAACCACAATACTTAAGGTCATAAAATAAAAGTTCTCTCAAAAATATTTTTTTAAACTTGCAGCATAATAAATAATAAAAGTAATAAATAATTAATTGGCAGACATCATGAGTCTCTTTTTTTAATGGTATTTTTGTGTTGTTTCTTTGTGTTGTCTTTGTCGTTCTTGTTTTGTGGTTTTGTCTTAAACATTTTTAGACTTTTGAGATACAGATACACTTTGATACCTAATTGCTCCCTTCACAGTTCTTAAAAATCATAAATAAAAAAATTTCTTTGGAGTATATGAGTATTGTTGCCTCCCCTGAAAAAAAGAAGGAAACGTCAATTAATCTTTGTCCATCGATTGGCTACGTGTAGCAATCTTGTTATTATTAAATTAATTGAAACATCTTTATGCTATTTAGGCAGCATAGGTTAAAATGTTTTTCATTGACTAGAGCATGGTAGAAGAGTTCTTTGGTACCTAATCGCTTCCTTCACAGTTCTGAAAAATCATGAATTAAAAAAAAACTTATATTTTTTACTTTGGAGTATATTAGTAATTGAACTTTCTGAAACATGAAGGAGACACCTACATGTAGTAGTCTCTGTTCATCCATTGGCTACCTGTAGCAATCTTGTTATTATTAGATTTATTGAAACATCTTAATGTGTTTAAACAACATGAGTTAAAATGTTTTTAATTGTAGATGATGGTAGAAGAGTTCTATCTGCCGACTTGTTGGTCAAATGCCTTGAGGCATTTAAGGAGTATTGTGTAGAGGTATTGAGAATAAAGAGACTGTTTATGCTAATTGATCAGAAGTAAAAGACGTTAATACACTAAACCTTTTCCTGTTGATACTTTTTTAATATTACACATGTAATTTAATAAAGGGGAAAAACTAGGGGACATGGAAATGATGGGCATCTGTCTGCAACATGTTTTTGTAAGTGCTCTCATGGCTACAAATTTTGAGGGATTTATAGAAAATTTGTATCACTCAATTAGTAATACCAGCATTGTTTTATAATTTTTGTAGGAGTTATGGGACTTTGACTATAAGAAATGACTTGTTTTTTTTTTCTAAACTTGACCTTGTAAGTGCACTCATCCATACAGATATAGACAGATTTTCATGGAATTTTCACTAAATGTTTATACCACATTTGAAAATCAGTATTGTTTGATATTTTTGCTTGATCCGTTGGGTCCCTGGAATTTCATTCTTATAATATTCTCAAGGTATTGTAAGCTTTATACAGAAAGTTCAAAAACAACTGTTCCAACTCTGTCAATAGAGTAGATTAAATGTATTAAATGTTAATTAACATCTCATATTATTATTTTTATCTACAGAAGATTAAATCTGGCTGGAAACCTGTGAACATTTGTAGTACGTTAAATTTGGCTAAGTTAATGGTATGTATTTTTTCCTTTGTAATGTATAAAATATTTAATGCAGAGATTATTTGTAATCCATATTTGTGTTGCGGAGTCATTTTTGCATTATCTGATATCTTTAGGATAACAAAAACTTCTGTAACGTTTTTTTTGTTTACCAATTTTTTAAAAACACAGGCAACATACATGCATGTATTAAAAACAAAAGAATATGAAATATGTCTTCCATGAAAAATCACATTTCTAGTTAAATCTTTCTTTTGTTTTTTTGATTTTGTCTATCTGTAGCTAATGTACAGTGTATTAATAGCTTCCTTAAGAACCCACTCAATTTTGACTTGACTTGAATTTTATTCTCATGTGTAATGCAAAATCTATCACTTGTAAAGAATAATAAGGAGGATGAACAAATGGAGGAGAAGGAGATGGTTGTAGAGGAGAAGGAGATGGTTGTAGAGGAGAAGGAGATGTTAGAAGAGGAGAAGGTGATCATGGTTGAAGAGGAAAAGGAATTGGTTGAAGAGGAAAAGGAATTGGTTGAAGAGGAAAAGGAATTGGTTGAAGAGGAAAAGGAATTGGTTGAAGAGGAAAAGGAAATGGTTGAAGAGGAAAAGGAGATGGTTATTGATCAGCCGTTCGAGGAGGTTTACACTCTCTTTTTTTCCAACATTTTGATTTAGAACATATTTTATTCATGAAATAAATATGCATGAAAGGATTCGAACTCCTTCCATTTAAAATTCTACAAATAGTGGACAGTTGCAATTTCCTGTACAAAACTGTATAAGTCAAAAACTTTAGCTGGTAATATACATGTATTTATCTATTGATTTGTATTTTAAATACAAAAAGTATCGATACTGTTTGAATTTTTTATGTCTTATATATAATTGAGACTTTACTTATTATCTGAATGTAGAGTTTTAAAGTTTTTAAAAAGCATTTATCCAATTTACCTTAATATGATTACAGGGAGATACAAGGACTGTCATTGACCATCTTTTGATGGGAAATGAGCTGACCCCTGATCTGGTTGCTGCTATTAGGAGTACACCAGTATACCAGCAAGCTGGAAAGGTTGATTTTCAACCAAGGAAAAAACTGTTGAGGTTTGAATCATAACATTTACAACACATATAATCTTTCATTAAGTATCAAATAAACATAACTAAATGTTACAAAATATTCCATAAAACAAACCAAAATCAAATAATAACTATGTATAATATGTGTATAATAGCATTGACTGGTGGCACAATTTTCCCATGCAGCACTTTATAGGCATCCTAGAATATAATGGTAATTTATATATTAACCTTCCTTTGTAGATCTTATAAAGGACCAAAAGAGTTAGTTCCAGGTGAAGGCCATCCTTCATTCTGGAACACTTTAAGTATATTTCCTGATGTTTCCAGGATAATGTTGTATATGTTTGCAAATGAACATCTTGACCATTATTGTTGTCAGGTAAGAGCATGGAACAAGCACAACAGTTAATTTACCCCATGCAATCTAGCATTTGCTGATGATAGACAAGTTTTAAATTTTGTTTGAAACTACTTTATAAACACGTTCTAATAAATATTTAAAAGATCCTTTTTAAAACAACCAATTATATATACATAGGGGAGTAAAGAGCAATAAACTGACATCACTCTATAGTGAACACTGCTATGTTTCCAATAAGAGTAGATCTTATGCTTTATTGTATTTATTTCTAGTATGAAGCACATAAAGTTACAGTTGAAGATCTGAAAGATGCATTTGATAATGCAGCAAGTCGTGCATCCACAGTGCATGACTTGCTAAAGGAGGAGGCACTGCATCTTCTAACAGATGCAAAGCCAAGTATGTAACTATAATCAACTATGATTAAGCATATACATTGTACCTGTAGCAATGTAATTTATTTCTTATTCATGGTTTCAACTGTATTTTTCAGATGGCTATGTGCATGCAGCCTTTATGAAAGAACTATATACAAAACAATAAAATTTTAATTTATGCATTAAAATTTTATTTATTCCTTGACTGGTAATTACATAGCATTTTGAATATATTTCTAATGTTGACTATAACTATTTTTCTTAAATAAAACAAAATAAAATATATAATCAAATCTGATAAATATATATCCAAAACCAAAACATATTGTTTAAAGACAATTACACATTATTTTCATCCAAACAGCTTTATCAACCTGGATGTTTTTCGCTGGGTATTTGAGATCAACATTGACTCTCTATACTGAGAAAAACATTGATGCTCCATTCCATATGTCAGCATGCCCGTGTGTAGAGGGAGACAGGGAAACAATTTACTTTTATATGGACAAAGGAGAGAATTATTATCCATTGTCTTTAAGAAGTTTGTGGTGTGGTAAATAGATATTTATATATACTAGTATATATGTGTGTGTACAAGTACATGTAGTATTTAGAATTTATTTAAAGTGGTTTTTATATAAGTTAATCAACTAATAAAATGAGAATAGGAATTTAGTGCAATCTTAACTGGGGTGAAGCTTAATTATTTGAAACTGGAAAAAATGCCAAAAATACCTTGATCTGAATAAAATTACTAAATTGTAAAAAATTGAATATTTTTTTTTAAATTGTTACAATTCTAAGAAATGTCTAAATATGCTCTGCAACCAATTCAATAACCTTTACAGATATTTCATCTATATCTATATAATAATTTGCCTTATTTAAATCTTAATTTTTATTACAGCTAATAATGTAAATACAAGAAGGGTTAACGTTGTTGAAGAAGTAGCTCAAAAGTGCATAAATACAGATGAATCTGTTGGGTAAGTACTTTTTAAAAAATAGCTAATAAACGAATTCTATATATTTAAATGCATACATTGGTTCTATTTAGCGTAATGAAGCAGAGCCTAAAATTTTACTACTAGGTTTCAGAAGATCATGGTGGAATTTTTATGGTATTGAAGAACAAATGTGGGATAATTAAACTAAAGATATAATTTGCTAAAAATATTCAAGTTAAATGAACAAAAAATATTTTTCTCTACTTTTGAACTTCCTAGTAATGTTTTGGATCAAAATTGATAAAATAAACCAAAATATCCAGAAATTACAATTTTTTGGGTATAAATGCTAACACAAATAAACAAAATAAAACAACTTCAGTTTAATCTTTAACTATTCTTTATAGCTAAGGTGGTCTTAAAATTTGCTTCATGATTTACTAGTAAATCACGTTCATGTTTTATTTGTATTCTAAGTCGATTCTTGAGTCAAGTCGGATAATGCTAAAATAATGTAAATGAAAAGTTTTCTGGGAGACGGATTTATATAAGGCTTCAAGTCTTGTTTCTGAATCCCGTGATTAATTTGTTGTATTATTGTCACATTGTCTCATTTTCAATATTTGTAAAATTCGCAAATTAATAAATAAATATGTTTACACCAAAATTTACTTCAATGATGCCAAAGAAGCTGCATTATTGCAGATAATAATACATATGTTTACATGTGTTTTGTCTGTCCACTATTCAAAAAGAGAAAATAAATATGATGTATACTTTATTAATATTAAGCCCAATCTTTGCAAATTACAGGACACTTCCAGGAATTTCATGTGAAAAGAGGTAATTTATGTATTTTTTTTGTGATATTATTCTTGATTAATTGATAAATCATGAATTTTCATATTACGTTTGAATAATATACTTCAATGAATCAAATAAAAATATTTTTTTTAAAAATATTAAAATGAACCCAGCTTGCCACCAAAGATGTTCATGCAAACCTAATTGTTTCTCTATTTAATTTTGATATAAAATGATAAATGAATAAATAATAACGAAAAAAGGGGAACCCAAAATCAATTCCACACATCTTTGCAAAGCAACTAGAACTAAAGTTATTGGATGATATTCATAATATGCTTTTAGGAGTATCAGCAGGTATAATTATACCATATACCAACAGGACATCAACAGGATAAGGAATGGAGAATGGCTCGATGATAGTGTGGTTAATATGTTAATTAGGTATATAATAAAGAGGATGGTGACTTATAGTGTAAATAAATATATCTTCAACCCTAATATTTTTATAATATCTTAAAAGTTTATAAGCATTTAATTATCAATACCTGTGCATTATAGTAATTTCTCATAGGACAAAATAGCTATTTTTGAATCTCATGCAGGATTATCAACTTAATACTTTTCTAATTCATGAATTTGTTTTTTGCAACAGACATCTAATTGAAGGCCACGAATCAAGTGTGCTGGACTCAACATTTGCCAGAGCTTTGATGGTTCCAAAGCAGGCAAATTGTCTTGATGATGGGTAAAAAGATTTATAAAACATGTCAATTATAATGATTACTTTTGAATAACCAGCAATAACTATTCAAATAAATATAATTTTATGCATAACTGAGTATCTTGGATATAGATTTTGCCTTTGATCATTTACCAATATCATGTCAGTATGTGGATCATATTCTTCTGGTACATATTCCATTTTCTTTCGTTTTTAATATATTTCTTTCTAATATTTTTTTTAGAACAAGATTAAGATTTTCAACTGTAAATGTTGCTGAAGGTATGGTGTATACCAGAAGGCTAGCCATCCATGAACTTGACACCATTATAATTCCCATATGTGATAAGTAAGACTTGTTAATCACCTGTTAATCACTATTAAAGATGAAATTGAAAATTTATTAAATGATATACATTCATGATATATAAGCAATCATATACAATACAATCATATACAATATTCAATACAAGTATATACAAATACAAAATACAATACTATAGGATCACTAATGCGTTGAGCATATTGAGTGAATAACCAAAATATGATCACATTTAAGGTTATCATTTCACACTGTGAATTAATTATCAGGATTTCTTTCACTGGGAAAAATCAGTAATTCACATATGTCTATGTGATAAAATCATATAAATTCATATATTGATGATATACAATTCAAATTTTGATTGTAATTGTATATCATCAACATTAAAAAACCAAGCCAGCTGTTCCATGTATTAATAAATTGCAATATATTACAGCATATACTATACTTTGATTTTTGAAGTCTGAAAATTTTGGCATCTTTTATTGTTTTATTAATTTTTAACCTTTTATTGTGATTTTCTTATTTGGATTTTACCTTTTAAATGTGGTTTTACCATCTAAACTATTGTTTCATTATTATTTCAGCCTGCACTGGTTCACTGTTTACTTTTTGCCAAAGCAAAAAAAGTTAATGTATGTGTGTTCTATGGGTGGAAGAAATTTAAAGGTCATGAATCTTCTTAGAAGGTTAGTAATTTTTAGATCATAACTAAAGAACTAGTACAGGATTGTGATAAGAATACTAGTACAAAAGTTTGTGAAATGATTTATTCAATGCATAATAAATAACTATTTTGTAAAATTTAAGTGGCATATCAGCAAATCAAAAGACTGAAATGTGGAAGACAATAAACCAGTAAACATGGACAATAATTGCCTTAATTAAGCGAAAAACCAAACAAATATACAAATAAAACAATTAAAGGTATTGATATTAATGTAACTGTATTGCATAATTATTATTTCAGCTTCTTCTGTGAAATGTTGAAAATAGAAAAAAGTGAAATTACTTTTGAGCTCCCACAAGTAAGTTTAAGTTTTTCTGAGTGTTTTAACGTGAAATACATTACATATGTAATTGTAAAAATTTAAGACTGCATGTATGTTATTTATGTAATTCTGGCCAGAGTGAAAATTAACATGCATGAACACCACTTTCTATTTCATTGTTAAAAAATATGGAAATTTGGAAAATATCCAATTATGGACTTGACCATGCATTGTGTGGTTACATTGCATGAAAAGATTCAAAACTATATTATGCAATATACAATGTACATATATATAGATAGAATTTCAATTTTTTTACATAATTAGCAACACTATTATTATAATATTGTAAATAGGTTTCAAAATTATAGATGTAAATTTACTTTTAATGTTTTACTTTTGTTCTTAATAAAGGTACCAAAACAACAAAATGGGAATGATTGCGGAGTTTATGTCATCCTTTATGCAAAATCTATGATAGAGGTAAAATATGTCAGTAAATGTGATCTTGAATATAATACACATTTAGAAGCTATAATTTAAAACTGTAATATCTCAAAAACTATAAAAGATATTCACATAAATCCTTGATACAGACATGCATGCATGCATTATATACGGTACATAAAATAGAAACAACAAAATGGCTTCTGTGGCATTGTACACTATAGGTCTTTGAAAACACAAAATTGTCATATTAGAAAAGAAATAATTCATGTCCGGCCGTTGTTTATTTTCGATTTAACCATGGGTGCCCATTATTTTCGTGTATTTAACCCCTCGCTCCGCTGCGCTACGCTCTGGGTAAAATATCCACGAAAATAATGGGCACCCATGGTTAAATCTCCAATAAACCACGGGCGGCCATGAATTATTTCTTAAGTAAAATATGAAAGTATTACATTGCAAAGATTTTTGATAAATGTAGAAATGCCACCTAAATTTGAATGTGAAATACTCTTCTCATATTAATTGTCAAGATGGTAAATAAAATTTTATTTCTCATTCAAATTGAATATTTTTTTACACACTGTGATATTCTTTATAATCTTTTGCCTTTTTATGCAATTTCTTCCGTTTTTATAAATTCCACAACAAACAAACAAAAAAAAAAGAGTTAGAATAAGAAAATAAAATCATTCATAAACCATATGAATATACATGTATTTACACATTGGACAATTAACAAGCTGCCAATACATGTAATTATTATAATATGTATGATGTGGTAAATTTACTATTAAATGTTTTTATTGCAGAATGAGCACATCCCGATGAGAATCCAAGGCAACAGAAGTCCAAGGCAGCAAGTTATGGACATTCTTAATGATGTTGGACAGTTATGTGACTAATACATGTATAATTCAATTGTATGAAACTGAATCATGTAACTGTAATGTTAAGATTCATGGTTTTGGGCTTTTATCAACCATATACTAATGTTATAGTGTAAAAGTTAATTGAACATCTTAATCATTAACTCTTTAACTAAGAAGTTTGACTTCAAAAGATGTCACGGTTGATCTTTTTGATTTTTGGACTTTTATCAACCGTATATTAATGTAATAGTGTATAAGTAAATTGAACATCTCAATCATTAACTCTTTAACTAAGTAGTTTGACTTCATTAGATGTCATGGTTGATCTTTTTGATTTTTGGACTTTTATCAACCGTATATTAATGTAATAGTGTATAAGTAAATTGAACATCTCAATCATTAACTCTTTAACTAAGAAGTTTGACTTCATTAGATGTCATGGTTGATCTTTATGATTTTTGGACTTTTATCAACCGTAGATTAATGTTATAGTGTATAAGTTAATTGAACATCTCAATCATAAGAAGTTTGACTTCATTAGATGTCACGGTTGATCTTTTTAATTTTTGGACTTTTATCAACCGTAGATTAATGTTATAGTGTATAAGTTAATTGAACATCTTAATCATTAACTCTTTAACTAAGAAGTTTGACTTCATTAGATGTCACGGTTGATCTTTTTGATTTTTGGACTTTTATCAACCGTATATTAATGTAATAGTGTATAAGTTAATTGAACATCTCAATCATTAACTCTTTAACTAAGTAGTTTGACTACAAAAGATGTCACGGTTGATCTTTTAGATTTTTGGACTTTTATCAACCGTAGATTAATGTTATAGTGTATAAGTAAATTGAACATCTCAATCATTAACTCTTTAACTAAGTAGTTTGACTTCATTAGATGTCACGGTTGATCTTTTTGATTTTTGGACTTTTATCAACCGTAGATTAATGTTATAGTGTATAAGTAAATTGAACATCTCAATCATTAACTCTTTAACTACGAAGTTTGACTTCATTAGATGTCACGGTTGATCTTTTTGATTTTTGGACTTTTATCAACCGTAGATTAATGTAATAGTGTATAAGTAAAATGAACATCTCAATCATTAACTCTTTAACTAAGTAGTTTGACTTCATTAGATGTCACAGTTGATCTTTTTGATTTTTGGACTTTTATCAACCGTATATTAATGTTATAGTGTATAAGTAAATTGAACATCTCAATCATTAACTCTTTAACTAAGAAGTTTGACTTCATTAGATGTCACGGTTGATCTTTTTGATTTTTGGACTTTTATCAACCGTAGATTAATGTTATAGTGTATAAGTTAATTGAACATCTCAATCATTAACTCTTTAACTAAGAAGTTTGACTTCATTAGATGTCGCGGTTGATCTTTTTGATTTTTGGACTTTTATCAACCGTAGATTAATGTTATAGTGTATAAGTTAATTGAACATCTCAATCATTAACTCTTTAAATAAGAAGTTTGACTTCATTAGATGTCATGGTTGATCTTTTTGATTTTTGGACTTTTATCAACCGTATATTAATGTAATAGTGTATAAGTTAATTGAACATCTCAATCATTAACTCTTTAACTAAGAAGTTTGACTACAAAAGATGTCACGGTTGATCTTTTTGATTTTTGGACTTTTATCAACCGTATATTAATGTAATAGTGTATAAGTAAATTTAACATCTCAATCATTAACTCTTTAACTAAGAAGTTTGACTTCATTAGATGTCACGGTTGATATTTTTGATTTTTGTACTTTTGTCAACCATATACTAATGTTAAAGTGTATAAGTTAATTGAACATCTTAATCATTAACTCTTTAACTAAGAAGTTTGACTAAAAAAAGACGTCACGGTTGATCTTTTTGATTTTTGGACTTTTATCAACCGTAGATTAATGTTATAGTGTATAAGTAAATTGAACATCTAAATCATTAACTCTTTAACTAAGAAGTTTGACTTCATTAGATGTCACGGTTGATCTTTTTGATTTTTGTACTTTTGTCAACCGTATATTAATGTAATAGTGTATAAGTAAATTGAACATCTCAATCATTAACTCTTTAACTAAGAAGTTTGACTTCATTAGATGTCATGGTTGATCTTTATGATTTTTGGACTTTTATCAACCGTAGATTAATGTTATAGTGTATAAGTTAATTGAACATCTCAATCATAAGAAGTTTGACTTCATTAGATGTCACGGTTGATCTTTTTAATTTTTTGACTTTTATCAACCGTAGATTAATGTTATAGTGTATAAGTTAATTGAACATCTCAATCATTAACTCTTTAACTAAGTAGTTTGACTACAAAAGATGTCACGGTTGATCTTTTAGATTTTTGGACTTTTATCAACCGTAGATTAATGTTATAGTGTATAAGTAAATTGAACATCTCAATCATTAACTCTTTAACTAAGAAGTTTGACTAAAAAAAGACGTCACGGTTGATCTTTTTGATTTTTGGACTTTTATCAACCGTAGATTAATGTTATAGTGTATAAGTAAATTGAACATCTCAATCATTAACTCTTTAACTAAGAAGTTTGACTTCATTAGATGTCATGGTTGATCTTTTTGATTTTTGGACTTTTATCAACCGTATATTAATGTAATAGTGTATAAGTTAATTGAACATCTCAATCATTAACTCTTTAACTAAGAAGTTTGACTACAAAAGATGTCACGGTTGATCTTTTTGATTTTTGGACTTTTATCAACCGTATATTAATGTAATAGTGTATAAGTAAATTTAACATCTCAATCATTAACTCTTTAACTAAGAAGTTTGACTTCATTAGATGTCACGGTTGATCTTTTTGATTTTTGTACTTTTGTCAACCATATACTAATGTTAAAGTGTATAAGTTAATTGAACATCTTAATCATTAACTCTTTAACTAAGAAGTTTGACTAAAAAAAGACGTCACGGTTGATCTTTTTGATTTTTGGACTTTTATCAACCGTAGATTAATGTTATAGTGTATAAGTAAATTGAACATCTAAATCATTAACTCTTTAACTAAGAAGTTTGACTTCATTAGATGTCACGGTTGATCTTTTTGATTTTTGTACTTTTGTCAACCGTATATTAATGTAATAGTGTATAAGTAAATTGAACATCTCAATCATTAACTCTTTAACTAAGAAGTTTGACTTCATTAGATGTCATGGTTGATCTTTATGATTTTTGGACTTTTATCAACCGTAGATTAATGTTATAGTGTATAAGTTAATTGAACATCTCAATCATAAGAAGTTTGACTTCATTAGATGTCACGGTTGATCTTTTTAATTTTTGGACTTTTATCAACCGTAGATTAATGTTATAGTGTATAAGTTAATTGAACATCTTAATCATTAACTCTTTAACTAAGAAGTTTGACTTCATTAGATGTCACGGTTGATCTTTTTGATTTTTGGACTTTTATCAACCGTATATTAATGTAATAGTGTATAAGTAAATTGAACATCTCAATCATTAACTCTTTAACTAAGAAGTTTGACTACAAAAGATGTCACGGTTGATCTTTTTGATTTTTGGACTTTTATCAACCGTACATTAATGTAATAGTGTATAAGTTAATTGAACATCTCAATCATTAACTCTTTAACTAAGTAGTTTGACTACAAAAGATGTCACGGTTGATCTTTTAGATTTTTGGACTTTTATCAACCGTAGATTAATGTTATAGTGTATAAGTAAATTGAACATCTCAATCATTAACTCTTTAACTAAGTAGTTTGACTTCATTAGATGTCACGGTTGATCTTTTTGATTTTTGGACTTTTATCAACCGTATATTAATGTTATAGTGTATAAGTAAATTGAACATCTCAATCATTAACTCTTTAACTACGAAGTTTGACTTCATTAGATGTCACGGTTGATCTTTTTGATTTTTGGACTTTTATCAACCGTAGATTAATGTAATAGTGTATAAGTAAAATGAACATCTCAATCATTAACTCTTTAACTAAGTAGTTTGACTTCATTAGATGTCACAGTTGATCTTTTTGATTTTTGGACTTTTATCAACCGTATATTAATGTTATAGTGTATAAGTAAATTGAACATCTCAATCATTAACTCTTTAACTAAGAAGTTTGACTTCATTAGATGTCACGGTTGATCTTTTTGATTTTTGGACTTTTATCAACCGTAGATTAATGTTATAGTGTATAAGTTAATTGAACATCTCAATCATTAACTCTTTAACTAAGAAGTTTGACTTCATTAGATGTCGCGGTTGATCTTTTTGATTTTTGGACTTTTATCAACCGTAGATTAATGTTATAGTGTATAAGTAAATTGAACATCTCAATCATTAACTCTTTAACTAAGAAGTTTGACTTCATTAGATGTCATGGTTGATCTTTTTGATTTTTGGACTTTTATCAACCGTATATTAATGTAATAGTGTATAAGTTAATTGAACATCTCAATCATTAACTCTTTAACTAAGAAGTTTGACTAAAAAAAGACGTCACGGTTGATCTTTTTGATTTTTGGACTTTTATCAACCGTAGATTAATGTTATAGTGTATAAGTAAATTGAACATCTAAATCATTAACTCTTTAACTAAGAAGTTTGACTTCATTAGATGTCGCGGTTGATCTTTTTGATTTTTGGACTTTTATCAACCGTAGATTAATGTTATAGTGTATAAGTAAATTGAACATCTCAATCATTAACTCTTTAACTAAGAAGTTTGACTTCATTAGATGTCATGGTTGATCTTTTTGATTTTTGGACTTTTATCAACCGTATATTAATGTAATAGTGTATAAGTTAATTGAACATCTCAATCATTAACTCTTTAACTAAGAAATTTGACTAAAAAAAGACGTCACGGTTGATCTTTTTGATTTTTGGACTTTTATCAACCGTAGATTAATGTTATAGTGTATAAGTTAATTGAACATCTCAATCATTAACTCTTTAACTAAGAAGTTTGACTTCATTAGATGTCGCGGTTGATCTTTTTGATTTTTGGACTTTTATCAACCGTAGATTAATGTTATAGTGTATAAGTAAATTGAACATCTCAATCATTAACTCTTTAACTAAGAAGTTTGACTTCATTAGATGTCATGGTTGATCTTTTTGATTTTTGGACTTTTATCAACCGTATATTAATGTAATAGTGTATAAGTTAATTGAACATCTCAATCATTAACTCTTTAACTAAGAAGTTTGACTAAAAAAAGACGTCACGGTTGATCTTTTTGATTTTTGGACTTTTATCAACCGTAGATTAATGTTATAGTGTATAAGTAAATTGAACATCTAAATCATTAACTCTTTAACTAAGAAGTTTGACTTCATTAGATGTCACGGTTGATCTTTTTGATTTTTGTACTTTTGTCAACCAAATACTAATGTTATAGTGTATAAGTTAATTGAACATCTTAATCATTAACTCTTTAACTAAGTAGTTTGACTACAAAAGATGTCACGGTTGATCTTTTAGATTTTTGGACTTTTATCAACCGTAGATTAATGTTATAGTGTATAAGTAAATTGAACATCTCAATAATTAACTCTTTAACTAAGAAGTTTGACTTCATTAGATGTCACGGTTGATCTTTTTGATTTTTGGACTTTTATCAACCGGGCGTTCAAAATATCTGATGGCAAGTCAGAAGCATTCAGGTCTTGTGAAATGACTTCCTTGCAGTGTTTGCAGTTAGTCATCTTGCATGTTATGCACTTGAGTTCAGGAGATGCACCACTGTAATCAACTCTTATGATGTGGTAAGATGCTTCTCCTAACTCTTCCCATCGGACACATACTACTGAGTTGTTCTCAGGAACACCATGTATATCAATCTAGATATCATACAAGTAAACATAAAAAAATGCAAAGCTGAGTTAGATTAACAGCTATTTGTGACACTCAAAGAATCAATTAATGAAATAAGTTTACAGTTACAGCTTGAAAAACAATATGCATGGTTATTTCCATTTTAATGACAGGTCTTACAAACTTGAAAAAGTAAAAATCAAGGAAAAACAATCATATAATAATGCAGCTTAACCTTTTTAAGGGAAGCAATCAATGTGACCTCCGTTTATTTTTCATCTCTATATCAGGAAATTTAGATGTTTTTTTACAAATTGTGTAAACTTCAAATTAAAATACCCGTATAAAGATGAAAATAAATATTTTGGAGTATTCTGGGAATTTGGTGGGTTTTTCTAAAAATAAATTCTGTGTTGATTTCTGAATTTCCGATATGGGATCCTCCTAAGAAACTGCATGTAAATCATGGATTTAAAAAGTGTTTTACAAAAAATTTCGCATTAAAATGAGCAGTTTTATTCTGTTTATATATTTTATCTTACATGAGTCTTATTCTTGTCATAGGAATGGTCATTTGTATACAAGTCTGAAAAAGATAAAGAAAGAATATCTCCATTGGACATGGATGCCCAACACTGTCCCCAAATTAAACAAGTAATACTGTGAGCGAGCTCACAAAAGGATACCCCCCGTTACATATTGGACTCTGTACTGCCAAAAACACCTAAATTTTCGAACACCCGTGAAGGTTAGCACTGCTGGTGGAGTTTTAATTCCCCAAGGTTAGCCCGCTCCGACACCAACACATTTGTGTTGCAGAACACATCAAAGCTTTAAATTATCCGTTTAAATTTCAAAATTGTCTAAGCCCTAAGAATCTTCCTATCCCAGATATAGGCTAATCATCTTAGTAATAATTTGGTTCCCCAGTTCGGTATTTTTGGTTTTACTGTTTTATGCTCTTCATAATCATATAGTGTTTGACATTTTCAATATTTTTGATAAAGCGCCTCTGATGAGATTTGAAAAGACAAAATGCGCCTCAGGCGTAGCAAAATCTATTGTCTGGAACTTTGTTGTCATTTGTATTTTGTGAAAGTGACACTGAACAAGAGGCTCCCAGGAGCCTGAATCGCTCACCTGACATATGTGCCTAAAGTAAAGGTTATAAGGCAAAATCTATTTGACATTGAAAGGGTCATAAGATTAATAAGGGGGTCATCTGACAATATGGTGGATCTTAAGGTGCTGATCACTTTTGTTCTCAATCAAAATCTAAAAATCTGTCACCCTTTTTGAGTTATTAGCAAAAAACTGCAGTTTAATCTAATGTTCTATTTTAGCCACAGCGGCCATGTTTTACGTTGAATCATAAATCCCCACATTAGTTCTAAGCACCGTATGCTAATGAACGACCATTCCAAGTTTGGTTGCAATTGGACTTATGGTGTCAGAGGAGTTAACGTTTTTAAAAGTTTACAGACGACAGATAGACAACGGACGCCAAGTGATGACAATAGCTCACATGACCCGAAGGGTCAGGTGAGCTAAAAAGAGATAAAATAGTTAAGATAAGGAACAATACGAATAGTTATTTACCTGAACCAACTGATGCATTTAAATCAGGATAATTTTCTTCAATAACATCTTTTGCAGATTTAATGTGAATACATTCTTCATACAGACCATCTAAAACATAAAATTGTTTACTGAGCACAGCTCATTTACATGATTAACAGACATTAAGTGCAACAAAGAACATAAAGCTACACAGCATTTTCCTGCAATAAATGTAACCATTAGGTCTATAGATAAAATATAATGCAAATTTACATTTTTTAATTTATATAAGTACATGAACATACATGTTTTATTGAATACTATGTATTCAAGTCCAATTACCTCCCTTAAAAATCTTTGAGCAATGAAGTTACTTAGTGTAAATCTCTATATAATACAAGTGTGGCCACTAAAAGTATGTCTCGCCTGCCGGCACCATCGCTAAAATCAACTACCTAAGCTTTCATTTCTTGATATAAACATAAAAAGTGTCAGTATACCTAATAACAGATGCCTAGTTATTATACTATTCAAGAAATCCATTGTCCACACAAGTATTACAAAAAGTTTTCTGTCTGAAAAAAGACCTAAGTTCACAGAGTCACTGGAGCCTAAAAATTGGGTCATGGTCACATGGCATGGTGACAGTTGCATTGTCCATAACCGCAACTGTCTGTTTACCCAATATCAGATGCCTAGCTATTATAACTTTCCAGCAATTCATTGTCCATAAAAGTCTTACAAAAAAGTTTTTCGGCCTGAAAAAGACCTAAGTTCACAGATTCACTGGAGCGTGAAAATGGGGTCAGGGTCACACGGCATGGTGACAGTTGCATAGACCATAACCTGAAATGTCTGTATACTAAATATCAGATGCCTAGCTATTATACTTTTCAAGCAATTCATCGTCCACAAAAGTCTTACAAAAAAGTTTACAGCCTGAAAAAAGACCTAAGTTCACAGAGTCACTGGAGTGTGAAAATGAGGTCAGGGTCACATGGCATGGTGACAGTTGCGTAGACCATAACCTGAACTGTCTGTATACCAAATATCAGATGCCTAGCTATTATACTTTTCAAGCAATTGATCGTCCACAAAAGTCTTACAAAAAAGTTTACGGCCTGAAAAAAGACCTAAGTTCACAGAGTCACTGGAGCGTGAAAATGGGGTCAGGGTCAAACGGCATGGTGGCAATTGCGTAGACCATAACCTGAACTATTTGTATACCAAATATCAGATGCCTAGCTATTATACTTTTCAAGCAATTCATCGTCCACAAAAGTCTTACAAAAAAGTTTACGCCGCCGCCGTCGCCGCCGCCGCCGTCGCCGGAAAGTAATACCTATGTCTCGCCTTCCGCGACTATTCGTCGCAGGCGAGACAAAAAGCACATTATACAATTAGAATGTGTATATTGTATTGGTCAGAATTGATCGAAAGAACTGTCTTCGATAACTTGATAAAAAGTCACTTAATGCCCAAATAAACACAACTGTAAAATGCAGTGATATTAATATATCTTAAAACTCTTGTATACTAATCAAAATTCAGCACAAAACCTTTGTTGAAATCATCTTCCAAAGCATTTGGCAAGTGTTTGACTAATCTTCTCCTTCCTGGATCACAGGAGCAGGAATATACTGCCTGGCACTGGCCTCTTATGGTAACTGGCCGTCTTTCCAAAACCACATAAAAATTCTGCTCAGAAAAATATACATTCATATACATTTGGAAAAAAGTGCATTCAAATTCAATTCTTATAAATTTATAACATATAGAATTCCATATTTGTACATTCATGAATTTTCTTAGTTCTTAATTGGATAAGTAATTGGGTCAAGAGAATATTGTGAGTGATAACATTTCGGGTATTCACTAGACCTTTTTAATTATTGCATTTATTACATACCCAAAATAAAGATATTTTATCATATTTAATTTTCAAAATCATGTAGAAAATTTAGACCTACATGTATGCAACCATATACAACTCATAATGTTACAGTTGAAAATTTGATTGGACTTGAAAGTGTTTGGTTACTTCACACTGTGAATTTCCAGGATTCATTCAATTGGAATAATTAGTAATTCACATATGGTAACATCTATGTTACTATTAATACAAGCATATGCTATATTGAAATAAATTAATTAGGGTTTTACCTTTAGAACTTTTTTCATCTCATCAAAACTTTGAACAATGAATGCACTATGGTCACCACTTACACTTACTAAAGCTGAAGGTGATTTTAATAATTTTCCATAAATTTCATTCAGGGAAAATATTAAAGTTTCCTACAAAACAAGAAATCTGTGAGCCACTGCTCACTCAGAATACCCCAGCTACCCGCAAATTGACCAAGTCGGTAAACAGTGTAGTAATATGTCACATCTGAAATTGATACTCGCAGTACAAGAGACTGTTATAAAATCACACACAAAATTTAAAGTCACTGTGATCAGTGGTTGCCAAGAAAACAGTTACAAAGTCATGTTGTGTACATACAGAAGGCGGACAGGGGTAAACCAGTATACTCCCTCTTTTTCGGATAACAATCATGAAATCTGTTATTGTTCAATAATTGTTCTACCATTTAATAATATACATGTAATTGTTAATAATTCAGCAGGAAGTAGAAACACAAATTACACTGATCAATTAAAGTAAAGGATGAGGCTTAAACATTAGAATTGCAATTCCAGTCAAAAATACCTCTATCTTTAAGAAGGCTTGTTGCTTCTTTTAAAACTTGATGAGATTATACTTGTTAAAAAACTTAAAGGGTCATTCCAGTCAAAAATACCTCTTCCCCTAGGAAGGCAAATACTTTTACTACCAATCAACAATAAAGTTATTTTGAAATTACTATTCAAATTAGCAGTTTATTAGTCTAGCATAGACACAATATTTCTTTTGCCTTCCTTTTGTAGAGGTGTATCTATATGGAATAGCCCTTACACTTTTCTGGTAGGTATTTGTTTCTGTTTCAGTTAGGTCTGAACATGGTTCTTGGTAATTCCTATACTTTTTCGTGATAATTGAGGACCCTTTACACGATGACCTAAAAAGTATGCAAACAAAAGTTTTAATACAGGTAATTTTTAAACATTACAATTACACATTAAAATAGAAAGAATATTGAATAATTATATGTGCTGTAAAGGCACGATCCACATATTGACAAGATTTTGATGAGTAATGGCATACAATTACAATAATATTAAAAATAGATACAAATCCATAGCAGGTTATCCAACCAATATATTATAAGTCCATGGAAAACCTGTTCCCTATTTTATCTGCCTAGAAATACATCTCAAAATGATGTAAAATTTGAAGGTTAACTTATTTTCTGCTTCTCTACAACAACTAGTCATGCTAGTATGTAATTATTCTTATATATATATATAATTATTCAATAATTCACGAGTGCGCCAGGCACACGAGTGAATTATAAAGGTTGTTCGGTCACAAGTTGAATATTTCCCATTTTCGGAATCTTGAGTTTGTTATACTTTTTATTACATATATAAATGTTCAATTAGGGCTTTATTTGTGGTTGAATTACGAACATTTTCGGTTGGACTATTTTCATGCAAGCGCAATGGTTTTCGACGTCACAGACGACGTTATAGGCAAGGCCGAATAACTGTTAATTAAATGTTCCCGCATTTTTAGTTATTTCACTCAGTGAGATAAACGATTTCTACTCACTCGGAAATCTCGATATTTCACTTCTATCTATGTAATAATCATGTTTAACTTAAAAAAAATGGGTTGCTGTCACAGAACCATTGCTTCCATAATATGATTTATGCACAAAAACAATGAAATGGCTTCCATCATGTCCATAACGTAAAAAAAAATCATGATAATACGAAGCAGTTACCTCTCTCTTTGTTGCCTCTTTCTTCCTACATTTTCTCCGTTCACTTTACATGCTTCTTTACTTAGTCCACCTTTAAAAACAACCTTTAGCTTTTTTATCTCTACAAAAAATATTATAATGTGATTCAAAGTTATTGTTTATTCTTAGAGTTTCTGAAATCTAATTTGGTTTTGCTGGACCCATGACCATGAAAAAAATCTTTTCCCATTCCCATACATGTACATGTAAATTATAAGCTTTTTGCCAGGCCTGTAAGTTTTCAGCCAGTCTCTGTGGCATGTCCGCTGGTCTGGGAAATTTCAAAAACTGTGGATATACTAACAGAGTCATTTATAATCATTAAGGAAGAAGTTATACATATATATTACAACATATCAATCAGAAGTTTTGTTAATCATCTTTATAAATAATAACCATAATCATTTTTCTAACAAAGTACATGTAACATGACTCACTAAATACGTACATAATTTAAGAATTTTCTCTAGACCATATAATGCATTAATTGTATACTCACCAGCCATCTTTAAGAAACTAAATAATGGATGTTGTATGCATGACCAAATTTAAATCTGACAATTCTGAAAATAAAAAATTCAAAACCGATAAATCATTTTCTTACTAAAGACCCATAGCCCCTGTACAAATTTGAGGTCCAAAACTTTAGTAATATGCACAACTACATATGGTGTCCTTTGTTTCATTGAATTTGGTTAAGTAGTTTCAGGAATGTTGCGGTGACAAAATTTGTGACAGAGATGGACGGAATTTGTGTATTTCTTGAATAACTTCCTGTTTTTTTGTTTGAACACAAAATAGTAGTAAAGCGCACCTGGATCGACACCAAATCCACTTCCATTGCATCACAGCTTAAGGAAAAGAATGTGAATGTGATGGACATTTGCTACAGTATATTTTGGAATCTGACAAATTACCATATTGGAATGAACTTGTGAACTATTGAACTGTTACATTTAAGTTTTATTCTGGGTTCAAATCAAACATTGGGTTAATTAATTTGACCCAATTCTTTAGGCTTTCAACGGATGTCAGATTTGTTAGTATACAAGTAGCTACCT